>VTFQ01000569.1:5000-269695 GCA_036281575.1 Ancherythroculter nigrocauda | reverse complement strand
AACGCCACGCCAACAGGAAGTCAGCTATTAAGGGTTGTTTGAAAAACGCATGCTCTGGAATTTGATATACTCCTCCTAGACGATTAATCCGATCGCCACCAAACTCGGTCAGCATGAAGTCAAGAAACTGATGATTAAAAATTGCCAGGGGATTTTTGATATCTCGAACGGTTTGGCCGTGGCGAGGCAACGAATTTATGGCGAGAAAAAGGAAACAGGAAATGTGTTATAACGTCTGCATACATATATTGATCTTTATGAAACTTCACGAGTGTGTTGGTTGTAGTAGTCTGATCACATGGATGTGACTATTGTGAGTCAAAGTTATAGCGCCACCAACTGGCAGCAGGAAGTGTATCACTTTTTGAAATGCTTTGAGATCACCCTCTTATTTTTACCTGATTTGCTTCAAACTTCATCAGTGTAATGTCAATACACAGCAGATGTAGACCTATGACAGGATTTTTGATATTTGAAATATCGTTGCCATGGCAACAGGTCAAACTGTAATAATATTCTTGAGTGTTTTTGAGGCTCTTAACATGCTTCAAATTGCATGAAACTCGACACACACATCAATATTGTCAACCAGTAGACATGGACAAAGCCATAGAAATGGGCGTGGTGAAGGGGCTCAGTAGCGCCACCTTTTGTCAAAAGTGGGGGGGTTAGTTTTTCCTACAGTCACCAAACTCGGTACATATATTGACCTCATCAAGCCGGACAATTTTCTAATTTACATTCATTAGCTCCGACCAACAGGAAGTCGGCTATTTTTGTTTGAATGTTAATTTTTTGAAAAAACAGGCTATGAATTTTATACTACTACTCCTACAGGGTTTATCCAATTTACACCAAGCTTTTTTTAACTTGTTGCTAACACATTGAAGTTGTTTAATTGCAAACGGATTTTGGATATCTCAAACGGTTTGGCCGTGGCGAGGCAACGAATTTATGGCAAGAAAAGGGAAACAAAGTGTTATAACTTCTGCATACATTAATTGATTTTGATGAAACTTTGGCTTAGTCTTCGTTGTACAAGGCTTATCACATGGATTTGACTATTGTGATTCAAAGTCATAGCGCCACCAAAGCAGAAAATGTGTCACTTTCAGCATACATTGAGATCACCCTCTTATTTTACCTGATTTGCTTCAAAATTCATCAGAATAATGTTAAAACTTGGCACATGTAATCCTTTGAAAATGGGGAGGAGGGGGGCTCTATAGCGGCACCTTGTAGTGCAGTAAATGTGGAGTGAATTTGACATAGTCCTTTGATGTTTAACCGTTTTAAGTGCCTATTGCCCGCTGTGCACAGTTGCCCTGAAGCCACCGGGGTGGCGGTGCCACCGGGCTTGGGCCCGCCATCGCTGCTCGCAGCTATATTAACTCCCGTTGTCTTCTCATGAGCTCCCTCTGTTGCTCTGGCTCAAAGGATCAGGATAGATAGACAGGAGAGATCGCGCAAACGTCCTCGCAATCATTGCATAATTTAGAGGAAAATTAATAGAAATGCACAGAAAAGTGACGCAAACATAGGGTATGATATCAATATATTTCTAAATGTGTAAGCCTTTGGATTTAAAAGACTTAATGCAGTTGTTTTGTGCATTCTTGTAATTGTAAATAAATGAAGCAGGTGCAACTGAATAGGTATGCGTTTCCTTTTTATGTCAATATAAAGTTAGATTTAGCATGATTGATCTGCACTCCTGACATAAATTAATAAATTATTGTTACTGTAACATTTTTTTATTGTAAAACATTGTTCAAATATTGATGCTGGAATCTTAAATCTTTAAGTAAAAAACAACCGTTCGCAAGTTTGGATCGCTAAATCTTGAATGACTGTCAACTGTTGAATGAATGAGTGTCACGTCCAGCTTGTTTACTTCGAACCGGAAGACACTCCCACTTTTGACGCAAGCCCTCATGGGGCGTAGGAAACTTGTGGATTAAATGGATTCATTCATGTGTGAGCTTTTAGACTGTGCAGGATAGGAATGAGGGTAAAAACAGTGAATAGAAGAGTCTTAAGCCCTATTTGGACGAGATTAGTTTTACATGGGGAGGTGGGGTAAAGTAATCATTACCAGAGCTTCTCAGTGGTTTTAGTCCCGTCTGAATGTGCCATCACAGTAATCATTACGGACAATGTCAGTAAAGATTACGGCGACTTTTACCTTCTGTAAAAAGGTCCGGAAAAATGACCTCAGGTAATACTAATCCCGTTTGAATAGACCTGCTGTAAATATGTATGGTAAAATTCCATCATTTCCTGTTTAAAAGTAGTTTTCTGCGCATTTTTCAAGCATGGAAGCATGGAAGCACTTGAAGAAACATTCATTTGTGTTGTAGGTGGTGGGACACAAGTCTGTGGCAAACCTCAAGTATTTTCCATACCATTCAGAGCAAAAAGATGATTGAAGCAATTGTCAGAGGCACAAAACTAATGTGCATTACCATCATAATACAATCAGAATTTAATTAATAAATCGTTTGACCAGACCTAACTGTTATATATAGTTTATATATTTAGATTATATGTGTTTGCGCACATGGTATCAGGAAGCAACTTATACCCACATGATGACAGGGAGGTGACGGCGATGCGTAAATCGGTCTTTATTCAAGTCCCAATCTGAAAAATATTTCTGCTCAAATTTACCTTTACAGCATTTTTTCATTTCAGGGTTGTTGTTGTTGTTTTGACATATGACCATCACCACTAGTTTATCTTGTATTCCTGCACAAGTTGACATTTTTAGTCTCCTACATATTACTGACTGAAAAGAAAGTATTTATTCATTAAAACTTACCAAACAGATGGAACCAGTATTTCAGGAAAAACTTACCACTGCAGGTGAGGGCTTTTATTTCATTACTGTGTTAAAGAGTGATAATTGCTTGTAATTTCATACACACTGTACACCGGCCAGTACTGTATAGACCACTTCTAACAATGCTTGCTTTCTTTTTATTGTGTTCATTACATAAAGGACAGGTGGCATGCCTGCAGTAATTATGTACAGAATTTGTAATAAGATATTACTGGGACACCAGAAACATATGAATACTTTTGGCATGGTTTTTGCAGTGGCATGGAGGAAACCTGATGCTGCTCAAATCAAAGTTTCAATTGTAAAGCACATACAGCATCAGTATCGCAGAATGATTGTGTGTCTGTTAATGTTCAATTTTTATTATTTTTTTGTCGTCATTTAGTGAGTATTTGGTTGACACAGCTTTTGAGTTCTGTTAATATTTCGTAATAAAAACCATACTTTTAAATTACTGACAATAAAATTTTGATTCTAATGTCATTTTAATGCACATATTACAAACACGCTAATCCAAAGCAACTTACATTGCATTCAAGACATATTTTATTTAATGCATTCCCTGGGAATCGAACACATGACCTTGACATTACTCTACTGTTTGCTACAGGATTGTCCAGTATACAATAATATAAATGTTGCATATAATTGTAAGCAAGAGGAGAACCAGACTCAGAACCAAAATTAACAAAACATGATTACAAAGAATTAAGAATTTCCAGTATGTATAGTAGCAGTACTAAACTGATAATAAAAAGATCAGCATTGTTACTTAAAAAGATCCTCATGATCATCTCAATAGAACATTGTAAGTAGTTTTAAGCTATTTCAAGAAATGTATTCTTCTATTTTTTCTAAAAGCTTTGTTGCAATATCCACTGCCTGTCTGGCATTATTAAGGCTGAACTGCTTGTTTGGAATGTGAGGAAATTGGTGATGGTTCGGATACTGGGTTTTTTTGCCATCAACACCAAGTTCAGTCAGTTGTCTCACAGTGTTGGGTAAAGAAGTCAGCTGTGAGCTGTAATGGGACACCTGCTGAGCAAGGCTAGTTATTGAGCAGTTGTTGGGATGCTGTCCACTTTTGTTGTACATTGCTGCTATCAGGGCCTTTTCCACAGCCTGATGCACCTTGAACAGACACCACTCTGAGCAATCTCCTCCAGTGTCGTTGTGAGCTGCTCTGATGTCACATTGAGCCTGTTCAAACCAGCGTTTTGCCTCTCCTCTGTTTGGCCTTGGAGTTTCTCTGTGGTATGACCAAAAGTTATAATGCCTTCTAGAGTAGTTCTGATAAAACCTCTCGCGTCCCCTCCTGTGGCTTCGTGCCTCTGTGTTCCACGTGTCATAGAAATCTCGAAAGTCTCTCCAGGTTGAGGATGTGCTATGTGCAGTTTTCCCTTGTTGTAGTTCCTCAATTCTGTTTTGCAGGTATTTAAATGCCTCATTGGCAAGTTCTTCATTGTCTGGGTTTTTGTCTGGATGCCACCGGAGGTAAAGACGTTTAAGGGCTTTTTGTTTGTCCTCACTTGACATATTCCAGATTTCATTTAAGCTTTGATCAATTTCTCTTTTGATCTCTTCAAATGTCTCTGGAAAGACTGCTTTGGGTGGAGGTCTGGATGTCAAAAGACGTTCTATATCTGTGCAAGTGGACCCTGTTGACACAGTTGTCTTTTTTTCTCGTTTAAATTTGTAAAGGTCAAGTGAACTTACTTCAATGAAGTCATCACTGCCAACTTGTATTTTATATCTGGGTGGAAATTGTCTCAATTGTCCAAGTGGATCATCCAGTCGGTTGATAACAATGGCATAGAAATATTCACCAGATTCGTCCTTGCTGAAGCCAACATACTCTCCACTTTCAAAGTTGTTGAGGAAGTTCATATCAAGGCAGTCATGCCATTCTTCAGGAATGCGACATCCAGGTTTCGGTAAGGCACTGTGTCCTTCCTCCTTGTGGCCACTGTTATGAATGCCATGCTTTTCCAATGTTTTCTCAACATCCTCCATGTTATCACACAGCAGAAGTTGCCCAAGCACTAGAAGGCTTGAGATGGTCAGGCAGTTCTTTAGAAGAGCATTGATTTCTTTAGTAAGACACATATTAACTTCATTTACTACTTTGTGGGCCATGTCATTATTGTGTTTCAAGTAGAAACTGCATTCATCTTTATGTTTTTTCACATAAACACCTGTTTCAGCCTTACTACCTTCAAGTGGCTCATAGTTTAACAGAAGTTCAGTTTGAAGTGTTTTGCAACAGATAATTTGAATCTTAGAAAAGATTTCTTCACACTTTCCTGCAGCTTCAGACTGTGAAACCTCACCTTTGCTGTCTTCTCTGATGAGACAGACTAGTCCATGAAGAAATGCAGCAGAAGACAAGTGTTTGTCAAACCAGCCACTGAATTCACATTCCCCTTCATCACAATATTGGACACTTGCTTCCTCCAGGTTTTCAGAAATTACATCTGAGAGAAATTTCGGGCTAACTTGCTGGGGAAGGAACTGCAACAATGTTTGATGTTCATAGTGATCATCTCCAAGATGACAGCAGTTTAATTTTTCCAGCAGTTTCAGCTTGGTTTCCAAAGGACCCTCAAGTCTTGCAGGCTGGAAGACTGTGTCATTGAAAAACAAAGTGCTGGATTCATAGAGTCTTCCATCTGTTGATGGAAGATAAAGTGGGTCATTTTGGAAAGAGGTTTTGTCCTGTTCCTCTTTAAGCAGGCAAAACAGCTGTTGTACAACACGCTTCACAGCTTTCTGCTGATTTGCCTGAAGGCTGTCTTTGTCACAACTATCAGAATAGATTTCTTGAAGAACAGTGATATATTGATCGATGGTGGGCCTCTCCTTTACACCAATCTTTTTGAAGAATTCTTCAAATTTCATGTAATTTGGGGGAATGCGGTACAAATAAGGCCTAAACTCAAGATCATGATGTAGCACAAGTGCTGTCTGTTTGGCCTTCACAAGTTCTGTCCCATTTTCCACTAAGATAATGGGGAGGTCTGAGAACAGAGAGGCATCGAAATTTATTGACTGTAGGTATGCGTATGATTTGCTAAATACTGTGTTTCTTGTTTCCAGCAATGTGTCACTGTGACACTGAGACCTACAGATGTTTTTCAGGTTAGCAGCTATTTGTTCAGGAGGTGGAGTCTCCAAGGCTCCGACATCCTTCATTTTCTTTATGAGATGTGAAGAGCAGCGTTCTGAAGGTAGGATTGGCATAGAAGTCCATATCAGATAATGGTGATCACTGTCAATAAGTGATCCACTGATTGCAACAACCTCCCTCTCTTGAGCAAAGGCCTTATGATAATCACAAAGTGTTTGCTGAATTTCCATTGGGAAAATGAATTTAATGTTAGCAACACTGTTCAGTAAATTTGAGTTTTTATCATTACTCTTTGACAAAACTGTCTTGAACAAAAGTTTTGATCTTTCCTTAAGAACATCTAGAGGAGTATTGTCTTTTGTTTCAGGTTCAATTTGTTTTGCAAACTGAATGATTTCCTCATGAGACACTTCATGTTTCAATCCAAGGTCCTTTAAAAGCCAATTAGCTTCAGTATGTTTATCTCTGAAAATCTCCCAAAATGTTTTTGGCACAAATCTCTCTTTTGGAAGCATTACCTTGTAAAGGGGTACATTGACATCATAGAAGTATGAAGCCACCTGAAGAGAGCCATGGATGTCTCGAATAAATCTGACATCTCTCAATGCAGAGACAACCCTGGGGTCCACTGGTACAAGTTCCACTAAAAACCGCATTAAATCAAGAAGCTTGGCCTCTTTCATCATGTGCACAGAAGGAAGAATAAACTTTACACAGAACTCTAAATCATTTAGAGTCTGTATGTTTAGATGTTCTGCCAATTCTTGGTTCACCCAGGTGTGCTTGAGGAAAATACTGTCACATCCATCAACCTGGTACAAGTTTGGAAAGTCATCCTGATGCTTAGAATTCAGAATGTATATCGTGTGTAAATCAATCCTTTCTCGTTTTCCAGTTATTGACTCAAACAGGGGCAATGACTTGAGCATCCACACATCTTGACTCTTGTTATTGGAATCTCTGATCCCACGTTGTAAAAAGCATTGAAGATCTACATATTCATCTTTAGACAGCTTCTCAAACTGTGAATGAGGTACATGATAAACCTGCTTCAAAACAGCACTGCTGTCTCCTGTTTTCAGAAGTTCTGAATACATATACTTGAGACGGAACTCAATTCTGACATCAAAGAAAAAGCTAATGTCTAATTTCATGAACCCCAGTTTTATGAGAATGGAAGCTATTTTTTCATCTTGATGCTGAATCACTTTTGATATGTTCTCCATTGTTTGTAAGAAATGTGCATTATTTTGACTGGGGCAGATTACTGGTAAGATAGGGCTGTTTTCAAAGTGCTTCTTTATCTCACTGAAGACATTCAGATTTTCATTTTGGTTGCTTTTCTCTTGATCATCAAAGAAGCTCCATAATGTTTTCAGCCATTTGATCATCTCTGTCTCCGCTTTGTAAAGTTGGCACTGTTGATCAGGTAATGACTGACTAAGCAGTTGAGCAAGTACTGGTTTCAAATATGTTGCTGCTCTGTCAATTGTTAAGTCCTTAATAAAATTTCCCTTACGCAGAATTTGGACATGATTTCTATTGACATCACCATCTGCAAACATTTCCTGATGTCCCTGGAAAAGACTGCTAAATCTTGATATCAGATTTGGGGATTTAGAGTCAAAGACTCTTAACATCTGATCTTGCGTGAGGAGAAGAGGGAGCCCATTGAGGTCATGGATATTTTTCTCATCGGCATTTGTCAGGCAGAAGTTCAGAAGTTTTGAACATCTTTTTTTGTCTTTGATCCATGTCTGGTTGATGGGCAAAGGCAAATCACTAGTTGTCTGGGAAGGGTCATTCAGTGATCTTTGCTTTAAGAAATGCATCACTGTTGAAGCACTGACTTCTGTCACATTCACACCAGCTCCTATGAAATTATTTTTTATTTCATTAATTTTCCAAGAGTTTGGTACTAATTTCATCCCGATGTCATCAAAAATTTGGAAAATATCTTCATAGTCATCAGTTGTAAAATATGGACAATTTTCTGAATCTGGTTTAGATGGACTGCACCAGGTAACTGTGTATTTTTGTTGAGAATGATGTGATGACTCAGAAACAGCATGTACAGTGGGTATCACAGGAAGGTCACGTTGGCTGATTGATTTATAGACCTCTTGGATCATCTCATGCCAGACTTTGTCTACTCCTGGAGAAATGCATGGAAAGTAATTAAGGCAAGAAGACTCCAGCTGTGACTTGAGGAATACAAGAGCTGTAGGTGTATCTTTCTTCATGACTGAACACAGACGTAACAGGAGGTCAGCATAGAGTGGTGAAATGATGTTTACTTTCAGTGACTTGTTCCACTCTGTTTTCAGACTATCACCGTCTTCTTTCCATAAGTCCCGTCTAGAAGAATCTACTTCAAAATTTGCATTCACATGGACTGGTAAACCAGTTTGTCCAGGTAAGGGCAAAGAACAAAATGCCCTGCCAGTAAATGTGTTAAATGGGTTAAATGAGCTTTTCCAACATGCAGCCAGAGCAGCCTGAGGAACTTTAAAATGATCTTGCTTGTTATTTTGCTTATCGATTTGTTTTGAGAAGCCAAAGCTCTCTGCAATGACCCACTGACTTTGCTTATTTCCAGATGAGATTTGCATGCCATAGATGGTTTTGCAGGGTTCTGCTGTTCCTGACATAAGGGATTCTCGAACATGTCTGTGAAAGTTTTCCTTGCTTACCATGCTCTTCTCTGTGTATTTCTTTTCAATAAGGAAATTACTTTTTTTCCCCTTTCCATCTTCACTGATCTCCAAGAACTGTATTTTTGTGATGTGCTTCAAGAAGACAATTAGTCCTTCAGGGTCTTCAGTCAAGGCACAGTAAAGTTCCTTGATGTCATGATCTGTGACTGTATGTCTAGATATTTCAGATTTTTCTGCCATTTCCTCTGTCCTGAGAGGGAGCCTGAACATTGTTCCAGAATTGAGTGCAAACATTTCTGGAAGAAAGGTATGATAAACATCCTCAAAAGATTTTTTTAATTCATCATCAATTGAAAACTTGCAGCCTGGGGACTGTTTTGTTATACCTTCCACATATTTTAGATTTGGATCAGAAATGCAGAGCCATTTGTCACCGGTCAGGATAGATGGACAATCTGTCAGATGATACACAGAATTGAAGCCAAGTCCATATTTTCCAGTTCTCCCTAAAGTACCATGTTTTCCTCCTTCCCCCAGCTGCTGAATACCTTGCAGATCAGCATCAGAAAATGTTCTGTTGTTGTACACACAAAGAGCCGGTCCTTGAACCAGTTCCCATTTCTTGCCGAATATCTTTTCTGTCTTATGTTTTCTTTTGTCCCACACAAAGTGAATTTCTGTTGCCTGTGCATCATCAGCATTTTGAATGAGCTCTTTCAGAATGTCCTTTTTAGATGGATATGCATCAATTATATTTTTTATTCGGACAGTTAGTTTCTCAGTTTGTCCAAATTCTTCGGCATGAAAGGGAAACCCACTGACTAAATGACTCTTCAGAGTATGGTGTCTTGTTGTCATTACACCAAAATGACAGGCCACAGACCGAGGTATCAGATCATGGGTGAGCTTGACACCAGCTGCAACAGGCATCCATGGGCTGTCATTAAATCTCAGCTCTTTAGAAGATGCCAACACACCTCTCTTATCAAGTATGAGACAGTTTGTAAGCCTTTCATTTTTGATTTTGTATAGACCTTTCATGAGTATTGTGACACACTTATGGAGGTCTGACGTGGATAGAGGTTGAGATCCATATAAAGCCTTAATTTCATTAAGTGCAGCAACAAATTGCTCTTTTGTGAAATGTTTGTTGACACCAATGCAGTCCCAGAGCCTCTCAAATTTGGAGAAGATGGCTGGAAGCACATAGAGATATGGTTTCTCCTCAAATTCTTCACTTCTGGCCACTGACCTCACATTTACAAAATGATCCTCAATGAAAATTAATGGAAATGATTTTGCATGGCCAATAATGGGATTTGGATCTTTTTGTTCCAACAAGTAATTGTTGAGATATTCATAGCAAGACTGAGCAATGCTGAAAAGAGCCATCTTTTCAAATGCATTGCAGTGTTGGTGTGCTTTTAACAGCTGCTGAAGCACAGTCTCAACTGGTGGATTTGTCAGTACTCTTAATTTTTGCAGAACTGGATCATAATTGTGTATTTGAAGGTTTGAATGATCAACTGTGAATCCAGTCAAGCTTACTAAATTGTGACAAATGTCACTGTAAACTTCAGAGGGTTTTTTAAGAACAGTGGTCTTCTTGTTTTGCTGAACTAAAGGAACTACGGCAGGAAGGAATGGTATTTGAGACAGTGAGAGCCAGTGCAGAGAATTCACATCTTCTGTGGAGTCTTTCATTGACTCCAACAGGCACTGAAGACGTTTATGGCATTTAGATTTATCCTGTTGCCAAACACTGGATATCTTCCCTGCTCTTTCTATGATGTCCTCTAAAGGGAGGCGGTCACTCAGCATTCCCAAATCTGAAAGTCGTTGAATTCTTTTTGGTGAGAGAAAGTCATTTGCTGTTCCTTCAAGAAAGCGTCCTTCCTTAAGTTCATACAAACAAGCCACTTTGCCAGAAGGATTCACAAGTCGCTTGATAAATTGAAGCTTCTTACAACTCTGTGTTGGAATGCAAGGGTAACTTTTCAGTAGGTCATCAACAGCAGGATCATTTAAGTCAATGGCATTCAGCACAAGAGTATTTCTGCTGTGTGTGTTCACAACACTCAAGTTCTTAAAAACAATGTTGTAAAACTCAGGCCAGTTGATTGTTCTCTGTTTGATCTCTGTCTTGAAGCCACAATCGATGAAACTCTGTTTTACCCATGATGGAAGAGAAACAACACTGGAATATGAAGCTCCCAAACTCAATAACACTTTCAATGCAATGTCTCGAATTACTCGGTTCCCCTCGATTTTTTGATTCAAAAATCTCACATTGTCCATTGAACACCAATTTTGTCCATTGCTGAAAAGCTCCAGAGATTTGCCATTGGCATTCTGCACAACTGCTGAATAGAATGACTCAACCATGGGTAAAAATGCTTTGCTTACCTTCTGTGTGTTAGGCCAGAATGTATGAAAGGAATAGTTATGGATATGTCCATTTTGGGTCATTTTTTTCAGCTCAAGCAGTGTAGTAATGTAGGCAGAGGTTATGGCATCTTTCAGTAAAGCTTTGTTCCACTCAGACTTCACTCCTTTTTCCCATAGACTTTTCCTATTAGATGTAACAGCAAAAGTTCCATTGATATGGACTGGAAGACCTGTCCCAATTGAAAGAGGAAGAAAGCAAAAAGCCTGGCCAAAGAGGTTTTCCTCAGGAGACCATGCGTTAGTTTTTGCATCTCTATGCAAAGGTACAGCTATACCTCCAATTGGAAAAGAAAAGGCATGTTCTTGTTCATTTCTTCTCTGAAACATTTGCAAAGAATCATGCATCCCAAAACATGAGTACAAAAGCCAGTACTGGGTGAGGGATTTCTCTGAGTGCTCTTGAACTATTTTAACAATGTGTGCATTGTTAACATCAGTAATGTTGTGGCATTTGATATCACCATTTCTGAAGGTGTTCTCGACCTCTTGGAAACGTGTGTCATTCGAGACAGGAAATGAATTCATAACTTTTGTGGATATTTTAAGAGGAGTCTGAATCTGATCATTCCACAGAGGAGTCGAAGCATTTTCAGGGACAATTTGAAGGGACAGTGATGTAATGCTTTTCAGAAATAGTAATAGTGTTTGCGAGTTGTCAGTCAAATGATTTTTAAAACTCCCAATTCGCTCTTCATCATATACCTTTGAACTGATCTCTGACTTGTTGGCTTCCTCCAGAGTGCGAAATGGTAATTTAATCAAGGTGCCATTGTAAGCTTTCTTGCTGTTTTGCACTGACAGATCACAATCAAAAATTCCTTCATAAGATTTAAACTGTCCAGGAAACCTTTTGTACAGTCGTTCCTGGAATGGGTCAAGTTTAATTCCTGGGTTTCCTTTGCTGAGTATGTGCTTTTCCAAATGGGTGACATTTGGATCAAGTATGAGAAGGGTTTTTCCACTTAAAATCGAGGGAATATCACTCACATGGTAAACAGCATTAAATCCAAGCCCAAACTTCCCAATCATCTCAACCTTTTTTTCCTTTGATGCTGACCCCACTTTGACAATGTTTCTCCAATCTTCTTCTGAAAAAAGCTCATTGTTGAAGATCCAAAGGCATGGTCCATTACATAGAGCCATTCCATCATCAAAGAGTGTTTCAGGGGGGTCTTTGTGTTTTCTGAAGTCAAGGAGGAATTTACATGTGGTTGCCCTAGCATCCTCAGCATTTTGAAGGAGTTCTTTGAAAATGTCACTTTCTTCATCATACTCTTTAAGAATGTTTTTAATTCGTTGAGTAATTGGTTCAGATTGCCCACACTGTTCTATACCAAAGGAATCTTGCTCTGCTTGTATGAACTGTGGTTTTAAGATGCGAGTACTTAAGAATGGGACTTTCAACCATCTTGCAGTGATGGGTAGAACTTCTTCATGAATGACATAGAATTCCTCATTGTCTTGTTTCAGGTCATCAAGTCCTTCAGCACTGATGTCACAGAAGACTGTTTTGGACAAAGACTGCAGAGTAAAGTTTTGATTTTGTGCCATAACAGGCACAGGGGTACTGTCTTTTAAAAGCTTCTCATTCTTTCGCATCCAGTCAAGAATGGCAATTGACACTTTAAGTTCTGTCTTTTTTCCATAAGGAGGACACCTGCAGTCAATTCTTTGTTTTATGTCACAGAGTATGTCTTCAATCTCCTCATCGGACAGTGTTTTCTTCACACCAAACTTTGTTAGCAGGTTTTCATATTGCAAAAATTCTTCAGGCACTTTCTTGATGTAGGGGCTTAGATCCAATTCAGGTGGATAGGCTAAAACTATATCTCCTGGACAAACAAACTCACTTTTATTCCAAATCCAGGGGATGCTTTTTGTGTCCAATAAATTTGTGAAATTTCTCATGTTGTCTTGCATGAATGTGTAAATATTGTGCAGCTTGGTTTTGAACTGAAAATCTGAATTTGGGTTGACTATTGATCTCAGTGCAGATAGGTTCTCCAAGACTTTTTCAGCAGGAGGGGGATCATAAAGTCCGAGATTTTTGCAGACATGTCCTGTTAGCTCAGATGTAAGTGGCATTGCATATCCAACAACTGAAGAGTACTTTGAATCCCTTACTTCAGCTGGCTTAAAGAGACCTCTCTTAGGATTTTTACAAATGCTTCCATTCAAGAACTTTGGATTTTCACAGGGAACCCACTGCCTTTGCTTCAGCTCTTCTATCTGCGCCTTGGTGAATTTTGAAAGGAAATCATTCTCATTCAGGACTCGAACAAGAGTATGTGCTTTTTTGAATGCCTTATCTGGTGAGTGGTCACAAAGATTTTCAATATGATTTATAACTTGGAGTATGTTTTCTGTTGATATTTCTTTTTGCTCTGTCTTCAGGCCAAGGCGTTGCAAACTCTGAAGCATTTCCTTGGTCTTTGTGTAAATAGGTGGGGGAAAGAAATCTGCCTCAAAAAGATCCTGAAATGTCCTGTTACTTGGATCAAAAACGTTTGAGGTTCGTTTGTGTTCTCCATGAGTTGTCTCAATAAATTTGAGACTTTTAGTTTTCATGAGCAGCTGCTCACTTTGTGAGAGTAGAATGCTACCATTATTCAATATCCAGGTCATTACTGTCTGTTCCTCATTTTTTTTGATAGAGGCTGCCTCAATGCAGTCAACCAAGCGAACAGCCACCTTAGCTGCATCTAAGAGTTCAATATTCAGAAGAGTCAAAAGCCTGCGCTCAGCTTCATTTGCACACTGTACAATGGTCTCAGGCATTGGCAGATCATTTGGAATGGCTGGATTGGTGGTTGAAACAACTGCTTGCTTTGATTGAACTGCAACATATTTCCCAGACATCATTCTAAAGATTGGCAACATGGAAAGCAAGTTCTTTTCAGCATTTGAGAGAGAATCCAAAGAAGAGAGGTACATTTTCAAGTCCTCTTTTTCCTGTGATGAAGCAGAGGCAATGCCTTTGATGACCTGATCTCTGTGTGAGTTTACAAAGACTTGTAGGACACTTCTTGGTGAAGTTGGAAGAACATACCTCTCAATGTCATGATGTCTAAGACACCCATCTCTTTTTATGACTGTACACCCCACCATCCTTAACACTTTCTGAACATGATCTGACAAGCTAGACGCTGTGCTACTCTGAAAAATCAAAGTTGTGCTACTCTGCAACCTTGCTAACAATACAGAATTGCCTGAACTCTGTAGTGGCTCCAGTGGTATTAAAGGTATGTCAATAAAGCTGTTTAATTCTACCAATTCAGTGCTAAGAAACTTCCAGAATTCAGCTAGCCAGCTCTTTGGTGGATGATGATTTTCTGCTGTTTTCCATGTCACATGACCATGGGATATCTTCCAGTCGATGGGTAAATGCTTCTTGGTGAGTGCAACAACATGATTAGCATCCAAATTGATTATGTTGTATGTGCCTGAAAAAAAGTGAAATGAATGAGACCAAATTTCACAAACGTGTAATATTAATGTCATATTATTATAAGCATTCACTATTAAATATATTAAACAATTTTCTTACTCTTTGTTGCTAGTTTTTTTAGTTGCATAGTGCAAAATTGGCTCAGATCATTGGGTAAAAATCTTTCTTTACAAAATGGCAGCAATGTTCTAAACAAAGAAAAAAAGATTATTGATTAGTACTTTGACAACACAATATAAACACACTAAAGAATTCAAGAAGAAAAGAGACAATTATATCACACCTTACCTTGGAAACTTCTCATTGTCGATCAAAACAGTGTCCTGCGTTCCTTTGCTAAATGAAGTGAAGGTTCCATCACTGAGAGGCAGAAGCTTAAGGCCTTGTAGTTCTGTGTACTTCTCATCACTGAGAGCAAATTCAAGAAGAGAGTATTTGTCATCTTTACTGAGGTTTTCAGCCTTACTTCTGTGAAGGACATCTCTAACATAAGACGGAGTCACCCATGTCAAGGTATCACTTTCAGGGAAGATTTCTTGAACATCTTTCAAAACATGTTCTGGGAGTGTGACCAGGTTCTCTCCTTCAGCAATCAGTAATCTTGATATTGCAGACATTGTGTCACTACATATATTGTTGACTGGAAAAACTGCATCTGAGGGAGACACCCAGATTTTTTCATCTTCGGCAAGGTGAAAGATGTTGTCCTCAATTAGACCCTTCAGAGTGTCTGTTGCAACTTCATGCCATCTGTCTTTATGTACAGTCTTGGATAGGTCAGGCCAAAGTTTGTACACAGTGGCAGCAGGCAGGGTTGAGTTTTTGGATAACTGAATGGCATCCAGGATCATCAAAAGATACACATGAGGAAGAATATCTTTTATAAGTAGTTCATTCCACTTTGCAGACTCATCATTCTTCTGATCCTCCTCTTGCCACTTAATGAACCTCCGATTATCTGTCAGGCCAAAGCAAGCATTGATGTGAATGGGTAGCCCAGTTTTGTTTGATTCATTGTTTGGAAGTGGCAGAAAGCAACTTAGTCGCCCACTGCAAAGTGATCTGTCGTCATCTATTCGAAAAGCTGCATCAACTTGAGGGTAGAAGCTCAGCTTACTGGCTAGAGAGTCAATCTCTGGTTTATATCCTTGTTTCAGAAGGCAAGTTGTCACAAGCCACTGGGACCTTGTTTCTTCCATTTGATGGGAAATATGTGATGCCGTTTTGAAACAAATTTTTCTGTCAAATGATTCCTGCTTGACATGAGAAAGGTCAGTGTCAAATTGATTCAACACTGAAACTTTTAGCCTATTGTTGCAGAAGCCATTGGTGTCAATATGCTGCAAAGTAATGGATGACACATTTCTCAGGAAAAGAAGACTGATGTCTGCATCAGCTATGAAACTGTCAAAAAGCTGTGTAACTTTTTTGGAGTCATACAAGTTATCGGAGATCTCAGAAGGCTCATTACGCAGAGGGAAACGGAAAAGCGTTCCTTGAAGTATTGCTCCTCGCTGATGACCTTCTCCCAGGAACAACTGTTGACTTGACTGACAACACTTTGAAAGGGCTGAAACTGATCTCTCAAGTTCAAAAGGCTCTCTCTGTCCTCATCGTCATTCAAAGACCATCGATAGCCTTCTTCATCATCTCCAAACATCTTCTTTTGTGGGTCAAAAATGGCAAGGTGTTCAGAACTGAATACACATGGCAAGTCTGTAAATAAATAATAATATTAATTTTATATAGTGTTAACGTTCCCAGTGTTGTGCCAATTCCCATGTCAGAATCTGACTCTGTACCCTGAGGGTCAGTTATTAGGGCCCAAGCCACTGAGGCACAGAGTCCTTTTGTTTTTCTAAGGAGAATTTTTTTTTTCCGTCATCCAGGGCTTTTTGGGGGCCTTAATGTGCTCAAAAACTCTTGAAAATTGGCACACACATTAAAATCTTGAAGAAATCTTGACTCATTTGTCAGGATTGTAATCCAGTAACGGGCAGGAAGGAGGGCCTCTATAGCGCCACCTTCTGAAAAAAGTGGGGGGTTAATTTAACCTACAGACACCAAACTTTCTAATTTACAATCATTAGCTCTGACCAACAGGAAGTCCGATATTTTGGTCCCCTATTCTCTTAATTAGTAATGGGTGTGTTTTGGGCGGCATGGCGCATTTGCACGCGGCAGAATTTGCAAGTGGAAAAACTCAATGGAAAAACTTCTCTAGTGAGGAAACGGATCTGTGCGAGGTTAAAACGCGTGAACAGACCACCTACGGGATTACACCAAAACATTTTTATCTTTATGCACACAATAATAATCTTTTACATTGTAATCCTTTTCTTTTTAATAATTGGCATGTTTGTGTACTGCTGCGCGTCGTTGTGTGTGTAACAATCAGAGTGTATGCATGTTGTGCACCCGCATATAGGCGCATATTACTAACGCGGTCTTTAATTAACAAAACAAATATTGCACCATTGACTTTAGACCAGGTTTCTGTTGGTCAATGGCACAGTCTATTTAAGTTGCCTCAAAATAGTAACGTGCCAACAATGCACCTGAACACACCTCATTTTCAGACCAGCACACCCATGGCAAACAAGTGGGCGTTAATGCATTGCTATTTAAACAACGTGGCACAGGACGTGAAAATGATAACTGTGTCAGGCTGAAACTAGCAAAAAACACTTGCGTTGCGCCTGGTGTCGCATTGTGCCAGGTGTATGATAGGGCCCTCTGAAACCTGGTCTAAAGTCAATGGCGCAATATTTGTTTTGTTAATTAAAGTTTGGTTAGTAATATGCACCTATATGCGGGTGCACAACGCACGTTGTCAGAGCCAGAGCACCTGACATCAAAGCAAATTTAAAAGTGCTGGCTAATGCTAATCGTAAATACTCTAAAATTATTATTCACGTCGGCACAAATGATGTTCGACTTCGCCAGTCGGAGATCACTAAAATTAACATTAAAGAGGTGTGTGAATTCGCAAGTACAATGTCAGGAGAAGTAATTTGCTCTGGTCCCCTTCCTGTTCGTCAGAGTGATGAGATAGTTAGCAGATTATCATCACTCAATGGCTGGCTGTCTAAGTGGTGTCCGCAGAATAATATAGGCTTCATAGACAATTGGAAAAGTTTTTGGGGCAGACCTGACCTGTTGAAAAGAGATGGTATTCATCCCTCCCGGGATGGTGCTGCTCTTCTCTCTAGTAATATGGCACATAGTCTTAGAGCTGAAACATGACAAACTGGGTCCCAGGTCAGGAAGCAGACAGACTGGCTAAACCGACCGTCTGCTAGCTGCCTCACGTTACAGAAGTCAGATAATTCCCAACACATAGAAACTCTTGCACCTAGATATTATCACATAGAGACTGTGTCTGTACCCCGAATTAATAAAAACAAAAAACTTCCAAACCCATTTAATGGAAAAAATTTAATTGATGTTCAACAAATAAAAAATCGAGATAATAATGATAAACAAATGATGAAGCTTGGATTGTTAAATATTAGATCACTTTCTTCAAAAGCACTTATTGTAAATGATATTATCACAGACAATAATCTAGATGTGCTGTGTTTGACAGAAACCTGGCTAAAACCGGACGATTACATTACTTTAAATGAGTCTAGCCCTCAAGGTTATGATTATCGACACAATCCTCAACAGAAAGGCAAAGGGGGAGGTGTTGCTGTAATTTATAGTAATATTTACAGTATTAGTCAAAAGTCTTTCAAATATAATTCCTTTGAAGTGATGGTGCTTTACGTAACATTATGTAAGTTGACATTTGTGTTGGCTACTGTATACAGGCCACCAGGACACCATACAGACTTTATTAAAGAATTTGCTGATTTTCTATCAGAGTTAGTACTAGCTGCAGATAAAGTCCTTGTTGTTGGTGATTTTAATATCCATGTAGATAATAAAAAAGACTCATTAGGATTGGCATTTACGGACATTCTAAATTCTATTGGTGTTAGACAACACGTGTCAGGACCCACTCATTGTCGTAATCATACTTTAGATCTAATATTGTCACATGGAATCAATATTGACGCCGTTGAAATTCTGCAGCAGAGTGATGACATCTCAGATCATTATCTAGTCTTGTGTATACTACATTTAGTTAAAGAGGCTAAACTGCCTCCCTGCCATAAATATGGTAGAATCATCACTTCTACCACTAAAGATCGCTTTATAAATAACCTTCCTGTTCAGTTTCATCGCCTTAGCATACCAGACAGCTTAGAAAACCTCGATATTGCAACAGAAACTATTGCCTCTGTCTTTTCCAGCACATTAGATTCAGTCGCTCCTTTGCGTTTAAAAAAGATTAAGGAATTTAATCCAATGCCATGGTACAGTAAGAAGACTCGGGCCCTAAAAACAGCAGCCTAGAAAAATGGAGCGTAGCTGGAAGAAAACAAAACTAGAAGTATTTCGCATTTCGTGGAGAGAGAAAATGATTGAGTACAGAAAGGCCTTAACTGCTAGATCTGCCTATTTTTCAAAACTCTTAGAAGAAAATAAACACAACCCTAGGTATTTATTTGATACAGTGGCTAAATTAACAAGAAATAAAGCTTCAACTTCTGATGTTTCCAAAGAGCACAGCAGTAACGACTTTATGAACTTCTTTACTTGCAAGATTGATAATATTAGAGAGAAAATTATAACCATGCAACCGTCTACTACAGTATCGTGTCAGACATTGCATTGTAGTGTCCCTGAGGAAAAATTCATTTCATTTACTGCTTTAGGAGAGGAAGAATTGTCTAAACTTGTTAAATCATCAAAATCAACAACATGTATGTTAGACCCTATACCAACTAAGCTATTGAAAGAGATGCTTCCAGAAGTCATAGATCCCCTTCTTAATATTGTTAATTCATCTTTGTCATTAGGATACGTACAAAAAACTTTTAAACCGCTTATTAAAAAACCACAACTAGATCCTAAAGAATCAGTCAATTACAGGCCGATCTCAAATCTTACTTTTCTGTCAAAAATACTAGAAAAGGCAGTTTCATTGCAACTATGTTCCTTTTTAGAAAGAAATAATATCTGTGAGGATTTGCAGTCAGGATTTAGACCGTACCATAGTACTGAGACTGCTCTCATTAGATTTACTAATGATTTGCTCTTATCATCAGATCGTGGTTGTATCTCTCTATTAGTGTTACTGGATCTTAGTGCTGCATTTGACACTATCGATCACAATATTCTCTTAAATAGACTTGAAAATTATGTTGGCATTAGTGGAATTGCATTGGCATGGTTCAAATCATACTTATCTGACCGTTATCAGTTTGTAGTAGTAAACGATGAGATATCATATCAATCACAAGTTAAATATGGAGTACCGCAAGGCTCAGTACTAGGACCGTTGCTTTTCACTCTGTACATGCTACCCTTGGGAGATATCATTAGGAAGCATGGCGTTAGTTTTCATTGTTACGCTGATGATACTCAGCTCTATATTTCTTCACACCCTGACGAAACTTACCAATTCACAAAATTAACAGAATGCATAGCTGATATAAAAAACTGGATGACCAGTAATTTCCTACTACTAAATTCAGAAAAAACAGAGATTCTAATTTTTGGACCAAAAACTTCTTCACGTAATAACCTAGAATATTGTCTAACACTTGATGGCTGCTCTGTTAAGTCTTCGTCGTCAGCTAGGAACCTGGGTGTGCTCTTTGATACCAATCTTTCATTTGAAGGCCATGTTACTAGCATCTGTAAAACCGCTTTCTTCCATCTTAAAAATATATCTAAACTACGACATATGCTCTCAATGAAGAATGCAGAACAGTTAGTTCATGCGTTCATGACCTCAAGGTTAGATTACTGTAACGCTCTACTGGGTGGTTGTTCCTCCCGCTTGATAAATAAACTACAGCTCGTACAAAATGCAGCAGCTAGAGTTCTTACTAGAACTAGGAAGTATGACCAGTTCTGTCATCACTGCATTGGCTTCCTGTTAAACATCGTATAGATTTTAAAATCTTGTTAATTACTTACAAAGCACTAAATGGTTTAGCCCCCCAGTACCTAAGCGAGCTCTTAATGCATTATAGTCCTTCACGTTTATTACGATCTCAGAATTCAGGCCAGCTGATAATACCTAGAATATCGAAATCAACTGCAGGTGGTAGATCCTTCTCCTATTTGGCACCTAAACTGTGGAACAACCTTCCTAGCATTGTTCGGGATGCAGACACACTCTGTCAGTTTAAATCTAGACTAAAAACGCATCTCTTTAACCTGGCATACACATAACACATTATATATTTATATTTTCAAATCCGTTAAAGGATTATTAGGCTGCATAAATTAGTTCAGCCGGAACCGGGAACACTTCCTATAACACCAGATGTACTCGTTACATCAGAAAAAGAATGGCATCTACGCTAATATTAGTCTTTCTGTTTATCCCGAGGTTTACCGTAGTCAATCGGATTCGGGGCCGTTTCCAGATGAGACCGAGGACCGGTGCCTTGACACGACCACAAAGCAGCCCTGTATCAGCAGAGATCGAGTCGACTAGATCATCCATTGTGAAGACATCATCAACACGACAGCCAGTGCCACAGTTTCCTCAAAATTATAATCACAATTATTAATCATGTTTATTCTATCAAAAGAGTAATGTAACTATGGCTATTTTGCAAGTTCTTTACCAACCTACACTTCACCCAAAAGGCCTGTAGGTGGCACAAAGACTTAAATTTAACCAACTATGATAACTTCGTTAGATGGTAAATCAATACAAAACATGGTTTTGGTGAGCGCTTTGTAATATGTATTCACATTAGATTTTAAAGCAACACAATTTGTTTCCAATAAGACAAACCAGATTCAAATTGCCCGGCAAATTCGTAAAGCAAAGAAAAATCATTTCTAGCTGATCAACATTATGAAAACTGGTAAAACCTTTAGGAACTTCAAAAGATAAAACAGCGAAATTCCTAATATTACTTCCAATATTTCCAAATTATGTTCATTTTCATAGAGCGGGCCAATATCATGACGTTTATTTAAAATCAATCGAGAGAAGCAGATATCGTTATCGTGATAAAATACGATTAATCGTGCAGCCCTAATTTAATTTAATTTGACTTGACATTTGATATTCAACAGTATCCTTGACATTTATTCAACAGTGCTTTTGATCTGCCTGCATTGACACTATTCTTTAAAAGGAAAAATTATATACCAATTATCAATGTAAAGCTGCTTTGACACAATCTGCATTGTAGAAAGCGCTATATAAATAAGGGTGACTTGACTTGACTTGACGTATACTCTGCTTGTTACTAGGGCTGAAACGACATTATCGACAACGTCAACAATAAAAAATTGTGAACAAATATTTTTGCTGTCGAATGGTCTTTTGATCTCATATGACCTATTTGAAGGGCCTGCAATAACGCAGTTTGACCAGTGGAATACTGTAATGCAGCCCTCCTGGATCAAATCCAGTAGAAGAAGACACAGCGCTTCGGAGTGCATAGTGCAAACGAAGTTGAACCCGTACAATGTGGGAGTTTAACAGCTTAAAACATAACAAACATAACGTTTAGCATAACAAAAAAAAATGTTGTCATGCAGGGCCACCATCTCTCATTCAAACTCAGTGTTCACCACAGGTCCATTTTCTCACACAGTAAAAGATGCATCGCAGAGCATAGAGGACACAGACTGCGCGCCGTCAGATAAGACAAATCAGGTTACCTTTGATATGAAAGAAAGTCTTAACTTTTAAATTCTGTCAATTTTACTACAGGATTCAAACAATACATGTGGTTTTGACGATAATGTGGCGTGACAGATCGCTGTAGCGCCTCAGGTCAAGCAGCACGTGAACCTATTATCTCTTCCTCTTTTTTGCTATTACAGCACAAAATAAACATGAATGAACATCAAAAGTATGCTGAAAGATACAGAACAATTAACTGAAATGAATCCATCTCTAATGTACTCACTTAATCAGAGTTTCAAACGCAGAAAGACTGCAATAAAACAGCTTGCAAACAAATGTTACATTTACCTCAGAAAAGCCATTCAATGTCCATAAACTTGATAGTTAGTAAAAAGAAAAAAATGAAAAAATCTAGAGAGGAGCATTTTTCCAAACTTTTTGCACAATATTACATATTCATATTTTTACTCTTATTAAAAAGTTATTATCACAATTCCCAGACTTGTACAGTCTCAGTACCAGTCATTTTAACAGTATGTTTTAACAAATTCAATAAAAATACACTTTCAAAAGATGAAGTGATTTTCTTGTTTTAATTATTAAAGTATAATTCAGTACTTCTCAGTAACTAATTGCTAGTGGAATAATCGAACAGAGAGTACTGATTAATCAGTGCAATAATCGATGATTAGTCGATTAATCGTTCCAATAATTGGTAGATTAATCGATTATCAAAATAATCGTTTGTTGCAGCCCTACTTTTTACACACAAAGGGATGTGCAGCAGCACACAAACATGCCAAATATTAAAAATAAAAGGATTACAGTGTAAAAGATTATTATTTTGTGCATAAAGATAAAAATGCTTTGGTGGAATCCTGCTTTTCCCGGAGATGGTCTGTTCACACGCTTTAACCTCGTGCACGAGCAGTGTCTTTCCTCACTACAGAAGCTTTGGGAACGCTATGGGAACGCCTCTGCGTGATGTCGTCTGAAGCACGTATGCAATCTGTCCAATCAGGAGACGGAACGTCATATGCGGGTGACGTCACTGACCAGGAACCATAAAGCCAGCCCGAAAACACTGTCATTCAGCTTCTGTGTCTTCAGCAAGCGCTAACGTGTGATTTGTCCTGTCTATTTATTGTTGTCTGTTCTATCTTTTGTGATTATGGCGAGCGAACAAAATTTCAGAAAGTTTGTTCATCCCTGCCCGCATTTATCCCGGGAAATGATACACATGGAATGCCCAGGCAGCTGCCAGCTGCCTGTGTGCACTGCGAGCAGCGTTGTGCTCCCGCCGAGCTCTCTTTGAGGAGGGTGGCTCGGCTTGCTTTTCTCAGGGCTTGGGTCCCGTTTCTGCCGAGGCAGTTCTGCGCCTTAGGTCTTGAGATTCGAATATGGATATATATCAGAGAGGTTTGAGACGGGCCATGCCCTATCTTTGCCTTCACCTGCTGCATCTAAAAAAAAAAAAAAAAAAAAGTATCTATTTCAGGGCAGGAAGCACGCATTGCGGTTTCTTCCTCTCCGGTGGATACAGTCATGTTAATGGCGTCTAGTTCTGAGGAGCTGAATGTTGTTAGCGTGGCTATGGGAGATTCTGAAGACTTGCCACTTCAATCTCCCGCGAGAGGTTTACAGTTTTTTCCGACCTCCACACTGAGGTGTTGGGGTTGTGGAATAAACTTTTTCTCATACTATATATTTTACATCAAAATGTGTGGGTATGAGAAAGCACGGTTATATGGCTGCTGGCGGGAGCAGCCGAGGCCAGGTATGAACTTCTCGCGCAGACAACACCAGACAGAGCGTTGCTATCCATATTTCCCCTACCGAGGAGTTGGAAAGAGGGCCTAGCATTGTCACCCCGAACTTTTACCAAGTGTGTAGATGCGGTACTGACGCCCTTGGGTATGTGGGGCATCCGCATTCTCAACTACATAGACGATTGGTTGATTCTCGCTCAATCAGAGCAGATGGCGGTTCAACATCGAGGTGTTGTTCTCGCTCATATGGAAAAGTTGGGGTTGAGACTAAACGCAAAGAAAAGTGTGGTTCTCTCCTGGACGGGTCTCCGATGGAGATTCCGGTCAGGGAGGACCTTCTCTCTCAGGCGGGCGGTCTAATACTGCATCCCCGCCCGGAGTTATGGAAGTTGTGGGTGTGGCCTCTGAGGGGGCACGTCTCATAGATTCCGGTCTCTAAACTGAGGTTGTTGAGACCATACTCCAATCCAGAGCTCCCTCCACGAGGAAACTTTACGCTCTGAAGTGGAGATTTTTCACTTCTTGGTGTGAAAATCATCAGTGGGATCCAGTTAACTGCCCGGTTAGCGCGGTGCTGGACTTCCTGCAGGATAGATTTTCTACAGGGCTATCCCCCTCCACACTAAAGGTGTACGTGGCGGCCTTAGCTGCTTACCACGCTCCTTTCAGTGGAGTCTCTTTGGGGAGACACCCGCATGTGACTCGTTTCCTTCGTGGCACTATGAGGATGAGACCTGCAGTACGCACGAGAGTTCCGACATGGGATTTGGCCATTGTATTACAGGGCCTGTCTATGGCCCCCTTCGAGCCCATCGAAGAGGTGGCAGAAAAGTTTCTAACACTTAAAACAGTGTTTCTCATCACTATTTCATCTCTCAAGAGAATTGGAGACATTCAAGCCCTGTCGGTTGCTCCATCGTGTCTAGAATTTGCGCCTGGCAATGTGAAGGCATTTCTACATCCCAGACCGGGATACATTCCAAAGGTTCTCACTAATACTGCGAGACCTATCATGCTGCAGGCCTTCTGTCCTCCTCCGTTTACGTCATCGGACCAGGAAAAGTTAAATCTGCTATGTCCAGTACGGGCATTGGATGCATATGTTCATAGAGCTGCCAACTAGAGAAAAGATGAACAGCTGTTCATATGTTTTGGTGCACCAAGAAAAGGTCTACCAGCTAAGCAGAGAATGAGCAAGTGGGTGGTCGAGGCTATCTCACTTGCTTATGAGGCGGTCGGGCAGCCTTCACCATCACGCAGAGGCGTTCCCATAGCGTTTTTACGCAGCGTCTCGTTCCCTACCCGGGAACTAAGGTTATATACATAACCGAGACGTTTTTCTGCTTGCAAATTCCTCTTTGTAAATAGTGATTACGCCATGGTGTGAGCGCAACTGGCTTTTAAAGGGAATGGAAAATGAGACTCTGGTTGTTTTTTTGCGCGTTACGCCCAAAACACACCCATTACCCATTAAGAGAATGGGGACAACCTTTTTAGACTATGCACCTAGTGCACTGACCATTTTCCCTGACCTTAAACTAGAAAAAGTGGATTCAGACACACTGTCTAAGTGAATCTGCGGCATGCGCTTTAGACCATGCGCTTAGATCATTAAAATAGGGCCCATTATATTTCCTTTGTGATGCCTACAATAATAATACTTTAAACATATAACCTACCCTCTGGCAATTTAACATCATAATAAAATTATAAAAGAATTATTATGATATTACTGTGAGCACATCATTCTATGGAGGTTTGCTTTGGTAGTAACTTGTGTAAGCTGGGCTAATTTAGCAAGCAAATCTGTTAGCATGCTAACCATTAGGAATCTAAGAATTCAAATACAACACAAAGATCACATGTGATCATTAGTACCTTTGGTTACATATGTGGAATATAGGACTGAGCGATAAAACGCTACTGATATTTATCGACGGTACATCTTAATTGATAACGATAGAAAAAATGTTCGATATAACTCTCGATATAGTTTCACTTAAATGCATAAAAATGTAAACAGACATGAAGTTCGGTTGCATGAACAACTCTCAAGCACACACAGTATCTTTATTTCTGTGCTACAAAATATTCAAATTATCACAGAAGTACTGAGATACAAGTTTATAGTTTAGATAAAACACTAATGTCTATGTTATCGATCAAAATAGAGCAAATCAGCTTTAGAAAGAAACTTGAACGTGCTGAAAATGACTCATTTTTCGATTACATTGTTGCACCACCAGGTGGCGACAAGTGACTGTTAAAAAAATGTATTTGAGGTTGAATCTTCATTCAACAGATTCTTTCAAATACACTGATTCATCCAGTAATGAAACAAGAGTATTTATGGGCATGTCAATGAATCATACATCCAAACAGAATTTTTAAAAAATAATTAATTCTAATATATTTAACATTTTTAAAATATACTGCAGCAATTATTATTTTGTAAGAACTTCTAGCAAATTACATGTTATTTTGTTTGGTTGACATTTAGAATTGTGATCTCGGTTTGAAGTAAACAAAAAAAGTTTCTCAATTTATCCAGAATTGTGCAGCTCTAAGTTTCTTTAACACTTATTTATTTAATCTTCATATAAAATATAAGAAAGTTTAGTTTACATTTTTATTTTGCATTGTTTTAAAAATTATTTGTTGTTTGCCTTAATTAAAAATGCATTGGTTAAATTCTAACATTTTTTTCTACTAATTTTTTTTTTAATAATTATCAATACCGATCAATATGAAACATTATATTGTGATAATTTTTTTATCTGTATCGCCAAGCCCTAGTGGAATATAATTTAAAAAGAAATGAACTGAGATATTGTGATATTAACGCAGCGCTACATAAATCAACAAGCGATAGTGTAGGATTTCTAATCAGCAAACACTTAGAAGAATACCCAAATGGTAAATGAGCCAATCTGTTATTATAATGTACTTCACCTGTAATGTGATAGACAGAGTTGAAACCGATCCCAAATCGCCCAACTTTTGTTGGGTCATCCTGCTTGATGCTTCTGCCAACTCTCTGAATTCCCTCCCAGTCTTCCTCTGTGAAGGCTGCATCATTGAAGGCATAGAGAGCAGGTCCTGCCAGATCAAAGATACAAACAGCGGATTACACAAAAATGAACAAACAACTTTGAAAAAATGACACACTTTGCCTTTAGAACAGTAAAGACTTTCAGTATCTGGTCAAAGACTGGTCATGGCAGAAAGAATGAGTTATGTCTCCCATACTGTATGTACTGTATGCTCTTATTTTCAGCTCATTTTATTTTATTTTGAAGCCAAACTGGTACCAAAGTAAACAAACAGTTTTGAGATACAGTAGTGGTGACTGGGGATTTTTTTTTTAAAAAAGAGGAGAAGCACAGATGGCAGTTTTAATTGGAAAAGTTAGTCTAATTTATCATTTTGGTTGCTTCTAGCAGCTAAGCTTAGCCTGGATGCCAGCCGAACTTAGCCCCGCCCACAACATTTTCAGGTTGGGAAGTTCGGTCTGGACTCGATCCGTAGAGGAGTAATTATGCCCGAACAGAAACTGTTCGGACCAATCACATTGTCAGGGCGATGATTGACAGATTATCACCAGAAATGTAATCAGCCACGTCATCAAAGAGCGCTTGGGTTAGTTTACAACAATGATGGCTGTTGTTGAAGAACTGAGATGTGTAGATTCCGCCATCGCGTCCGTTATAGAAGATATCGACAGCGAATTAATTGGCAAGTACTCCGTGTATACTTAAATTATTTTTACAACACCGGCAAAGATTGTTTACGCTCATCTTCTACTAGTTCCAGCATGTGTGCAGTTGAGTTCTGTTGACAACTATGCGTCGCGCAACACTAAGTGATGCGTCACGTCACTTACTCTGTAGCTCTGATTGGTTGTAGGTCTATCCAATTGAGGTCTTTCCTGGATCGGTTGAAATACGCCCCCATAATCAAAGCCCAATGGAGCAGTATCAGACTCATATTCTGACTAGAACTGAGTATGACCTCGTCAGGCTAAGCTAAGCTGCCAGCTATCATTAATGTCCAGTCAACAATCACATAATTTGTTCCCATGCAAAATGATATTCACAACATTTACAGAGCTTCAATTGAGCCTTAACCCACTTCTACTGATATGTTCACATACACTGTAAACCTGAATAAGTTGGTCATCAGTTACATCACATTTTTTAAGTTAAGAAATTCAAATTTTATGTAAGCAAAACTGGCAGATTTCAATTATCTACTCATACATTTTACTTGCTCTTAAAATGATCATGTAATCTTAACTCATTTAAGCTTGTTTCATACTTAGCTCAGAAAATGCTAATTGGTAAATAATCATAGCTTTAAAGCATTAAACACTACTAAATCCTCCATTTAACATTAATCTTGAACACACACACAAAAAAACATACATAATGCTTAGTATTATGTTTTAGTATTTTAGTATTTATTCTCCCTTTTGAGTGTCATGGCAAAGCTTGCTGGGAAATTTAAGTTAAATTTGTCTAAATTAAAAGAAACAAGTTCATAAAACTCAAAACAATGAAACAACTCAGATTACTTAGAATGTGTCAGTTCCATGATCTCAAAAGAAAACTTTCAGAACTCAAATCTTGTTTCCA
This sequence comes from Ancherythroculter nigrocauda, assembly GCA_036281575.1. Classification (NCBI taxonomy): domain Eukaryota; kingdom Metazoa; phylum Chordata; class Actinopteri; order Cypriniformes; family Xenocyprididae; genus Ancherythroculter; species Ancherythroculter nigrocauda. The sequence continues at coordinate 241,053 of VTFQ01000569.1, read as the reverse complement.
ATTTAAAAAAAAAAAAAAAAAAAAAAAAAAGAAAAGAAAGAAAAAAGCAGAAGGTATAGTTGAAAATCTTTTCATGGTTGTGAACGAGGACAAATGCAAAGTCCTATAGTGTAATATCTTTGTTGTTGGCTCTAAAGTAATTTAGAAAGCTTACGTAACATGACCACGTCTTAAATCTGCTCCCAGTGTTTACATCACAAATACCTTGATACTGTCCGAGCTCTTCAGTCCACAGGCTCTGAGTCCCATAATGCCTCTCATCATGAATAAACACCACACGTGAAGCTCCTGCATCATCTGCATTCTGTATCAGCTCCTGATATGATACAGCATAAATATTATCAACAGATACAATGAGATATAAGATGCATACCATTTTACAATGATGCAATATTTAATATTTAATGCTTTTTTTTGCCTACCTTCAATATTTGTCCCCCATCCGGGTACCTTCTCAAAATTTCTTTCAAGTAATCAATGAACGGTGGAGATGTCGCACCAAATTTATTTCTGCATTGAACAATGTAAAGTTTATCACAAACTGTACAAAACGCTTACAGAGCAAATTCAAGGTTCACTGTGTAATAGACTAAATACAAAATCAGCTTAATAAGTTAATTGTTAGTATGCCTGAGATCATTTGTAAAACATATAATTTGTAAAACATAATAGCATTATTAGCTTTTTTCATAAACATGCATTATCTGATGACTCTCAGTGTACTATAACAGTCCACCATATTAGTTATGGGGTAGAGCATAAAACTGTCACAATGTGGCTGTAATGAGCGCATTATCTCTGAGGAGATAATAAACAAACAATAAACAGTCTGTAATAAATCCGAACAAGGAACACTTAGGAGTATCTACAGGAAATATAACACAACCACAATATAACAATGATGATGCTGGACAATTGAACTAGGGAAAAAAGGGCTTAAATACATACAGTGATAATTAACGTAACCAGGAACACATTTGAACTCAATCAAAAACCACAGAGACAAACTAACAAAGGGAACACAGGCAAACAGGAACATAAACTGAACATAATCATTACAAAAACATGCAGTGAATAAAACCACATACTTCTTTTTCTTCTTTTGCCTCGATGCTGAACTCATTGTGCTTCTTTACATTCTCCTGTGTGAAGAGGAAAACAAAACCAGTAGTACAAATTCTCCAGCAAAACCAGTAGTACAAATTGTTATATTTCTGTGGTAAATTAGCCTACCTAAAATTGCTGAAAATAGTCATTTTAATCTCTGATTAAGTTGCTTACATGCTTTCTAATGCATAAGATTTCTATTAAAATAATATAATAACAATTATGGACTACATTTTAAAAAAGAAGCTTATGTAAAGAGGCATATTCATGTGCACTAAATAATAAAAAAAAAAACCTAAATGCCATTTATATCCCATGTCCCTCTTTATTTTTAAATAAAATACATTTATGTTATGTTATTTGTTGAGTTATATTATAGCCTACTACATTAGTATTATATTAATATATTATATTAATAATCTTCAAAAACTCAGTAGTCCTTCTTCTGCAGGCGGTTATCTCCTACCGTCAGTGGTCCTGATGCTTGTCCTCTCGAACCCAGAGCAGAGTGAAATCAGCGATCAGAAAGAGACTGATAAACGCTCACTGATTCTCTAGGTTTCTGTTCACTAGAAGGATCCTGTTTAGCGAAAACGAAACTTACACTCCTCCTTCACTCATAGTTCAATGAATGAGTTGTCAAATAAACCAGTTTTCATACAAAAACAAAACAAAACTGTTTTTAACGTAAACTGTTGCAAACCAAAAAAACAGGAATACCTGAAACCCGCGGTTAATCTGTGGTTAACATGGTTTAACTACAATAACCATGTTTTTTGTTTGTTTGTTTGTTTGTTTGTTTGTTTTGACCGAATAAAGAGCAGGGGGGAAAAAATAACTATGAACAGGCCTAGTTATTACTCTTTTAAAAACGGTTGAAGGAGATCCCTTTTATGATTTACCTTGGCAAATAAATTACTGTAATAAATGTAACATGCTGTAATCTGTATTTACCCTAAGGGATTTATAACTACATTAGTAAACATAATTATAATAGGCTACTTTTATTTTGATAGCATGGAGCCAGGCTTCTTTTTGCATGGCTTCCACCACGAAAGCGAGAAACTGATTTCCCTTTGTTTACAGTGCATGGCAGGATAATATCGCTGTCGTGTGGTGTGATTTTCGCCAAAAACCTGAAAATGCTGACGTGCATTACATGGCGCCATTTAACATCACTGTCCGTTCATCTGTGGTGAATTACAGTATCTGATGCGACTCTCATGCTGAATAATGTAACGAACGTGGAGATATTCAGCCTGTTCAGCTTCAGCCTGTGTGATGTTCTGGGCGGAACCGCTGCTGAAAGCGTGAGCCTGCATGTTTGCATTCGTTGTTCTGGATGTTGCATATTGACGAACAGGGTGAACGAATGAGGAAATCTGCAAGTAGATCAGTCCTCAAGAAATGTTTTCCCCCTGCGTAAGTCATGTTTGCTTGTCTTTTGTGGAGAATACAACACTGTTGCACACAGCTACACCACGCCCAGTCAGATAGCGGACATACTCAGCTTGCGTGCTTTTGTTTCATTTTGGATGATGGCAGTCACGGTTTTCGAGGCAGTTTTCCAGGAAGGGAATGTGTAAAATGTTGCTCAAACCTGCTGTCCTCAACCACAAACTACAGGCTAAATATGTTTTTTAGACCTTTAACATGGTCTGGTTTTACTATAGATGATACACTAAAATATGTGTAACGCCTAATAATCTTTCCATACAGACATATTTCAAAACATTTAAATGGAGATGCTCATCTAGGCTACTATGTGTAGAGGAAATTAATTATCCCCTCTTTTATTAAGTCATTTATTAAAGTATTTTGGATAAATTTTAAATAAGAAAGTCTATATAGTATAATACATTCTGCTGCCATTGGCAACACACAGAGCTTGAGTGACGTCAAAGGAAGCAGAAAAGGAAATATAAGTCACACTTTAAGAGCCCTGGTAAAAAAAAAAAGAAAAGAAAAAATAAAGAAAGAAATCTGCTATATGATGAAATATTTGCAATTTAAATATGAAAAACCATAATGCAGAGTTACCAAAACTTACCACAAGCTGAAAGTTTTTTACTAACATTCCCATTAAGTTATGAAAAGGTTATTTCTTAATGTTCTCTGAACATTCAAAAAATCCATTTTTTTAATGTTTTAAAAACAGTTTTTCTTGGTTTGGTGAACACTAGAGAACATTCTATTTCAGAATTTTGCAAGCAACGCTACTTTTGAATGTTCTCTGAACATTCCGAAACAAATAGTAGCTAACATTAAATGCCAGACAAACATCCAACCAAAACTTTTTAGAAGAAACGTTCCATGAATGAAAATGTTTTTGTGCTAACGTTTTGAGAACATTAATAAACACCAGATAACTTTGAACAAAAATTCTAATAACTTTTTTTGTAAGAACGTTTGTTCATAACTTTGAGGGAACATTGCCACAACATTAACCAAAGTTCTGAGAACGTTTCCTGTTAAGCCCAAAGTATAATTCAGTTTTTACGTGTAAGCAAGGGTCAGCGTACAGTGCATGTGATGTGAATTTCGTCATCAGAAGAGTACGCACATACTGTACGCGCACCTTCGGATTTCTATAACCACGCCTACTTGTACACGCAGGTCGCACATGTGCATTTAAATTTTTTTTTGCAGTAATTAGTTTCTCCAGAAGGTAGCAACCATGCCCTGGAGGTGTCGATTCACAATGTAGTCAAATAAAACCTGCATAAACAGAACAGACTGGAACACATGCGAGCTACTGTGACAATGGAGGCCTTCATTAGTGATGTGACATTTGAACCGAGGCTTCGGAGCTTGTGTCGAGCATAAATGGGCGTGCCAGATGAAGCCTCGATTCGAGGCTTGTGTCGGTAACGCAGAAATCACGTGACCAATGACAAACGAAGCCTCACTTTCTGTCCAATCACGTGCACGATTCACTTTGCGTATCGGAATGCTCGAACCCCCAGATCTTACTTTATGAGTAGGTTTTCATTCAGACAAATTCAGTTAAATTTTTAGATACCCAGTTATACAAGTAACATGAAGAATACAAATTATTTCAGGAAAATAAAATATTTGCCATATGAAATTAATTTGTGTACATTTATTCCTCTGTTATCATATTGATAATCATTCTGGTATTAAATGCCATAGTTTAATGGGTACATTATTTTATCTCTGAGATAAATTCAACACACACGTGCACGCACTATCAGGCTTTTATTTAACATGAAACTGTGTGGTGGCTGCTTCGTCCGACGAAGCTTGTTTCACAGGGTTTTAGCTGCATTCTTTTTTTACTAAACACCAGATGGCGCTGTTTTCGACACTCTCAAAGCTTTGAATCTTTTCCTGAAACAATGAGGGAAAAGCCTCAGTGCTTCATGAGGCTTCATTTGCCCATCACTAGCCTTCATAGAGGAGAGATTATGTGAAGAGGTTAGAAAGTACCCTCAACTCTAGCATGAAAGAATACAAAGATGTTTACATGGGTTGTAACTCGTGGAGAGAGATTGCTCAAAACTGCGTATGTGTATGCGTACGAGTCAAGCTTTGCAAGGCTGTGCGTTCAACTGTGCATGTACACTAGCATACGCATTAAAAACGTATTATACCCAGGGCTTAAAGGATTAGTTCACTTTTAAATAAACTTTTCCTGATAATTTACTCACCCCCATGTCGTCCAAGATGTTCATGTCTTTCTTTCTTCAGTCAAAAAGAAATTAAGGTTTTTGATGAAAACATTCCAGGTTATTCTCCTTATAGTAGACTTGAATGGGCACCAAACGATTGAAGGTCAAAATTAGTTTCACTGCAGCTTCAAATTGTTCTACACGATCCCAGATGAGAAATAAGGGTCTTATCTAGTGAAACCATTGCTCATTTTCTGAAAAAAATGGAAAATTATATAAGTTTTAACCAGAAATCCTCATCTTGAACTAGCTCTCTTCTTCTCCTCTATTAGAATTCCAGCAGTGCAGACACTGCTAAGTGTATTACTGCCCTCCACAGGTCAAAGTTTGAACTAATTGTTATATACTATTGAACTAGGATATTGCATATAACAATTAGTTCAAACTTTGGCCTGTGGAGGGCAGTAATACACTTAGCAGTGTCTACACTGCTGGAATTATAATAGAGAAGAAGAAGAAGAGAGCTAGTTCAAGATGAGCATTTAAGGTTAAAACTTATATAATTTAAATTTTTTTTCATAAAATGAGCACTGGTTTCACTAGATAAGACCCTTATTTCTCATCTGGGATCGTGTAGAACAATTTGAAGCTGCAGTGAAACTAATTTTGACCTTCAATCGTTTGGTGCCCATTCAAGTCCACTATAAGGAGAAAAATCCTGGAATGTTTTCATCAAAAACTTTAATTTCTTTTCGACTGAAGAAAGAAGGACATGAACATCTTGGATGACATGGGGGTGAGTAAATTATCAGTTTATTTAAAAGTGAACTAATCCTTTAAGCTGGAATATTCCACTGTGATTGGTTGTTTTTCTTTTCAATTACACCTGAAATCAATTTTGAACTCACTGCATAATCAGCCAAATAATGTGATTTGTTAACTCAGGCAATGTTTTTGTCATTAGGTGTGATGGACTTTTGGTCAGCTCTGGGTTTTGAATCATCCAACATGTCCCACTCGTCCAAGCCTCGATCTCACCCTTGCGGCCTGTGTGACAAATCTTTTACCCAGATATCCATGCTCACCAAACACCAGAGAATGCATAAACGCAGCCACACCGGGGAGAAGCCTCACACCTGCCGGATTTGCTCCAAGACCTTCATCTCTTCGGCCCATCTGGCACTGCACATGCGATCACACACTGGAGAGAGGAAGTACAAATGCAGCGTATGCTCCAAAATGTTCATGCAGTCGTCTCAACTCATGCGCCACAAGACCATCCACACCGGCGAGAAACCCTTCAAATGCCCAGACTGCAACAAGTGCTTTGGCCGTGCCTCACACCTGAAAACCCATCGCAGGCTCCACACTGGCGAGAAGCCCTTCAAATGCACACTGTGCGATAGGGCTTTTACTCAAAAGGCCGGACTTATCATCCACCTGCGCTTGCACACAGGGGAGCGCCCTTTTAAGTGTGACAAGTGTGGGAAGGCCTTCCGCACGTCAGCCCACCTGCTTAACCATCAGGCTTTGGAGTTGGGTGAGGGCAGGTACGTCTGTGCCACATGTCAGAAGGGCTTCAGGTCGGTGTCCATGCTGAAACAGCACGAGAAAAGCCACCAGGGCAGCGGGACGCTCTGTTGCAGCGTGTGCTCGGGGGCCTTCGCTCAATCCTCTTATCTGCAGCTCAAACTGCACTTACACAACGGAGAGCAGCTCTTCCACTGCAAGGTGTGCAACAAAATATTCGTCAAGATGTCCACCTTTGAGAAACACTGCAAAAAACATCAGATGGAGATGGACGAAGGTGAGGATGACACCGTAAAAGAGGAAGATCCCCCATTTGAGCTGCACACGGCTGCATCCCCGACACCATCGACATCAGAAGTCAACACACGATCCAAAACAAGAGCCAAAATTAAGAGTACAATGGACAACTCGTAATAATGGACTGACTTGGAAAACTAGTCTTGATGTTGTTTTTGGGCGCTACTAGAACAGGTTTTCATGCTTGAATGTTCATTATGTTCCTCATATTCTCCATTGTTGCAGTTCTTCTCCTCCCAGTCTGTCAGTAACGCTCTGTTTAGTTCCTGTCTCTATGAAGCCCCTCCTTCTGAAAAGCACAATGTGCTCTGATTGGTCGACTGGAGAAGTGTGTTGTGATTGGTCAAGCACATTGAGCGTGTTTGGGAAATGTCCCACCCCTTGCCATAACCGCCAGTTTCAACACTCTACTAACTAACTTTTTATTTCGGGCCGGGAATTATTTAAATGAGGAATATTGTGGCGAGTTTGTTCCTGGAAGAAAACTCAAGACTACAATGAAGGCATTTCAGGGAGTTGAGAAACAGTGACACTGATATAGAGAAGAACTCGTGCTGGAGGGACTTTGCAGAGCTTCTTCATGCTCAAACAGCAACATTACACACTAAAGACAGATGAGCATGGACATAAAACATAATAGAACCCCTTTAACAATGTCCTACTGTATTTATGATTTATGATATAAATGATGCCTTCATTTGCTTGTATTTATGAACATCTCTGCACACATACAGACCTATGGATCATGTGCATGTGTACCAACACTTGTCTTTGCAGAGCTTTTTACACTTAATCAAATTAGTTTTTTATCTCTACATACTTATCAGAAAACACTATGGCCCGGTTTCACAGACAGGGTTTAGGCTAAGCCAGGATTAGGCTTTATTTCAATTAAGGTATTTAAGTAGCTTTTATAAACATAGCCTAGAAAAAAACATTACCGGTGTGCATCTTGAGACAAAACAACGGCTCTTGACATTTTTTAAGATATGTCAGTACAAGTTACTTTCAGTTAAAGCAGCTCAAACATGCATTTTAGTCTAGGACTATCTTAATCCTTGACTGAAACCGGGGGATAATCTTCTCAGCTTTGAAGATATTAAAGGATTAGTCCACTTTTAAATAAACTTTTCCTGATAATTTACTCACCCCCATGTCATCCAAGATGTCCATGTCTTTCTTTCTTCAGTTGAAAAGAAATTAAAGTTTTTGATGAAAACATTCCAGGATTTTTCTCCATATAATAGACTTCAATGGGCACCAAACATTATCAGGAAAAGTTTATTTAAAAGTGGACTAATCCTTTAATATGTGTGTGCCATGCAGAATCGAACTGAGCTTGTCTTTTAAATTCCTATTCTGTTCCCTCATATTTAATTCCTTGAATTTGAAATGGGGTGGCAAACAGATTAGTACCTAAATATTTGTATTTATTTTAAATATTGTAAGTTTTGTGAACCTTTTTATGTTGAATTTTACTGCATTACAAATCTGTCATCTTGTCACTGTTTTAAATTAATTAAAGGATTAGTTCACTTTCAAAATGAAAATTACCCCAAGCTTTACTCGCCCTCAAGCCATCCTAGGTGAATATGACTTTCTTCTTTCTGATGAACACAATCGGAGGAATATTAATAAATATCCTGACGCATCCGAGCTTTATAAAGGCAGTGAACGGGACCAAAGTGTATGAGCTGAAGAAAGTGTCTCCATCCACATCCATCCATCATAAACATTCTCCACACGGCTCCAGGTGGTTCATAAAGACCTTCTGAAGCGACGCGATGCATTTGTGTAAAAAAAATCCATATTTAACAAGTTACAAAGTAAAATATCTAGCTCAAAGTTCAAAACGCTTACGCTACCTATTCAACTTACGGAAAAAGCTAACTGACACGATGCCAGTTTATGCTTTCTTCATAACTTGAATATGGATTTTTTTTTTTTTTTACACAAATGCATCGCTTCACTTCAGAAAGCCTTTATTATCCCCCCAGAGCCGTGAGGAGTACATTTATGATGGATGGAGACACTTTCTTGAGCTTCATCATAAAGCTCGGATGTGTCAGGATATTTATTAATATAACTGATTGTGTTCATCAGAAAGAAGAAAGTCATATACACCTAGGATGGCTTGAGGGTGAGTAAAGCTTGGGCTAATTTTCATTTTGAAAGTGAACTAATCCTTAAAGCCATTTTGATTCAAATTCCAACTCAAACTAAAATGAAACCAATTCTTCAGTTCTGAATTATGCACAATCCTAATTAATACTAAAACTTACTACTATACATACTACATATAAAAATGCAGACAAATGTAAAAGAATTGAGACCTGCTTAAAACCTGCACCCACAGAAAGATCTGTAGGTTTCCACCGAATTGAAAGGCCTTTCTTTTGTTACCTTCTACATATTGACACTCCTGGAGTGGCTATTTATTTATTTTTTTTTCCTTTTTTAATACTAAGATTGTAATAGTCTTGTAAAAGTCTGACTTCATTAAATGTTTAAAAACATTCCTTAGATTTCTGCAGATTTTCCCTCAAAATCAGCACAGAAAATTTGGATAAACATCCCATCTGGGCCTAGTCATATTGCACAATGCACATCTCAGATTTCATAATGCACATAAGGTTAAATCTGAAGAGGAAGAAAATATAGCAAAACAGCAATATGATTTTTGTGTAATTTCAAAGAGCCCAAGTAAGGTATTATTGACAATGGGCTGTTGAATTAATATATAATATGCAGTCAGCTGGTTTCATTCCACAGACAAATACACAGAAACTCAATACATGAATGCTTTGTCAATGTATGCAGTTATCATGTCCTCAAGTCTGACAGTGAACAATGCTGTTGATTGGATCACTTGTGTTAATACTGTACATTTTTATTTATTTATTTTGTTTTAAATGTAAAATATTGCTAAAAAATGAATTTGATTTGCTGTTAAATTTATATTAGATGATTGTGTTGTTATAGAGCAACACAAGACAACATCTGTGATGGACATCAGTCTGGGCTCAGCAGAACCTGAGCTGGGAATGTGTTTGTGCAAACATCTGGCTTCTGGATTTAACCTGTGACCAAATCACAACCAGTGTTCTATTGCTTTAAACAGAGAATTAAAAATGTATGTAAAAGTGTTTACTGTCATTTTTTATCACAACACATGGAATTTTCGGAAGCTACTTTTTGGAGTAAGTTTAATGACGAGTATTTTTTACTCTCACTCTAATGAAATGTTAACATGCGTAGTGTATTCTAAGGGTATCATTTAAACATTTGCAAAAAGGACATTGCTTATCTTTGAGTACAAAAAAAAGTGTTAGTGCACTAATAATGTTATTGCTTTATAGCATCACTAGAGGGCGCTGTTTGGCTAGTAATGAGGAGAGAGGTTACTGGCCCTTGTTTATTTGGGACACGCTCTCTCTGCTGCGCTCAGGTTAAATTGGGTTGTGGTGTTCTTGTGGTTTCTCCAGTGCTCTAGTGTATTGTTTTTGCTTATTAAAACTGCTGCAAGACTGACCTTTTTTTCACCTTGATTGAACCAACCCATGACAAAAGTGTTACCAATTACACTTGTGTTATCTATTCACTCCAGTGTTGTTCCAAATTCAGTCGCTTCTGTCTTTCATTAAAAACAACAGGGTTTTTTGAATAAGATACAAATAAAGTCATATGGCTTTATATATCAGGGAGTGTCACAGCCCTGCAGAGTTCAGCTTCAACCTTAATTAAACAAACCTGATCCAGCTTATCAAGTCCTTCAGGCTTATATGAAAACTACAGGTATGTGTGTGAGTTTGACACCCCTGGTTTAGAACAACATGGGGATGAGGGAATGATGACAGAAGTTGTATTTTGGGGCCTGTTCCCTATATATGTTTTATTTAAATTACAGTACATTTTTAACCAAACAAAGAAAGGTTCATGGGAGTATTTTAATTCTGAGAGAGGAACAGTCCATGGCAATGGACTAAAATACTGTAAATATTCCTCTGCACACACACACAAGTAAACATGCTCTTTTGAATAAACTTACATTTTGAACATGAAGGTAGGTTAGATGTTGAGAGTCTCTTTTTCATGTGCACCTCTAAAAACTTAAATCTCCTCAGAAATCATTCCTGCCTTGGAGTCAGATGTCCTCCACACCAGAGGAAGAGGATTTCAGGTATTTGTACTGTGTCCTTGTATTGTCTATTTTTGTCTTTACCTCAGCCTCTGTGAAAGACAAACAATAGTAAATATTTTAAATAGTAAATAACTAATTATCTAAATAGCTGGCTAATCGTTAACTTGTCAACATCAGCAGAATGTTCATATAAAATCTGATGACAGGGATGGCATGTGTGGAGCAAGTTCAGAGCAAGCAAGGAACAAAGTTGTAAAGATAGTTTGCGGTTTTATATTCAGATTTTGTTTAAAATTGCAGTGTGCTGTCGATTTGTAAATTCAGGTGACGTGGTCCTCCGGTCTGAAATTGGTGTTTTTTCATAGTGGCTCTAAATTTGATAAAGCCTATAGCTCCAAAAGTTGGACACTTTGAAGACTGTCATCTTGACCTGCTTGATTTGTGAATTTTTTCACAGCAAACACTTGTCCATAAACCCCTTGGTAAGTCTGCTAGTCAACAATGTGAAAAATAGGCATGTTTAATGTCTATTTCCAATAAATATGCAGACCGCGTAAATAAAAATAAAAAATCCTGTTTTAGATTAAATCTGAAGTTAAAACTTTCACAATCACATTTTTCTCACTGCTTTGTCATCTTTTTCTTGTGTAATAATAACAAAGAGGCTGTGCCAATGAATAATGATTCAAGCCATTATATAAATCAGCTTATTAGTTTTAAAAAGGTCGTCTAGTTGGATCATACTAGGCTCAAACAGACTACACTATTCTCAGTTTTGAAAACTTTTACTTTACAGTTTTGGTCAGTTAACACTTCCCCGAGTTCTTAACCATTATCATTTTTTTTTTTTTTTATGTCCCGTGTTAATGTTCACAGACTGCAGTACTGGGCCAGTCCACCAGAGGCTGCGAGACTCAATGTTCTGTTGTTGAGAAGGACTGAGAAAAAGAAGAAGAAAGAAGTGTTGATAATGTTGTGAAACTAGTCATCATCTCTCCTTTTAATTTCTTTCATTATGAATCTCAAACATTACAAAATCTGGCGATGATGTCTGCATCCATACCCATGCCTGCATTTTTTCTTCCGATGGCTGGAGAGCCCGCTATTCTGTTTTCTACATGGAAGGAAATTTTCCAAAACTACTTGCTTGTCATCGAAGTGAGAACAAAGTCCAGTTTCAAACGAGGTAAACAAAAAAGTGAAAAAAATGCCAGTACAAAATGAAAAGCCACAGACTTCAAATAAAAGACTGTGGATCAAATACTCACTTGGACAACGCACGCACTTGTCCTGCTGTATGTAAATATGCAGATGTCAAAGAAGTGACAGAAGTTATGGTGCCTGAACTACTTGTAAATCAGTCTCCTGACAAAATTTGCTGCCAAGTAGAGTATGAAGCACCACAAAGAAATAGAATACCAGTTGAACAGGTACCACTGTTTCTGTTGATACAGGATCAAGTGTGTCCATCCTGCCAGAGACACTGTTCATGAAACATTTTGCAAATTGTGAACTGAAGGAACCTCAAGTGAGGTTAGTCACTAACTCACGTGAACACTTAATGATGTTCGAGAGGAGCACTTTCAAATAATCTATTCAATCATTACGTCATTCCAACCCATCAGCATAAGTGGAGGACATCATAAATACACAGTCGACTCACCTATGTTCTTCGACAGTTTTTCAGCATCCCTCCATCACCCCGTCTCCTCACACTCGCCTGGTTATCTTTCTAACCAGAATACGAGGGGAGTACTCTGGGTTCGGGCCAAATACCAAGCTCGGAGCCCTCTCCTAGGGGAGCACGTCAAATACGCATCTGACTTATTTGTAACTGTGAGCTTGTGAACCAACCTTCAGCTGTTTCACTGCTGCTGTATCGTATGATTATGTGTTGCAACCACTGCAAATTTCTGGTCAAAACGGGATCACAACTTTTGGGCATGGACTTAAATCCTACAACTGTCACACTGTGGGAGATAGGATTGTTACATCATTAGCTCCTGCCGTTTCAACTGTGCTAGAATTATGTAATACAGCAGCCAGCTCACTTGGAAGGCTTTATGCACAAAGTACAGACTGATTAGTCGATTAAACCAGCGGAGCACAAACTATGCAGATCAAGAAAATTAATCGCTTACTGAGGGATGGAATAATTGAAAAGATTGATACTTCGCCATGGGTGTCACAAATTGTCTTAACCAATTGTGGTAGAAATCTGGAGAAATTCGGGTTTGTGTGGATTGGAGAAAAACAGTTTTTCACTGTTTACCAGAACTACACTTAGATGATCTCATCGTTTACGGCCAAGATAAAGCCCCCCATGACGCCAATTTACAGGAGATGCTGACTTGACTCACAATCGTGGGTCTGAAACTTAACATAGAGAAAAGCAAATTCGGCCAGAGCAAAATTCAGTATCTAGGCCATGACATTTCAAAAGATTGACTACATCTTAACCCTGACTCAGTTGAAGCTATTGCAAATGCCCCTGCACCAACAGACCTACCCTCATGATGGTCCTTTTTGGTTCTAACATCTTGGTTTGGCAAGTTCATCCCGAACAATGCAATGGTAGTAGACCCCCTTTGAGATACTCAGATCATCTCAGAAAGGATTTACATGGGCGGAGGCAGCTGATGCAAGTTTTTGAGGGCTAAAACAGCTATTAGTCCACAGCCCAGCCTTGGCTTTATTCGACCCCTCCTTACCAACATTTGCGTCCACTGATGCTTCAGATAATGGCATTGGAGGTGTCATTCCTCAGCTGCACCCAGATCAGACAGAGCATCCAATAGCATTCGCTTTTCGTACATTGATGCCAGCTGAAAGAAAATACAGCACAGTTGAGAAAGAAGCATTAGCATGAACTAGCTGTGGATGATAAGTATATCATGAGAGGACAGAGACTGGTTGTCCCTGTTGCTTTGCACTCTAAATTCATTCACTTAGCACACTAAGGACACCAGGGAGTAGTATGAACTAAGCAACAGCTAAGAGAATTGTACTGGTGGCCTCTAATGGACTATGATGTGCATTCAAATATTGCTTCTTGTTTCACGTGCCAGTCCTGTGACAAAACTGCCCAGATGTGCCTAGCCCCATTACAGCCATTTCAGAAAGTTGCAATATACATTGCAGGACCTTTTGTGGGAGCCACACATGACTTTGCTATCACGATGGTGGATTATTATAGCAAGTGGCCGGAGGTTGCATTTACCTCAAATGTTAAAGTTTCTTCCAAAATTACAGAGCTTCCTCACACGCAACCACAGGGGTATCTGTTTTTGAACAGTTTGAAATGTTAAGAGGGAGAAAGATATGCAAAAAGTTAAAAACTCTGTCAGCCACAACACATCAGGGAGAGGAAGTGGCAATGGGCATACGTGACAGTGTGCAGCAAATTCAACAAAAAATGAAGAAATGTTGAGCTAAACCACCACCCTTAAGAAAGAAAGAAAACCAGTGCATCTACTCTACCAAAGGCTGGAAGTAAGTTCACTGTTCCTTTGTCAGTTGATAAGAAACTGGGACCAAGCACTTATGTCTTGAGCGATGGAAAGAAATTGAATAGAGCTCACTTGTCTCTGGTTCCAGAAAACACTCAAACTGCATTAGAGAATGCTCAGTTAGGAGAACACGGGCTAGACATCCTCCTGTGTGGTTAAAAGACTATGTAGCAGAATAAGGGGAAAAGAAAAGTAGAGAGGATAAGGAAACACTAGTGTAATGATAGAGAAAGTAATTGAAAACATTTGTTGAATGTGTTCGTGTTTTTATTAATTTGATATGTTAGACACCAGAAGTACATTTATAGTTTAAATAATCCCCTTATTAAGAGGTCCTTTTCTAAAGAAAGAGGGGAACGTTATGTCCTGTGTTAATGTTCAAAGACTGCAATACTGGGCCAGTCCACTAGAGGCTGCGAGAGTCAATGTCCTGTTGTTGAGAAGGACTGAGAAAAAGAAAAAGAAAGAAGTGCTGATGTTAGCCTTGTCCAAATACCCACATTTGCGGCCTTTGCACTTGTCTACTTACATGACGTATTTCCTGTATTTGCCTCAAGTGTTCAAGTGGGCGTGAAGACCGCAAGTGTGTGTAGATCTTTTGATTGCCCGATGGCACACACTTATAGTGCAAGCGTTTACAGCTTTTTTAAAATTTATTATTTTCAATACTCTGCATTTTAAAATACAGTTCTAAATATCTGTTCAGTGGTTGCTAACTAACAGAAGAGACTATTTTAAAATTGTGGTGGTTCCTTAAAGGTACAATATGTACAATTTTTGCAGTAAAATATCCAAAAACCACTAGGCTAGTGTTATATATTTTGTCCAGCTGATTACAAACAATATCTCTAATGTTTTCAACTACTTGTAAATCATGAGAAAATTCCCATTCTAAACAGTGACACGGGGCAGTGCAGTCGCCTGTCAATGACGTCAGTTACCCTTTGTTACCGCCTTTACTGACGTAGAAACCACATGACAACAGTGCCGTGGACAAATGCGGAAGTAGTGTCTATCGTCCAGCAAACCACTAGCTTGCTTCAAGCAGTTCCTTATTTACTTCTTGCACGTTTTATGGTGGATTGTGTTACTTATTTATGGAACATAATTACTGTTTACCATCCGCCGCTGGTTCTGTCGACAAGGACAGACCGGAAAAGCGGAAGCGGCGCCGGCGACTGTGTCATAATAAAAGTCCCGCTGCTCGTGAGGCGTGTGTTGATCAATCGCTCCAGCTCCTCGTTCAGCTCCCGCAACACTCGGTCCTGCTCTGCTTCATACTACAGTAACGTTAATAATCGCATCCACGAACATGAGTTCTTCCAGACTCCAATCCCTATTCTTTTGCACCGTCCGTTGAGATGGAGACCACATGTCCCAAGTTTCCGCTCTAAAACTTGGCGTCATCAAACTACGCCTTTGTTTTGAATAGGCTTCTAGCGACCTCTAGCGGAAAAAAATATCACAAATTGTACCTTTAAGTGATAAAAAGCAGTTGTTGTACAAAGTACACACAGCCTACCCATCTTTGCATCAATAAAATGTGCAACACTTTATATTTTACTACCAAATTATATGTAATATATAATTAATTTAACTAGACAACTAGGCATGTGAGGTCCCAAACATAATGCATGATGGGATATGCTTCGCCTCGAATAGTGCTTCTAAGCGGTATTCAAGATAGTGTGGGTTTAGCGTGCATTAAGGGCACGCTCATTTTTAAGACATGGGACAGTCTTGCGCACTTCCTGTCGCGTGCACAAGCTCTCAAGTGGCCAAGACCGCAAGTGTGGGTATTTGGACAAGGCAAATGTTGTGAGACTAGTCATCCTCTCTCCTTTTAATTTCTTCATTACGAGTCCCAAACATTAGATTTGGGAAAGGTTTCACAGTAGTTTTAGTCAGTTAACCCATTCTTCAGTGCCTAACTTTACTATTCTGATTTGTGAAAACGTTCACAGTACAGTTTTAGTCAGTTAATCCTTCTCTGAGCGTCGAACTTCACTATTGTGATTTGTGAAAGGTTTCACAGTACAGTTTTAGTCAGTTAATCCTTCCCAGAGTGCTTAACTTCTGATTTGTGAAAACTTTCATAGTACAGTTTTGGACAGTTAACCCTTTTTCTGAGTACAATGTAAAAAATAATGATCACAGAATAAGGTCTTTCCTTTCTGTCAAAGACACTTGCCTCTTCGTCATGGCAGCGGTTCATGGCCAGGTAAGATACTCTTATAGAAGTAAGAGTTTGTTTAAAAATCATATCACACTGCTCAGACATTCATGTTCAGTTGGATGAAAACTATCACCGATCAACACCAACAGATGTCAGAGGGATAACACTGATCTGACAAAACCCAATGAACATGTCTGTTGCTGTAGGTCAGGGTCTGCTGGTGTAGTGTGAATTGGCCTAAAGAGTTTAACGAGAAATCACATAAAAGACTGAAGTTGCTTCAGAAATTCTGTCCTGTCTTGACCTCAAGTGACGTGTGTGAGCTTCACTGACACAGTTCCAGCTTCTCTTGGTTGTCAATTTACAAATGTTGCTCTTCATTTGCATAGAGTCAAACTTTCCTCAACTCCTGGACGCACCTCAAAGTCACTATACGGGCATTATACGGTTTAATTAGTTTTAAATACTAAACAGAGGCCTTCAGTTACAGATTCCTCAAGGTCACAACACTTGAACACTAAGCCGACTATCACAAGCTGTATTTACTGACTTAAAGTTATGCCATCTTTCACAATATTATTATCTAATTTCACAAGACTTGTACTTTCTCGGAACTATATTGTTATATAGTTTTTATATGAGTATTGTTCTCGGCACAGTCGTCTCTGACTGCTCATTGTGGCGCAAATTCTAGTGATTTAATTCCTTGTTCATCCGGGCCAAATGGCATTGTGTATCATTGAAACAGGCATTTCTGTAAAGCTGATTTAAAATAATCTGTGTGAAAAGTGCTATATTGTGAAAAAAAATATAGAAAATATAAAATTTTCTAAAAAAAAAAATAATAATTTTTTTATTAAATAATTTTTTTTTATTATTTTATTAATTCTTCATTGACATTAAAGACCTGCAGCAACCGTCTTCTTAGAGAGAGGCTCAACTCAACAAATGAAAGCTAAATTACTCATAATTTACAGTAGAGTATAGTGTACACCTACAATTGATGCATCCCTTTAGTGTGAAACAGGTGAACTGTGAATGTGAATGACTCTCTCATAAAACTGCATTTTAAACCCAAAAGAAAGCATTTTAACACAAAAATAAAAGTGGGAAGTGGAAAATGCAGTTAACACTCAAAAGTGTTTGTGGGCATGATGTGTGAAAGGCATGAAAAGTTGTTTCCTTTTACAACATATGAGGGCATGTGGAAATTGGAACTTTTTTGGGGGTAGTGAGTGAAGGTGATACAACATCTGTAACATAAAAAATTTGACTTTTAAATATTTTATTCTGCAAAAATATCTTTGGAGATTAGTTCTTGGGAAAATATAAGTACGCCCTATTTAGTACCTGTTATTGGCCTCTTCATTAGAAATAGCGTTTTACTGTGTTAACGCTATTTATTTTATTATTAATTATATTTGAAATTGTCTATACGTGTGGACTGTTTAATTAATCTTTAAAATACAATATTACTGTTTTAACTGTATATGTGATATAATTAAATACTATATTGGTAAAATTATAAACTTGCAGTGTAGGGAGAGGAGGAGAAAGTATTTTATGTAAAAAAAAAAAATGGCAGTCCTAATTATGTACAATACCTATTAGAAATTCACCTTTATTCTCAATTTCATCACAAAAATACCAAACACATGTATAATACACCTTTTCTCCATTCAACACAATTTTAGTAGATCTTCTTAAACCAAATGACTTTTAGTGGTTTCTGTCATGCACTACATTTTTGCAAATAAAGCATTTCCTCTGTCCCATCATCGTGAGATCAGTCTAACATACTTAAGCAAAAAAACCACAACCACCACATTGTGATTGTTTAACAGATCTGCTCAGAGCATCTTGACTTCCTGTCTACCATGGAAATGTCTAAATAGATATTGTGTGACTCAGTAACCACAGTGCTCTTGCTAGTGAACTTCATGTTCAGAAACTGTAACGAGAGAAATGGAGAGTAAAAGCCATTGATTTTAATTGTAAATATAGCCTCATCAATATGGTAACAATGAATAAACGTGTTTACAATGCACAGTTCCAGTGTGAACACTATAATATTGTGCAATTACAACCACAAATTATGCAATTACAACTGGAAAATATGCTGTAGGTCTGTTCATATCACATCTTTTGATGTTTACATCAAAGGCTGTGTATCTGAATCTGAAAGGCTGCATAAATTCATATTTTACTCTATTGAAACTAGCAAGGACAGGCTGCACGACATTTTCATCCTAAAATACTGTGACACCCTAAAGTATGAATGCTACACATTTTGGGTATTGTGATTTTGGAAGAAAAAGTTTACTGTTTTTCATTTTGCTTATATTATGTTAAATATAACAGGAAGCTGAAAACTGTCAAGTGTAAATCATTGTCTATTGCTGAGGGAGATCGGGACTCTTTTGTGGCAGTGTGCGCCGGCGCCCTCACTATTGCTGGGGATTATGTGCGACACACACACGTTTGCTTCTGTCTCCTCAATTTTTCCTGTTTTAACAGTATGACTTTCACAACAACAAAACAATATGCACATTAGTCATTTACTTCCTATGTGTATGTTCATGTTGCAAAGATATGCATAGTTGTTCCGATTTGTGAAGATATTGAAAATGTGTGGATCGTCCGCCATTTTGTGGAGGCTGTGAAATGCATTTAATTTGATTCATTTAGGCTCCAGTTACCAGCTAGGTTATTATGTTCTTTATTTGGTTATTCATATTATATTTGTGTTTGGTTAATTAGAGTTCATTTGTGTCATAGCCTAAATATCAATGCAATTCTCCAGACAATGTTTCAAACACATTCTAGTGCAAATGAATGTAATGCAGTTCTATTTCCTACTAAATTAATGTTAATGTGACATGATTGCACTGATTATAAAATCAGTAAATAGAAGGTAAAATTGTATGGTTTACATATATTTATCAGGTTCTTAGGCCTTGATTAGATTTAAAGAAGTGAAAAAACTCAAATGTATGTTTTTCTTTTGTGGGGAAAAAATGTAAAGGTGAAATGTGCATTGTTTTGATAATATAGAGAAAGAAAATGACATTGTGCATTAATAAGAAAAAAAAGAAATATACTTTATTGATAAAGCTTCATTGGATTACAATGTGAAAAAAGTCATTGAATAAACAAAGGCTGAGGATTACGTGCAACACATACACACACACACACACGTTTGCTCCTGTCCCCTCAATTTTTCCTATTTTAACAGGGACTTTCTAATCTGCCAACATGGCCTTCTGCACGGGGCCTGTAACAATACTATGAACAAAACTAAACAAGGTCAAATACAATATAACCTAGACTTCAAAAGATATGTGTGCAAAAGAGATTAAACATGGTTTGTGCTGATAACAATGAATTGAAAGCTGTTAAGAGAATGGATCTTAAATCTAAACTCGAGACATTTAGAAATCAAACACTCGAACTGAGACAAGCCTGTCAAGTCCATCATGGCTATATAAACAAATTATCATCAATAAACTATTTTTTATAAGAATACATTTCGATACATTCTTATTTACTTTAGCATGATTTTGATTCAGTAGTAGCTACGGGTCTGAACAACTGGTTTAATATCATGTAGGCTATGTATTGCACGTATAAAATTTTGCCTATTGAATTAATTTATTGTAATATTATATATATATAAGTATATTATGCAAATGAGACAGTCTGGTTATTATCCTGAAGTAAATAACCTTTGTAGCAGAGTTAAAATAGATAACCCTCAGTAACAATACTTTGACTTTGTATGTCACAGGCCCGTATGATTAATACTGTAACTGTCGTAGATATGGAAGCTTGTTTCCGCGGATAAAAAAAATAAGGTAATTGTGACTTTTTATCTCACAATTCTGACTCTTTTTCTTGCAATTGTGAATTATAAAGCCAAAACTGCATGAGAAAAAGTCAGAATTGTGAGATAAAAAGTCACAATTACCTTTTTTATTTTTTTATTTAGTGGCAGAAACAGAAGCTTCCATAGGAAGACAGGTTAGGATTCGAAATGATCCCCTGCAGCAAGAGTCACCTCCGGCAGAGGGGTGAGAGGGTTGTTTTCAGCCCACAGACAGGCTTTCTTTTTCTTCAGATCAGAATTCCTCTTGTGCTCCCTTTTCAACAAAAATATTATGACCAATACCAGAAAACAAATCAGAGGAATAGTGATTCCCAGTGTTGCTCCTAACGGATCTGACGATTTTTCAGGATCACCTGAGAAAACAGATCAAATGTTAGATTGTTGTATTGGATATACATTAGATTTATGGTTGAATTGGCTTTTTTTTTTTTTCTTTTTTTTTTAATAGGGTTAGGGTTGTCATGATGTTTTTCTTGCAGCTCCAGAGTTCAAATTTTGGTTCAAAATATGTGTGTGCCCATAATGTGTGTACTTCCGGGGGATCTGATTTGATGAATAGGAATGCTAACGAATAGCTTTATAGAATTGAATAGAATAGAATAGTGACTAAAGTCTAGTGGAAATGATCAAAATGGCTCAAATCGCTTACAGTAGGGGTTCCCAAACTTTTTTTTTCAGCCAAACCCCTTAGATGTAAAATAATTACACATAGTAAATGTACATTTATTTGTACTTTAGTTAAAATTTCAATAATCAAATGACACATTCACAGTTCTATAATGACAGTTAATGGTCAGTTAATGGTTTTGTTTTATTTTAACGTTATGTATGTCTAGGGCAGAATGACTTGGCCAAAATAATTGCATTGCAATTATTTTGTGAAATATTATAATTTGAACTGTGATATGACATTTTATCTCATATGCCATGGCGGATTCACTGTATACATGGTGGAATTTGCAAGCGGAAAGACTGAACGCTTCTCCAGAGAGAAAATGGATCTGCTCATGCATGAGGTTAAAGGGTTGTAATTCTTTTATTTTTAATAATTGTCATGTTTGTGAGCTGCAAAATAGCAACACGCCAACAATGCACCTGAACACACCTCGTTTTCAGGCCAGCACGCCCATGGGCAAACAGATGGGCGCGAATGCATTTGCTATTTAAACAATCTATGGGGTATTTTGAGCTGAAACTTAACAGACACATTCTGGGGACACCAGAGACTTGTATTACATCTTGTGAAATGGTGTTCTAGGGCACCTTTAAATTGCAGCCTTTGATTTCTTAATCACACTATAGCTATATCCCAATTCCAGCTGTAATATGATTAATCGTGCTGCCCCATTTATTTATTTTAATTTTACATTCAATTTAAATATTACCTTTCCATCAACCCACAAACTATCAGAAGTTCCCTTGCAAACTCCCAATTGGGAAACCCAAAGCATCTTTAAAGTACCTTTTGTATAAAAACATGTTAGTTTATATATAGTTACCTTCAGTGTGAACATGGACAGACAGCTCTCCAGATTTATCCGAAGCAAATTTCTTCCATTTGTCAGCAGTTGGAAGCCACTCCTCTACCTGACAGTAGTATTGCCCCATATCAGTGGGGTTGATCTGTGGCACAGTCAGTTTGTAGTGTGTGGCAAGTGGTCGTCCAAACACCAGATATTTATCGTTAATTGCGCTGTGTAGGGTACCGTCACGCTTGGCAGTGAATATAGCGACTGGTCTTCCTTCCTCCTGAACCTTGAACCAGGTGACCTCAAAGGCAGAATTATCACTGGACTGTGAGTCAATGACACAGTCAACGGTGAACCCAGCCTGAAGATTGGTAATGTTGAGCATTTTGTTCTCCTTCTTAACACTCAGTTTACTTTCTGTATAAATGAAACACAACATCACCGATCAAACAAGAATGAAATTGAATACACTCACACCTTTAAAGTAGGTCAAGGTTGTAATTCTTTTATTTTTAATAATTGGCATGTTTGTGTGCTGCTGCGCGTCCCTGTGTGTGTAACAAGCAGAGTGTATGTGCGCTGTGCACCCGCCTATAGGCGTATATTACTAACGCACCCTTTAAATAACAAAAAATATACTGCCCCATTGACTATAGACCAGGTTTTTGTTGGTCAATGGTGAAGTTGTTATCATTTGACTCAAAAGAGCAACACGCCAACAATGCACCTGAACACACCTCGTTTTCAGGCCAACACACCCATGGGCAAACAGTATATATATTTATATATATATAAACAATAATAACGAACCTCGTCATTAATGTCATTAATTTGTCATTAATTTGTCATTAATAACATGCAGTGCCTATATACAGATAGTAGTGGCGCAATCGAGCAGCATTTAAGTAAACATCGTTACATTAAACACAAAATAACTGTTAACAGATCGACATCGTATCATTAGGAACCCATATTACTCATTTACATCTCTGTATAGAAAGGATAAATCACAAGAGAAATAAAATTACTAATCTGCATAACCGAACGAGTGTTACAGGACATGTCTGGGCTTGTCCGTAAGATACAGATGCATACAAAGCTATTCAGATAACTATTAACACAAATATAAACAAAAGGGCTTACTTTGTGGTCAATGACAAACACCCAACGGTTACATCTGCAGCAATTTCCCCGAAATGAACGACTCAACTAATCAGGGTTGGGGGCGTTAAGTCCATCCTTTGGTAAGGCCGGCAGGATGACCAGGCGGGCTACCGGTCTGGTATAAACTTGGCCCTTTATCTCCACATCAGCTGACCTGATATGACCATCTGGGCTTAGGTGGGTCTTGACTACTTGTCCTACAGGCCATAAGCCCCGCGGTAGTTGGGGGTCTACAATTAAAACAAATGTTTTCTCCTTCAAGTCAGGAGGAGAAGCTTGCCATTTCTGCCGCGTTTGGAGGCCAGGAAGATAGTCCCTTATGAACCTGGTCCAGAATCGGTCAGCTAGGACCTGGGAATGCCTCCAGAGCCGACGACTTAATATCTCTGATTCTGGATAAACTACCTGAGGTAGAGATCCATCGGGCCGCCCCATCAAGAGACTATTTGGCGTTACCGGGTCAGCATCAGCCACATCTGACGAAACATACCCCAAGGGTTTCAGGATGGCCTCCACTTCCAGCAAGACTGTCATTAAGACTTCCTCAGGAACTGACTGTGAACCCAAAACTGTGTACAAGGACGATTTAACGGATCTAACCTCCCTCTCCCAAACTCCACCAAAGTGAGGGGCCGATGGGGGATTAAAGTGGAAGTGGATCCTCTGGCGGGCAAGCTGACGCTGTAGGTCAGGAACCAGTGCGGCATAAGCTTCCCGTAACTCCCTTTCACCTCCGCGGAAGTTCGTACCTCGATCCGACCATAACTCAGCTGGTGTCCCTCTCCTCGCCACAAACCTTCTAAGAGCCATGAGGAATGAGTCTGTACTCATGCTAGGGAGTAGGTCTAAATGGACTGCTCTGGTGGTCAGACATTTAAAGAGAATACCCCATCGCTTCTCTGTCCGTCTTCCAATTTTTACCAACAGGGGGCCAAAGCAGTCCACTCCACAAGAATGGAAGGCAGGTTTGTGGAGCCGAAGGCGTGCAGAGGGTAGATCCGCCATCTTAGGGATTGTCGGCTGGGCCCTCCACCGTTGACATTCTGGACATTCATGTTGAAACCGCCGAACAGCTTCGCAGCCACGTAGAACCCAGTAGTATCTCCGTAATTCTGCGAACAGCCGTTCCGATCCAGAATGATGTAACTGATGGTCATAATGGTGAATGATCAAACGGGTGACTGGATGATTAGGATCTAGGACCACAGGATGTAAAACAGAGTCCTCAATGCCTGGAACTCTCCTCAAACGACCTCCTACCCTGATCAGACCACTGGACAGATCCATTTCAGGGGCTAGGGTAACCAGTCGACTTCTGGACCTGACCGACTTTCCCATTTGTAACAGCTTGTAATCCTCAGGAAAGGATTCTTGCTGCACCCGTTTGAGGATATGAACCTCAGCCTGGCGGTAATCCTCAGCCTCTGGAGAAGTCCTTGGAGCAAGGCCAGCTCGAAGCTCCAGGGCAGTAACATCCAATAGCTCCTGCCAGGTGTTGTAGTTCCATCCATCAGGGTGACCAGACGAAGGAGATAAAGTATTGGTCCCACAGAAGGCAGATTTCTGCAGTTCGGCCTTGTCTTCCATGGCCTCAGTTTTAGGGATTACTGGCCATTCTTTGGAATCCTGGAGGAGGAAGGAGGGTCCTTGAGACCAACGGTTTGGTGTAGCAAGATATTGGAGAGGTTTCCCTTTCGTGAGATCGTCAGCAGGATTGTCCGTGGAGCTTACATAATGCCAAGAACATTTTTCCGTCAGCTCCTGGATCTCAGAAATTCTGTTTCCCACAAAAACTCTGTATCTACAAGACTCCGAATTCAACCATTGGAGAACTGTGGTAGAGTCTGTCCATAGGGAAATGGACTTGATGCATAAGGTCAACTCATTCTCAAGTAACTTAGCCAACTGTGCTGCAACTAGACTTCCGCAGAGTTCCAGCCTCGGAATGGAGTGAGCTCGTTTAGGAGTGACACGGGAGCGTGCCAGAATAAAGGACAGGTAGGTCCGACCTTCCTGGTCGGTAGTCCGGAGGTAAGCCACCACTCCATATGCCTGCTCAGAGGCATCCGAGAAGATATGCACTTCATGAGTAGCTCCATCCATTCCAACTTCAGCAGGAACGTAAGGCCGGGGAAAGGTGATACAAGGAAGGTATTGGAGTTCCTCCTCCCATGCATTCCAAGACTGGAGGAGCTCAGGTGGTAGGTTGGGGTCGTCCCACCCTCTCTGTTTGTTCCACAGTTGTTTAATGATGACTTTAGCTCGAGTTGTGAAAGGCAGAAGCCATCCCAGAGGGTCATACTGGGTAGCTAGGACCTTATATATGTTCCTCAAAGTTGGAGTCTCGTATACTACAGGTCGGTGTTTGTAGGACAAGGTGTCCATCTGCCAGTTCCAGCGTTGACTCAGGGATGTCTGACTTCTCCTCCTGCGTTAACCACAGTTCTACACTCACAGCTCGGGCGTTGGACGGTAGGTGACTTAGCACACCAGGATCATTGGAGGCCCACTGGCGAATTTCAAATCCAGCTCCAGAGAGGATGTTTCGTAGTTGATCAATCAAGCTTCGAGCTGCATCAGTAGTAGGCAGGCTCTGCAGGCAGTTATCAACATAAAAACATCTCTCCACCGAAAACCGAATCGCTTCATCCGTCAGGGGGTGTTGCCGCACATGGCGCTGTAGTGCGTAAGTAGCACAACATGGACTGGAGGTTGTGCCAAAAGGTAATACCTGCCACTCAAGAATCTTGGGTGCCTCATCCATCTTCAAGTCCCGCCAGAGGAAACGGAGTAAAGGACGGTCCTCAGGGAGAAGACGGACCTGGTGGAACATCGCTTTGATATCTCCACTCACAGCCACAGGATGTTCTCTGAAACGGATAAGGACACCCAACAGAGAGGCACCGAGGGTGGGCCCTGGCAACAGGTACTGATTGAGGCTTTGTCCTTGGTACTGATGGGAGCAGTTAAACACAATGCGGAACTTTCCGTTGTGACTAACAATGTGGTGAGGGATGTACCAGCATTCAGGTGATTCAGGTATAGACTCAACCACTTCCCGAACAGCTCCAGTCTCAAGGAGTTTCCTTATTTCCTCTTTATAGACCTCAGCCTTCTTAGGGTCTTTCCGCAGACGCCTCTCAACACTGCGAAGAGTAGGTAGGACAGACTCCTTAGGTGCATTCAACAAAGGCATATCCTTACGCCGCAGTAAGGGCGTAGCCAACCGATTGATTCCTTACATTTCCAGAGTGAGAGTCTTCCTTTCCAGAAGCTGAAAAGCATCTTGATCTTGCTTGGACCGGGTTACCTCTTTGCCCTCCCTCTGTGGAACCGTATCCAACTGCCACAGCCGCTGCACGTTCTGGAAGAGTTCGTCCTGAATTGGAGCCATTGAGGTTAGCAGACGGTTCAGACGGTCTGCAGTAAAGGCATGATTGATTTTATAACAGGTCTGAGGTTTACAGAGGGGAGATATCTGAAAGGATATGGAGGAACCATGAAGGACCTGAATATCATCCCTCACTGTCCGCAAAGGAAGATCTTCAGGGACACCCCGAATGCCCAGGGCCTTAACTGCGGTAGAGAGGAGAATAGTCCTCTCTGAGCCGTCATCAAGAAGAGCAAAGGTGTCCAGGGTGCGATCTTCATAATGTAAATTCACAGGAACCACTTTGAGCATAACTCGTCCTGCGACAGAGGGTTTATCAAGGAAGAAACGATCGGGAGAGGAATTTGTCAGGCAGCTCTTCTCCACATTGGCTGAATCCTCTTTGTGGGATGGATTCACATTCACCTCATGGAGTGGGCGGAGATGGGTGCCTTGACAGATGTTGCAGGGCTTCTTTAGGTCACATTGAGCGGCATGGTGTGCCCTGGCGCAGCGCCAACAACGGTTGTTGCTACGAATCCATGTCCTGACCTGATCGGAGGTAAGCTTAGCGAAGGATGCACACTGGCTCAGGTAATGTTCGGTCTTGTCACAGAAAGGACAATAACGTTTCACTTTAACCTGCTTGGTTTGTGAAACAGGACCCTTCCGAGGGATGGAAGTTTCACTCTGGGATTCTCCAACACCATGCAGGACGGTCACAGTTCTCTTCCCAGAGTCTGACTTACTGTGCGAGATCTTAGACATCGGCTCAGCATCATAACTGTGGCAACAAGTTTCCATAACGGAGCCAGTTTCATAACGAACTCACCCGGATCAGGACGACTGAACTTAGGGATCGTAGGAGCAGGTCCTCTGTACACGAATTCAGACCCAGTATAAGGTGCTACAGGTCGTAGATTGGGCTCTGTCTTCGGTGCTAAGGCTGGAGGACTTGAATAAGCTGGCACCACACTGAATCGTGGGGAAATGGGCACTGTCGTGTGGTGGGCAGGCAAAGGCATGGCCGCAGGTGTTAGCAACTCCTGAAGCTCTTTAGGTGTAGGAGGAGGAGGAAATCCACAAGCATCAGGAGCATGAAGCTGATGAGGGTGTGCTTGTGTAGATGGGAAAGCAAAAGGATATTTTCTAGGCCCTGGCACCACAGGCTGGTAAGTAGTGGCGCCCTTGTCAGACAACGTGAGGTTGCCCATCCGTGTCCTCAGGTCAACATCAGGTTCAGGCCATGGTGGTGGGGAAGCTCAGCGAAGTTTCCATCCTCTGCTACAGTTGTGGATTCATACTGCTTCACAGGTGGACTGGATAACTGTGACGCTGATGGCTGTGCTGGTGAGAGGTTCTGGCCTCTGGCTTGACTGAGGTCAGCTCAAAGGGACTGAGCTACTTGAACTAATTCTCTGACTTCCGCACGGACTTCTCTCAACTCCCTCAGGTCTGCCTGGAAGGCCTGATGTGTCTGCATTAGTTGTACATGCTCACTACGAAGATGCTGTAGCTCACTGTCGTGTGCGGAGGTAGTGAAATCAACTGCCTGAGGTGAAGAGAGGGGTGGCTGAGGGAATTCAGCATGCTGTTGAGGCTTATAACTCGAAGACATGACCTGTGTGCCATCAAAACATACCAGGTCACCACCAGGTGGAGTGGTGTAAGGCTGGAAGGATGTGGGAGGAGTCCAGTGGACAGGTGCCTCCCAGGTGCGTGCAATATCATGCTCTGTGACAGGTCTGCCTCGTGTATATTGTACCTCATACTGCTGGAGGTAAGCTGGAGGACGAGTATGGCGCTTAGGGCGAGCTCCTCCAATAATCTCACTCCGGCTCGAAGGACCAATTTTGTTGGAGAGGCTTTTGGACTGTTAGGTTTGATTACAGTAATGGAGGAGTAAACCCTTCTGAGTGCCGGTCAGAGCACCAATAATGAGGAGACAGGTGATCAGGTTATACTTTTGTATTGGTAGAGAAAGGTAGGGCCACAGATGTACAGTCAAAGATGTATATAGTCTGAAAAATAATAAATACAATAAAGAAAATGAATAAACTAAATATATATATATATATATATATATATATATATATATATATATATAAACAATAATAACGATCCCCGTCATTAATGTCATTAATTTGTCATTAATAACATGCAGTGCCTATATACAGATAGTAGTGGCGCAATCGAGCAGCATTTAAATAAACATCGTTACATTAAACACAAAATAACTGTTAACAGATCGACATCGTATCATTAGGAACCCATATTACTCATTTACATCTCTGTATAGAAAGGATAAATCACAAGAGAAATAAAATTACTGATCTGCATAACCGAACGAGTGTTACAGGACATGTCTGGGCTTGTCCGTAAGATACAGATGCATACAAAGCTATTCAGATAACTATTAACACAAATATAAACAAAAGGGCTTACTTTGTGGTCAATGACAAACACCCAACGGTTACATCTGCAGCAATTTCCCCGAAATGAACTGGAATTAGCGTCCTTTCAGCTAACAGCTCACACTGAACACCCAAACACAACAAATAGCAGCCGATCAACTAACTACGCTGCCCTCTACTGGAATGATATGGATTTGTTTCATAATAAAAGTCTCTCTTGTAGGAGCCTTTAATACAAAGGTGCTCTAAGTGATGTCACACATTTTTAGGCCAAAACATTTTTTGTCACATACAGCAAACATCTCCTCACTATCCGCTAGCTGCCTGTCCCCTGAACACACTGTAAAAAAACACGGTCTCTGTAGTCGCCACAAGCTCCAAAAACGGCAATAAAAACAAACTGGTGCAGCCTGGACCACGAATCATAATAAACATGCTCCAGCCAATAACTGACAAGAATGATTTTAAATGCACTTTCATGACTGTTTCAGGAACCACGGAGAGGAGGAGGGGGAGGAGGAGGAGGAGGAGGAGGAGGAGGAGGAGGAGGAGGAGGAGGGAGGGTCTAGCTAGCCTCTGTTTTGTTTGACAACACTTCGAACATCAACAGGAAGTTACTCCAGCCAGGATCGCTTAGAGAACCTTTAAAGGTGCCCTAGAATTGAAAATTGAATTTACCTTGGCATATTTGAATAATAAGAGTTCGGTATATGGAAATGACATACAGTGAGTCTCAAACACCATTGTTTCCTCATGTAAATTTTGTGCGTGAAAAACACCACAGAAAAACAGGCGAATCTCAACATAACACCGACTGTGACGCAACAGTCGGGATCATTAATATGTACGCCCCCAACTTTTGCATATACCAGCCCATTTTCTAAGCATTAGACAAGCCAGTATTAACGTCTGGAGCTACACAGCCGAATCATCAGATGTTCTGCAGGTTTTGTTAAGCATGCAAGCAATGACAATAGCAAAAAATGGCAGATGGATTGATAATGACTGTTCATGAAACATGATATTTAGTGATAATTGTAAATTGTCTTTATGAATGTTTCATTAGCATGTTGCTAATGTACTGTTAAATGTGGTTAAAGTTACCATTGTTTCTTACAATATGTCATTTTCATTTTTAACCCGAAAAAGCTTGTAGTCTGTAAACGCATCTGCATTCTTCATAAATTTCTCAAATAGTGTAGCTTTATCCATGCAGCATTATCAAACTCATTCAGAATCAAATGTAAACATCCACAATATGAAAACATTTAAAACATGGAATAATAATCTATGGGCTATTTTGAGCTGAAACTTAACAGACACATTCTGGGGACACCAGAGACTTGTATTACATCTTGTGAAATGGTGTTCTAGGGCACCTTTAAAATGCAGCCTTTGATTTCTTAATCACACTATAGCTATATCCCAATTCCAGCTGTAATATGATTAATCGTGCTGCCCCATTTATTTATTTTAATTTTACATTCAATTTAAATATTACCTTTCCATCAACCCACAAACTATCAGAAGTTCCCTTGCAAACTCCCAATTGGGAAACCCAAAGCATCTTTAAAGTACCTTTTGTATAAAAACATGTTAGTTTATATATAGTTACCTTCAGTGTGAACATGGACAGACAGCTCTCCAGATTTATCCGAAGCAAATTTCTTCCATTTGTCAGCAGTTGGAAGCCACTCCTCTACCTGACAGTAGTATTGCCCCACATCAGTGGGGTTGATCTGTGGCACAGTCAGCTTGTAGTGTGTGGCAAGTGGTCGTCCAAACACCAGATATTTATCGTTAATTGCGCTGTGTAAGGTGCCGTCACGCTTGGCAGTGAATATAGCGACTGGTCTTCCTTCCTCCTGAACCTTGAACCAGGTGACCTCAAAGGCAGAATTATCACTGGACTGTGAGTCAATGACACAGTCAACGGTGAACCCAGCCTGAAGATTGGTAATGTTGAGCATTTTGTTCTCCTTCTTAACACTCAGTTTACTTTCTGTATAAATGAAACACAACATCACCGATCAAACAAGAATGAAATTGAATACACTCACACCTTTAAAGAAGGTCAAGGTTGTAATTCTTTTATTTTTAATAATTGGCATGTTTGTGTGCTGCTGCGCGTCCCTGTGTGTGTAACAAGCAGAGTGTATGTGCGCTGTGCACCCGCCTATAGGCGTATATTACTAACGCACCCTTTAAATAACAAAAAATATACTGCCCCATTGACTATAGACCAGGTTTTTGTTGGTCAATGGTGAAGTTGTTATCATTTGACTCAAAAGAGCAACACGCCAACAATGCACCTGAACACACCTCGTTTTCAGGCCAACACACCCATGGGCAAACAGATGGGCGCAGATGCATTTGCTATTTAAACAATGTGGTGCAGGATGTGAAAATGATAACTGCGTCAGACTGAAACTAGCAAAAACACACTTGCGTCGCGCCTGCTGTCACATTGTGCCGGGTGTATAATAGTGCCCTCTGTGTTCCCAAATGCATGTTAAACTCACAGCACATACAGAGAGTTTATGAGAAGCAGCATTTACTGAGATCCCGAGGTGCTCTGAGAAGCTATACGTGTAAATGAACACAGTGCCACTCTTCACTCTGAAATACGCAGTCAAACAGACTTTATACTTATTTCATTAAAGGTGCTCTAAGTGATGTCACGCATTTTTAGGCCAAAACATTTTTTGTCACATACAGCAAACATCTCCTCACTATCCGCTAGCTGCCTGTCCCCTGAACACACTGTAAAAAAACACGGTCTCTGTAGTCGCCACAAGCTCCAAAAACGGCAATAAAAACAAACTGGTGCAGCCTGGACCACGAATCATAATAAACATGCTCCAGCCAATAACTGACAAGAATGATTTTAAATGCACTTTCATGACTGTTTCAGGAACCACGGAGAGGAGGAGGAGGAGGAGGGTCTAGCTAGCCTCTGTTTTGTTTGACAACACTTCGAACATCAACAGGAAGTTACTCCAGCCAGGATCGCTTAGAGAACCTTTAAAGGTGCCCTAGAATTGAAAATTGAATTTACCTTGGCATATTTGAATAATAAGAGTTCGGTATATGGAAATGACATACAGTGAGTCTCAAACACCATTGTTTCCTCATGTAAATTTTGTGCGTGAAAAACACCACAGAAAAACAGGCGAATCTCAACATAACACCGACTGTGGGAACAGTCGGGATCATTAATATGTACGCCCTCAACTTTTGCATATACCAGCCCATTTTCTAAGCATTAGACAAGCCAGTATTAACGTCTGGAGCTACACAGCCGAATCATCAGATGTTCTGCAGGTTTTGTTAAGCATGCAAGCAATGACAATAGCAAAAAATGGCAGATGGATTGATAATGACTGTTCATGAAACATGATATTTAGTGATAATTGTAAATTGTCTTTATGAATGTTTCATTAGCATGTTGCTAATGTACTGTTAAATGTGGTTAAAGTTACCATTGTTTCTTACAATATGTCATTTTCATTTTTAACCCGAAAAAGCTTGTAGTCTGTAAACGCATCTGCATTCTTCATAAATTTCTCAAATAGTGTAGCTTTATCCATGCAGCATTATCAAACTCATTCAGAATCAAATGTAAACATCCACAATATGAAAACATTTAAAACATGGAATAATAATCTATGGGCTATTTTGAGCTGAAACTTAACAGACACATTCTGGGGACACCAGAGACTTGTATTACATCTTGTGAAATGGTGTTCTAGGGCACCTTTAAAATGCAGCCTTTGATTTCTTAATCACACTATAGCTATATCCCAATTCCAGCTGTAATATGATTAATCGTGCTGCCCCATTTATTTATTTTAATTTTACATTCAATTTAAATATTACCTTTCCATCAACCCACAAACTATCAGAAGTTCCCTTGCAAACTCCCAATTGGGAAACCCAAAGCATCTTTAAAGTACCTTTTGTATAAAAACATGTTAGTTTATATATAGTTACCTTCAGTGTGAACATGGACAGACAGCTCTCCAGATTTATCCGAAGCAAATTTCTTCCATTTGTCAGCAGTTGGAAGCCACTCCTCTACCTGACAGTAGTATTGCCCCATATCAGTGGGGTTGATCTGTGGCACAGTCAGTTTGTAGTGTGTGGCAAGTGGTCGTCCAAACACCAGATATTTATCATTAATTGCGCTGTGTAAGGTGCCGTCACGCTTGGCAGTGAATAGAATGACTGGTCCTTCCTCCTGAACCTTGAACCAGGTGACCTCAAAGGCAGAATTATCACTGGACTGTGAGTCAATGACACAGTCAACGGTGAACCCAGCCTGAAGATTGGTAATGTTGAGCATTTTGTTCTCCTTCTTAACACTCAGTTTACTTTCTGTATAAATGAAACACAACATCACCGATCAAACAAGAATGAAACTGAATACACTCACACCTTTAAAGAAGGTCAAGTGTTATAAGTTAAGTTATTCATTTGTAAAATTTGTACATTGTTAATAAGACTGTACTAATAGAGGAAAATTGAATAAGATGTAAATGGATGTATTACCAATACTGCGAACGTTGACGACAGTTAATCCTGATTGGGCTTGTGTCGTTGGTTTCCACTTGCCCTCACAATCGAGCTGGTACTGATCAACTCTGCACTGGTAGCTTCCACTATCATCTGCATCTGAGTTTAACACAACCAGATTGAAAATACTCGAAGTAGGTCTAGAGAAGCGTAACCTGTCCTTGTTCTCTGTAAGGTACTGTAGACGACCATTATAAGAGTATGACAATAAAGATGTCCCGCTAGAAGTTTTCAGGCTATTAAACACCCATATGAGAGCATAGTGACGTGTAGGATCCTCTTTTTCTACATTCAAGGAGCATTCAAGTTCAAACTGCTCTCCTTCTTTGATGTCAAGAGACTTGTGAGTACTGTCCACGGTAAAGCTGTCCTGTTCTAGGCTTTCCTCGGTCTCCACATGGATGGATAGCTCTCCAGACTTGTCTTCACCTATTCTTCTCCACTTGTTTGCAGCTGTCTGAATCCATTCAGCAACCTGACAATAGTAAAGGCCAGTATCAGTGGGGTTGATGTTTGGCACAGTCAGCTTGTAGTGCATGGCACTTGGGCGTCTAAACACCAGATTTTTATCCCCAATTGCACTGTGTAAGGTTCCGTCACGGCTGGCATTGAAGATGATGATGGGTCTTTCGTTTTTCTGACCTTTGGACCAAGTCACCTCAAACACAGACTTGTCACTGGACCGCGAGTCAATAACACAGTCAATGGTGAACCCCTCTTGCAGATTGGTGATCTTGAGGCTTTGGTCCTCCTTGTGCACGCGCAGTTTGTTCTCTGATTTAATAAAAAATAATCGGCATAAATGATCTTCTAAATCAATTTTATGATTTCTTAACTCTAATTTGAAATACTCACCTATTAGCTGAACACTAACATTGGTGTAACCTGACTTGTCGCTTGCCTTAGGTGTCCAATGACCTGTACAGTCCAGCTGGTGTGGTTGAACTTGACAGTAGTAGCGCCCCCTGTCTTCCTGGATGGCTCTATGGATAGCCAAGTGAAAAACTCCCACTTCTGGGCTGGAGAAGTGGAGTCGTCCCTCAAGCTCTGAGTTATAGCTGTTGAACATCAGACGGCCATCATAACTATTGGTCAGAAGTGTCACACTGGAGGACTGATCTCGGTTAAACATCCAGGTAAGAGAGTAGCGAAGTGTAGAATCAGACCCAATACCATCCACTGAACAACTCAACATCAGCTGCTCTCCCTCTTTAACATTCAGCTGACTGTTAGCTTTATTCATTCTGAAATCACTGGCTGAAACATAAAAGACGTCAATAAGTGAGTTTTTGTTTTATTGCATTTATTCAAAAATATATCATTTACATAAATCCATGCATGCAATGATTTTAATAAATCTATTCTATGATGTCTAAATTCCTGAATTAAGTCATTTTGATGTTTTTGGTGGCATTAAGTTAAAATGTGATAACTGAATCCAAAACACTTTCATGGCAATTCCTAACTATTAAAAAAAAAAAAAAAAAAAAAAAAAAAAAATATATATATATATATATATATATATATATATATATATATATATATATATATATATATATATAGATAGATAGATAGATTCATCTGTTGATGTTGATGAGCTTAATTATGTGGTTAGTTCCTGGGTAACATATTGAGTTGTTAAGTTATATCCAAATAGTAAAGGCCTTTGCACACTGAAATTCGCATACGAAACTTTCGCACGTTAAAAAATAAATTCGACCACACGTTATGTCAATCACGTTTACACACTGTCTCCGAAACTTTCATCCGTCATAATATTTGGATCAGGTTCGATTTTCTGCAATTTTCGCATTCGTGGCATGCATTTTGAGCGACGTTTTGACAATTCAGAGCCACCGTACGCGAACGCAAAAATCCAGAATGCCATCTGACAAGTTGATCCGCGTCGTCTACAGCACAAAACAGCTGCACTGTATGACAAACAAAGTGCGGAATAAAAAGACTTCATTTTGTATTTTTTTTTTTTTCCGCAACGGATTCATTAATACGCATCGGACTCAGTGGGCAAGGTCTCTGTGCGTGACGAATTTTTAGGATCATGAATACAAAAAAACGCATGCGAAAATTTCGGACTCAGTGTGCAAAGGCCATAAGCCATGTGTGAGCAGGAATCTTAAGGGTCTGTTGATTAAGAAAAGAACTGCTTTTCAACAAGGGGATTTGCTTGAAGTTATGAATGTACAGAAATTGATTAGACAAAATTAAGAGAGCAAAAAGAAGTTATAAGGGAAAAAAAGAGACTAAATTAAGAACAAATTGTATGGGCTCAGTATGGGATAGTCTTAAATTAATGACAGGCCTAAATGATGGATGTAGAAAATGAGTGAAAGTAACCACTTATGAGTTAGATAGTGCCCTCCTGAGGATTTTAATAAGTTTTATGCTAGATTTGAAGAGCAGAATAAATCGTGGTGTGTGGTGGGCATTCTGGCGCAATATGGCTGCCGTCGCATCAGGATGCTGCACATTGGTGGTGGTTGAGGAGATTCCCATGTACTATTGTCGATAATTATTTGATTGAATTGGTCGAAAGTTATAAGTACCTAGGCAGTATTATCAATAATAAATAAAATTTTGCATCAAATACTGATAGACTGTGTAAGATGAGCCAACAGAGACTCTATTGTCTGTGTAAATTAGCCAAATTTAATATTGGCAGGACATTGATGACTGCTCTTTATAAGGCATATATTGAATCGATTTGAACATTTTCATTGATTTGAATTTTAAAGTTCAAACAAAAGAATGCACTATCAAAGGTCATAAATAACTGCAGTAAAGTATTGGGTGCGCCTGGGTTATCAGATTTGTTTGATATTCAGGTGAAGAAAGCGCATCACCTCATATCTGACACATCTTACCCTCTATATGATGCATTTCAGTCCCTCCCCACAGTATCTTTGTATAGGGTTCCTTTAGCTAAGACACACAAATTTAAATTTTCATTGTACCATGTGCTATTAATTTGCTTAATTCAAATAGGAAGAGGCAGTTTTTTTTTCTTTATGTGCTATTAATGTTGTGTATTTGTCTTTCTTGTATGTGGTGTAAAAAATCTATCATGCTGCAGAACAAATTGCCCCTAAGGGCAATGGGGGCCAAGTAGAGTTGTCTTCCTGTGAAGAATATTGCAATTCAGTGAAAAAGCCATTGCAATGAAGTAAATGTGTGTTTTATTACCTTTCTCTCTGACAACAAGCTCTGTGGAAACAGACTTTTTATCTAGGGAATACCAGTCACCAAGAGGATCCTGAAGCCACTCGTCCACCTCACAACGATACGGTCCACTGTCAGATGTTCTGACCTGACGGACAGTCAACTGGAAGGTCTGTTTCTGTCTTACTTCCATGCGGATTCTCTGGTCCTTCTCTGGTCCAGCTGCGGGGCCAAACTTGACAACAGCATCTAGGTCCATAGTTAAGAGCATCTGGGTCCCAATCATCCATGTTATCATGAAACGAGATGTATTTGTGGTTGTCGTCAGGACTGAGCATTCAATCATAGCATCAGTGTTGGCGGTGGTTTCCAGACGAGACTTGAGTTTGGACAGGCTCAACTTGCTCTCTGTTGGTAAACATTACAAAGTGAGGAGAAGAGAGAAAAACCAAGATATTCAACAAACTGCTGCATCTACAGTTATCTGAATGCTTTCTAAAACACAGTGGGGTGTGATATTTTGCACCTCTGAGAAAGGACATATACAAATGTTCTGTAATTTAATTTACATGCTTGAAACACACACACACAATGTTGGCATATGGTCACATGTGTTTGTTCTGCCTGAGCCATGGTTAAGTTTCCAGTTCTCCTTTCTCAGTTGATATCTCTTATGTTTAGCTTGTCTTTTTCACCGTAAAAGCTTTATGTCCTGAAGTGTCAACATAAAATACAGTTTAAAAAAACATATATATGTCTTATCCAGTCCCAGGTTCAAGAAGCTGACCTCTGGAAAATGTGTTGTACACAAGCTAAATTTTAGGTTGCACTGCTCAGGAACAGCATTACACATAAATCTTTACTATTTCCTAATTTCATCCATTTCTGGAAAGCCAAACAAGGGAGTTTAGCTTTCGCATGGAAACATACAGCGTCTCCAAGACATGGTGACAACACTACAATTCACTGAAGCCTCATCTTCATTTTTTTGTGTATGCTTTAGGGTGGGCATTTTGCTAGTATTTCACATTGTGACAGCAGTGTTTCTCTTTTAGAAAAGATTCCTCTGTGGGAGACTATGGGCTTTGTAAATTTGCAGATCTTTTTGAAAATTGCAAATTTTACATGCTCATACATGTGTATATACACATAGATATACATGCACAGATACATTACACAAGGAAAAGGAAAACATTAAAAAGAATCATGACACCTATTTAAAACTATGAAATAACACCAATGGAAGTATGGGAATTATGTATTGACCAAAAATGTTAAACATTTCAGCTCCTCTTTATATTAGGTTTGTTTAACTACTGTGCAATTACAATATAAAATTAAGCCTTTGACATAATGTGTGCATCCAACTTGTCCTACGCACTCCACAGTGCACTCCTTCATCGCCTTCCTGACCATTAAACCATAGTGGTTTCATTTGCCTGTTCGGTGTAGACTTTACATGCATCTAACCCTACCCTAAATGAATTGTAAGTAAATGTTGTCAGTTATTATTACTAAGTGTATATTTGCATTACAAAATATCGTGTGACCAGTTTGAGATATATAGGTAGAGTTAGAAGAAGGGGTATGTTTAACAGTAGTTTAATGGTTATTGTATGGTCAACAGTGTGATTACATGTGAATTTATGTTCAGATACTTAGAATATAAGTACAATATAACAACTTGTATGCACATATTTTTATGTATGTACATAGTAGTTATTGACACCTAATGTAATATGAGTCTAAACTCTTATATTTGAGCTTCTTAAGGCTAGTTTCAACTGAGCAGTACGATTCAGTTCAATTATTTTCATTTCCATTGTCAGAAATTGTGAATGGTCCTAAAATACCGAACTGCGTGCTACAAGGGGAATGACAACACAATACCATTGCAACACAATGTGTATTTTTCTGCTGTTTTTCCTTGCAGCCTTCAGAGCTGCTATATGCCCTCCATTGTTGTTTACCATCACTTTATCTTAACACAAGAATGACGTCCATCACTACATTCAAGCATACACCATGCCTATCAAGTAAAGGTACTGTTGCTGATTGACATGCAAGCCGGATCAGGGATTACCGTCCCGTATCATACTGAACTGAACTGAACAGAACCGAACCGTACTGCTCAGTGAAAACAAGCCATTAGATTCCAGCTCTGTTCACTCTGGACATTCATTCAACCAACTTTATGGAATTCATCCTGGGAATCTTTTAAGCTGTGTTGAAGGAGATCACAAGTTTGCTGCACATCATAAAAATAGAAAGAAATTCATATGAAGGAACAATTTATATTTGTAAGCATTTGGGAATAGGCCTTAAAGGGTTAGTTCACCCCAAAATTAAAATTCTGTCATTAATTGACTTTCATTCATTTTCAAGTGAAGATCTTTTTGGTGACAGAATGCTGTCAGATTTCCTTCCATAGTCTGTCTTTGTAACCACTTTGATGCTTCAAGAACGTGCGTGCAGCACGTTTGAGCTTCCGGAAGAGGTTTGTTCTTGTGCATTATTCAGGTTAGGGTGAGCTTCTGCTTATGTTCACTGAACAATTTACATGTGTGTAAAAGCCTAAATTAAATCTGTTCATCAAAACGGCTCGATTCATGTGGATTAGTTTTCTAGTTTATGAGAGTATAAAGGTTAATGTATATTCAAAAGTTTGATGTAGAATGTTCCTTCTTAATAAAATTATTTTTAATAAACAGCTGTATTTACCAGTTTTTCGTACAGTCACAGCCAATGGGTTGGAGTTCTTCATGGCTTTCTGTACATCCTTTTGATAGGCATCAACTTGGCACTGGTACTGTCCTTCTTGTTGCTTGCTGGCTCGTGGCACTATGAGCAAAAAAACTGTTGCTGATGGCTGTGTCTGAACGGATAGCTGATAGTTTCTCTGATCTGCTCCCCAGGAGATTTCTCCAGTGTGGCTTATGGATAAAATATTCCTTTGTACAGTTGAATTGATGGGCCGAAACATCCAGCGTACACCCAAAGACACTTTAGGCCCTTTGACTGCACATTGTAATTCTACTAAAGAATTTATAGGCACATTTATTGTCCGACTTTTCAAGGTCACCTTCATTTGAGATTCTGAAAAGAAACATCTACAGTGATTATTCATACTCTGGTTTCAGTAACATGCAGTAGAAATATAAGTAATGACAAAGAATTGATGTCAGCATATCTAGACAGCTTCTCTGATCCTGAGAATAATGTGTGAATATATAGCAGTCTTACCAACAGAATGAACTGAAATGGCTTTTTGCTGAGACTGGGTGTTGGCTTTCGTCATCTCGCCATTGCTCTGTACGGTCCATTCAGACACAATGCACCTGTATTCGCCACTGTCAGATGTTGTAGATGCACCAATCTCCAGGGTAAAGTTTCCAGCTGGAGAATGGAGTGTTTGAACATGTCTGCTCTGATATCTTGTCCCAATATCTTTCATCACTCCCTCATGGGTCAGACTAATGACATCACTGAAGGAATCCCCTGAGTCTTTCTTGTGTTGCCATGACACTGATAAAGGACCTTTGAATCCCGACACCGAGCAGGTGACCTGTAGTGTATCTCCCTCAGTCACCTCATCCTTCATCACCATGACCACCGTCAGATCACTCTCTGACCAGACAGGCAAATAAACAGGCAATGTCAATAACATATAATTGTTTTATTTTTACCTGTGTGTTTTCATATTTGTTATAAATAATAAATATATTTCTCATTACATGGTAGATGTTCTTTAAAAATGTAATAATTGTTTTTTCCTTTATAAAAAGAAAATGTACAATTTTCTTTATCTTTTATACCAGAACACCTCAGCAACTGCACAACAACACAATAAAGTCCACTTGACTGTAGAGGAGAAATACTGTGGCATTATTTACCTTTGGCCGTGATGCTCACAGTCTCTGGACTGGACAGTTGTTTTTGTATTTTTCTGAAGGTGCCATCATCATTCATGTGTTCCTGCCACACTTCACACTGGTATTGGCCCTGGTCTTCATTAGTAGCCGAACGGATGGTCAGAAGGTAGTCCGTGTGACTGATTTTCACTGCTCTCATCTTTGCTGCATTCTCTCTCTCTTTGTAACTGTCAAACACAGTGAGCATCCCAGAAGATCCAATCTGAGCCACGTTCTTCTGGTTCTTCAGCCAAGTCACCGAAAATAAATGACCAGGAAGATTCTGAGCCTTCACACTGCAGTGGATATCCAGTGCATCTCCCACCAGTAGTGGCCCCTTCGAGACCTTCATATAGACAGTGAACGAACCTACATCAGGGGCCACTTCTGAAACACAAGAAATAGCATGAGATGTACAAGGTTCTCTTACACAATATTCTGTTTTATGACTGCAGTCGTACCAACACAGTCATTGCACCAGATCTAACTTATATACTTTATATCAGTGCTCCTGAACTGACAGTAGGTCACAGGTCTGTTCTATCTTCTGCTGTTCATGTCAAAAATTCTGCATCCAAACAAATTCTACAGTATAATGGCATAAATCCATCTGTCATTTGGTAGAAGCTAGACCTGCTGTGTGACATGCCATTATCCTCAAAAACTATGGACAAACTACTCCAGTTAACAGAAAATTATCACCAGCAGAGTGCATAAAACTATCTAAAATTCATGAGATATTTAGAAAAATGTGTAGATAAATGTGAATAAACATTTATTTTAATCAACATTTTAAGGGCATTTTTTGTTACTTTTGTACTCTAAACTCTGTTGAATCTCTAGGTATAACATCTGGGTCCTGAAGCA
Source organism: Ancherythroculter nigrocauda (assembly GCA_036281575.1). Lineage (NCBI taxonomy): Eukaryota > Metazoa > Chordata > Actinopteri > Cypriniformes > Xenocyprididae > Ancherythroculter > Ancherythroculter nigrocauda. The sequence goes on along the minus strand of VTFQ01000569.1, from coordinate 199,828 downwards.
AAACCATTTGTGAACCTCTTGTTTTACAAAATATAAATCTCACCAATTTGTTTGACCTCCACGTCACATGCTGAGCTGGTTTTGTGGGCGATCTGTGTCCAGGAACGGTCTGGGTCTTGGATCCACTCAATGGCTTTGCAGTAGAACTTCCCCTGGTCTGACTGCAGCAGTTGAGACATCTTCAGTCTGTAGGTTGTGTCCTCCACCTTATCCATGCTGATAACACCTGCATGGTAGCGATCCTCAAATCCAGCTCCTGTCTTTACAGTCAGATCTTTGTTCAGAGTGATGATTGGTCGGGGGTTCTCATCCGCTTCACTGTGGACAAACCAGGTGACCGACAGATGGGTGTGCTGATAAGTTTGGCTGGAGACCTGACACTCAAGCTGAAGTGGATCACCTTCAGACAAGCTCTGGGAGGGAGAGCCAGAGTATGATGCCACCAGGGTGTCCTTAATCACTGTGGATTTTTGCATTGAAAACATTAGTTACAATGAGTGGTTGACCAATATGTGTTTTTCAATGCCAATACCAATATCTAGAGCGTAACTGATGGCTGATATGATAGTGATTCAAAGAAATATGTGTATAACTTCAGCTTATAGCTGATCATCTTCAGTTGGAACGAATAGAAATGTCAATGATTGCTAACAGATAGATTTCTGTAGTTATAGATCTGCCAATGAAATGTCAATAACCTCAAAATGGACAAATCATCTGATTAATCACCAAAACAATCAAGATAAATATCTTACCGTTAAGTGTTGTTCCCGCTTCATAACTTCCTAAATATTCACCATCTGTGTTTGGGGTGTGACAGAATAATTCACCCGCATCTTCTTCCAGCAATTTTTTGATCCTCAAGAGAACTGAAGATCCTGACAACCTCTCAATCTCAATATCTTTTTCCCTTACCCTACTGGAGAACATTGAGTAGGCAAAGTTTTGCTCTCTAGTACTGATCATATTTATATCCATAAATGATTTCTTGACCATAAATTCAAAATCCTGTAAAGATGTGCCTTTAAACCCACTAACATTACAGGATATGGAGATGGGATATCCTTGCACTCGATACAGAGGACCTTCTTGGATCTGGACCTGACGCTGACCGTGGCACAGATCTGTGTGAAGAGTGACATTAGACAGGCAAATCTTAAATATTTCACCCAAATATTTGCATTTTGTCATCATTTACTCTCCCCTGTGTTTCAAACATGTATGATTCTCTTTAAATGTGATTTTTTTTCTTCATTCACACTGCTTTTTTTCCATACAACAAAGTAAATAGGGATGTCAAGCTCCAAAAATGACAAAAAAAAAGCTACATAAAATGATCCTAAATGTGATCAGTATGACTTCTGCACTATATGTTCTATGTTCCCAGTCTACTGAACCCATATGATAGATCTATTTGACAACATTAAGCAGAGTGATTTTATTTTAGCAAATAACACTTAAAAAGCACAAAACTATTGTGTATATTCAGAAGAGTTTGAATATATATAGTATCAACCACTTCTGTGTAAAAACATGTACACAATAAGTGCATTGTATCAAATGATTCATTTAAATGTTAATATGAAGTAGTCAAAGACACAGTGTCCAAGAGGGACAAATTTATAAATTCAGTCTTACCCCCCTGCAGGAGTCCTGTGAGACACAGCAACAGCAGCAGGTGCCACAGTCTGCACCAGAAGTCCTCCATCCCTAATCTGATCGATCCTTTCGCTTTCTCTCTCATCTCCTCCTCAGTACAAGTTAATCCAGGTTTCAGCAAGAGCACCTAAGTTCTCTGACGCAAGTGACTGTGACACATCAGACAAAAAGGAGGAAACGAATGTACTGAATATTGGTTTCCTGTTGTCTCGCGCCGCTCTTCACACTTGCTTCATTTCCCTCGCATTTTCGTCATCACATCTGTGAACAGCGAATTGTAACAGACCAGCAATCTTTATGGAGCATTGATATTATACACTGACTGAAAATCTACGGTTTTGTGATATTTAATTTTTCAAAGTGGTGCATAGAGAGGAGAACAAGTTTGAAAGGTCCAAATTGTCTGTGAAAATTACTTACTGTAATTGCAATCTTACTATTATGACAGTCACATTTTAACAGAAGAGCTATGCCACCAAAGTTTAAATATGCTGAAAAAAATCCTCAATGTTAAAATGAAAGAATTTTGTAACTTGCAGAGATGGCAACCAATACTGTTTATCTGCACATTGTGGTGACACACTTAAAGATGTGACAGAATTCACATTGCTTGTCATGTTTGACCTTTAAGAATGTTAGTTGCCTGCTGTGTGTTTACCCCTAATAACCATGTATATTCTGATGCCTGTATGCATATAATCATCATATGTGTATTGACCTTAAATTGAATTTGACATGCATGTAAAATGTGGTAGTGTCGGGGTTATGTTTTGTTTTCATTTTGTTTTAGTTTTTATTATTCCCTGTCACTGTTTTAAATTTTTGATTCCTCAAAATATCCACCATTAGCAGCTATCTGACCTAAACTGGGTTCTGATTGGTTCATTGCATTCTAAACTTAATTGGCAATCAATTGTTGAAGCTATTAAGGTGTGCTGACCCAAAAATCTTTTACAAACCTGGGCCAAGTTTAAACCAGTAACCAGCATCACAGCTGGCAAAGGGGCATGTCTGACTTTGACATGTATATATTGCCATTATTATGTAATCAAAATGAAAATTATTATTGCTGGTCTTCAATGTCAAGTTACTGTAATGTATTTGCACCAAAAATATGATGAGGATTTATGCTGATATCGTCCAAAACCACACTTTGCCAGGGGTGTTTCCAAACTTTTGGAGGGCAGTGTATTTCTCCTATGTTTCCTTAGATATCTCCTGAATGTTAAGAATTATGAATAAAGACTCTTCATTGTGCTACTCTGTTCATTGTGTATGTTGCAGACCACTTATGACAGAACACTGAACCCAAAGAAATAGAAAACAGAAAAAAAAGATAGGCCATTTTCATCCTGGAGACTGAGCCTTGCAGAAAGCCTGACCAGGTGCGTGAGCCAGCAACAACGTCTGTCAAGGTGGATGTATTAGTGGAGTATGAAGGCATGGAGTGGAGCTCTACCCATACTCCTGCTGCTGAGTGTGAGGTGCCAGGTTATTAGACAGGTTATTAGTTTTGTTCATAGCTAATGGACCCACCCAGCCTCCCTCTCCGCCCCCCCTGTCAAAGCCATCCAGTTCCTCCGCTCTGCTGCTTGGATCTGCCTCGGGCCTTCCGGTCTTCCACCAAGCCTGTTACTCCACCTTGGCCTGTCGACCAGTTGGCTCCACCTTGGCTGTTGTTCTTACGGCTCCACCGGGCTCCCTTGTCACTCTGCCTACACCATGGACTTCTGGGTCTTTGACAGCACCTTGTCCCTCCACCCCTTTGGTTCCATTGAGTTCCTTCCTTCCAGCTCCACCTTGGTCCTCAGTCCCACCGCCTCAGTCCTCCGGCACCCTGGCTCCACCTCAGCTTGACACTGTGGCTCTGCCTTGGCCTCCTGGTCCTAAGGTGTTGCCTGGTCTCTTTGTGTCCTCTTTTCTGCCATGGGCTTTCTTCGGAATGGCTCGTATCTGGGTCTCTCTTGGCTTCCTCCATCACCTCTTCCCTGGCTTCTCTGTTCTCCAGCTGTTGGACTGTTTTAAGGTTTGAGGATGGACCTTCCAGTGGATTTATATTCCTCCTATGTTTCCTTGGATATCTCCTGAGTGTTAACTCTTTCCCTACCATTGATGGAAATTTCCATTATTTAAGAGACAATGCTTCGTTTTTTTCTGGCTTTCCATGTTTTCACTGTTATACGGTGCACGGTTATATAGGGTGCACTATTACACATCTTCTGAAAGAGTACAGAATCTCCGGAAACAAGCAACAGTATTTGTAAGTAGATGAATACGTAAAATAACATGATCATCAACAGTAAACATCATATAAATCAAAACTGCCTTTAGTCTTTTTTAGTCTTTTTATTTATTTGTAAAGGGACCATGTACAATTATTAACATAAATGTTTCCATTCCATGCATTGTACGGGGTTTAGCCAAAGGCTAATTTTCTCCCACAGTCCCCTGGAAGGTCTACATAAATGAATAAAATAACACACACAATACCTACGTACAATAAAACATACACACACACACACACACACACACACACACACATGTTTGTTTTTGTGAATTGTGGGGACTTTCCATAGACTTCAATGCATTTTACACTGAACAAACTGTACATTCTATCCCCCTACCCTGCCCCTACCCCTAAACCTAACCCTCACAGGAAACTGTGCAAACTTTTACTTTTTCACAAAAACTCATTCTATATGATTTATAAACCCATTTACATTGTGGGGACCGCTGGCTGGTCCCCACGATGTAGGTGAACTCAGGTTTATATTACATCATGGGGACATTTGGTCCCCACAATGTAATATAAACAAAAGCACATATACTATCAAGAAATCAATTAAACTGCAACCATGTCAATGTTTACAGAGTTGGTTCGATTTTTAAAAAGACTTTAACTTCAATTTAAAAAGACCAATAGATTTACACCCTTTTATATCCTCTGGTAAAGCATTCCAGTGAGTAGTAGCTTTCACAGCAAAAGACGATAGTCCAAAAGCAGAATGATGAAAAGGAACAACACAATTACTGAGGGATGATGATCTAGTAGATCTCACAGAGTTTTTAGAACGAAAATTAACAAAATCACAGAGTACAGAAGGAGCTAGACCATTTACAATTTTATAAACCATACACAAATTTGAAAAAAGTCTAAAATTATCAAAATTCAAAAAATTATATTTCTCTAAGATCCTACAGTGGAGAAAATGGTTTGGTTTTTTTATCTAAAAATTTTTAAAGTCTGTTTATATAGGGATCTTAAAGGTTTATTTACATTTTCACTAGCTTGACACCATTGTGTATGAAATATGAGAAAAAAAATTGTATCATGCATAAAAGTCTTAGCTACACCGACAGAAAGACATTTGTCTAAAATTTGCTAATATTAATACAGGTGCTGGTCATATAATTAGAATATCATAAAAAAGTTGATTTATTTCACTAATTCCATTCAAAAAGTGAAACGTGTATATTATATTTATTCATTACACACACACACTGATATATTTCAGATGTTTATTTCTTTTAATTTTGATGATTATAACTGACAACTAAGGAAAATCCCAAATTCAGTATCTCAGAAAATTAGAATATTACTTAAGACCAATACAAAGAAAGGATTTTTAGAAATCTTGGCCAACTGAAAAGTATGAACATGAAAAGTATGAGCATGTACAGCACTCAATACTTAGTTGGGGCTCCTTTTGCCTGAATTACTGCAGCAATGCAGCGTGGCATGGAGTCGATCAGTCTGTGGCACTGCTCAGGTGTTATGAGAGCCCAGGTTGCTCTGATAGTGGCCTTCAGCTCTTCTGCATTGTTGGGTCTGGCATATCGCATCTTCCTCTTCACAATACCCCATAGATTTTCTATGGGGTTAAGGTCAGGCGAGTTTGCTGGCCAATTAAGAACAGGGATACCATGGTCCTTAAACCAGGTACTGGTAGTTTTGGCACTGTGTGCAGGTGCCAAGTCCTGTTGGAAAATGAAATCTGCATCTCCATAAAGTTGGTCAGCAGCAGGAAGCATGAAGTGCTCTAAAACTTCCTGGTATACGGCTGCGTTGACCTTGGACCTCAGAAAACACAGTGGACCAACACCAGCAGATGACATGGCACCCCAAACCATCACTGACTGTGGAAACTTTACACTGAACCTCAAGCAACGTGGATTGTGTGCCTCTCCTCTCTTCCTCCAGACTCTGGGACCCTGATTTCCAAAGGAAATGCAAAATTTACTTTCATCAGAGAACATAACTTTGGACCACTCAGCAGCAGTCCAGTCCTTTTTGTCTTCAGCCCAGGCGAGACGCTTCTGATGCTGTCTGTTGTTCAAGAGTGGCTTGACACAAGGAATGCGACAGCTGAAACCCATGTCTTGCGTACGTCTGTGCGTAGTGGTTCTTGAAGCACTGACTCCAGCTGCAGTCCACTCTTTGTGAATTTCCCTCACATTTTTGAATGGGTTTTGTTTCACAATCCTCTCTAGGGTGCGGTTATCCCTATTGCCTGTACACTTTTTTTTCTACCACATCTTTTCCTTCCCTTCGCCTCTCTATTAATGTGCTTGGACACAGAGCTCTGTGAACAGCCAGCCTCTTTTGCAATGACCTTTTGTGTCTTGCCCTCCTTGTGCAAAGTGTCAATGGTCGTCTTTTGGACAACTGTCAAGTCAGCAGTCTTCCCCATGATTGTGTAGTCTACAGAACTAGACTGAGAGACCATTTAAAGGCCTTTGCAGGTGTTTTGAGTTAATTAGCTGATTAGAGTGTGGCACCAGGTGTCTTCAATATTGAACCTTTTCACAATATTCTAATTTTCTGAGATACGGAATTTGGGACTTGTTTTTTCCTTAGTTGTCAGTTATAATCATCAAAATTAAAAGAAATAAACATTTGAAATATATCAGTCTGTGTGTAATGAATGAATATAATATACAAGTTTCACTTTTTGAATGGAATTAGTGAAATAAATCAACTTTTTGATGATATTCTAATTATATGACCAGCACCTGTATTTAATATTCCTCACCATTTTCTTTACATGTTAAGATTTAAGTCCAATATTACACCAAGATAATTGAACTCATTAACTATTTCTATCTTTTCACCATTAATAAAAATATCAACATTAGAAAAACATTTGATTTTGAGAAGAACATTCCTTTTGTTTTACCAATGTTCAGGCTAAGACATGATTCCTCCAGCCACTCTGTATTCCTTTTCATAGCAGCTTTTAACTTCTCAGCTGTTAACTAATAACAGTATCATCAGCATACATTTGCACTTGTATCCCTTCACGCTGTTGCAGGAGATCATTAATATACAGACTAAATAATAAGGAACCTAACACTGATCCTTGGGGTACTCCCATTGTATAATACAGGACTTAACCCCTTTAATTTCTCTATTTGATAAATTTGAGTATATTCAAGTTAAAGCTTCAGATGAAAACTGAAAGTTAGGCCTAACGTTGCTGAAGGAAATGTCGACCCAGGATGAGCTACAGGACTGTGAAGCTTTGGGGGTGTTGATGGACTCGATCTACTCCATCTATGTTTTGATCATCATTGTGAATCCGATCCAGACATAGTCTTTGACAAAAATTTTATTTTCTCAACTTTTTGCTCAAAATGTGGCTTTTTTATTAAACTTACCCACACTGAAGTGTTGATTAAATAAATAAATAAATAAATAATGCATTAAAATAGAATAAAACATTTTCATGTGTTTAAAAGCAGATTCTGTTCTTTCTTTTGATATATTGCATGTTCAGCTAATCATACAACAAAATATTCTGGGGCCAATGACAATTTTGTGAAAATGATCAAAAATGCTGGTGGCTGGCTAAAAATTCTGAATTAAGACTGTTTAGATTACTCCATCATGCATGCTGCAGACCACTAAAGACAGCTAGAGACTGCAACAGCTTACTTTGGTTGATTTTTCATCAACGTTAACATAGTTTCTTCTTTGTCATATGAAGGTAATTTTCTTAAAAAATGTTTTCCCATAGATTTTTTTTTTTGTTGCACCCTTGCCTCAAACCCAGGCTTTCAATCTTAAAATATGAAAATTCATCATAAAATATTACACTTAAAACTATGATGATATAAACAATAACACAATAAACGCAATTTGAATTTTTGAAAACCATTGTGAATTTTACTTACAACTGTCCTTTAATTACAACTGCCCTTACCGCTAATAAAGGATGTTCAGAAGTTAACATATACATTTACAAAGTAGACAACAGTGTCAACGAAGAGCCTGAGATTAAATATGCGATTTGTGATCTGTAAAGTAAAAAAAAAATAAAGTAATTATTATACTTTTTTTCTTTTTTGCATAATTTCTTATCAATAGAAAATATTATAAGCTAAACACTTAAAGAAAGTCAAGAATATGTCAGAATGTGTCAAAGACCAATCTAAGAGCTGGTAGAAAAGATCCCAGGTACAGAGAGCACTAAAAATGTGGTAGTGAAACGAGTTTGAGACACATTTGGTTACTTGTGCCAAAATAGACACCAGGCACTAGGCAAAGCTGATGTTTAATTCACAAAAATAAAAGAGTTAGAGACACTGGCATCTGCTTGTCTGTGGTTATTTTATCCAATTGTTAACTGACCAGTGTCTTACATAGTGGCAAAAATATGCTGGCCCAACCATTTGAAGCAGAGACGCACAGGGCTGAACGGCTCTCCGTTGTCTGAATGTCTGAAACACTGTCAAAACCTCACCAGTAATGTTCTCTGTCATTTCTACTCCACAGGAAAATAACTTAAACCAAATCTGTTGTTCAACCTTGTTAAATTTGGTGTGTTTTTCAAATATTCAAACTACTCTCAGTTATATGGTTACACTTTGATGTATAAGAGACACGTGGAAAAAGATCAATCATATCTTTACTTAAAACATGCCTGCGTGTCATGATAGAAACAGAAACCGCTGTGGGTTGAGCTACAGAGGAAGAACATATATCAGTGCTGCAGAGTCCTGAGCTTGACCACAATCTGAATGTGAATATAAATATAACATGAAAAGGAAATGCTGATAAGAAAACCTGCAGCAGAGTAACTGCATACTGTGCTCACCTCAGCCATTAAACTAACGTTATTTTCCATATTAAGTCTACTATTATTAGTGTCATAACACCTGAGATGGGTTGAAGCATTGAACCACACTCTCCAATGTTAGGACGCCCTCTTGTGGCTCAAACACTACTAAGCTGATTTAAGATAAAAAAAAATAAAAAATATTCAGAATGAATCAAATCTGTGAATGTGATTCTGTGTGGCAGTGTTTTTCTGTGTCTCTGATAGAGAAAAAGCTTCCAGCTATCTGATATTCTTTGCTGCCACTGCTTTATTCAATTCTTTCAAAAATGTTCAAGGGGATTTAAATCTAGAGACTGAGCAGGCATTACCTGAGCCAAGCTTGGGTAGATTTGGATGTATAGGGATCATTGTCTGCTGGGAAGTCCAATGATCATCAAGCTTCAGTTTACACACTAAAGGCATCACAATTTTTGCCAAAATGGCCTGATACTTCAAAGAATCCATCATGCTGGTCACATAGTCAAGAATAATTCAACATAAAGCGAAAATAAAGTTTGAGAATTTCTTTTTTTAAAAAAGATATTTGAAAAGCCATGCCAGACATACTGCTGATCTATGAGTCCAAAATGTTCCCAATGGCTGAATTGTGTTTTATCACATTTTTATATATTATTGACATTATCACTTTCAGTAGTATGTCACTAAATTGATATGTATGTATTAAAAAGAAAAAGAAAAAAACATTGGATCTTCATAAAAGCTTACATTTGTAAACTGCTACAGTAAATACTTTTGATATTTTGATATATTTTTTCAATCCTCTGAGTATTGAAAATGTAATTTTTTGGCCAAATGTCATTTTTAAGTAAATAAGCCTTAGTAAAAAAAATGGTACAGAAGAGGATTAGGGCCAAGCAATAATAAAAAAATAAAACCATCTTGAGATTAAAGTTGTTAAATTTCGAGAAAAAAATCGTTAAATTTCGAGAAAAAAGTCGAAATAAAATGTTGAGAATAAACTCATTAAATTACGAGAAAAAAAAACTCATTAAATTTCGAGAAAAAAGTCGAGATAAAATATTGAGAATAAACTCATTAAATTATGACTTTATTCTCAACATTTTATCTCGACTTTTTTCTCGAAATTTAACATTTTTCTCATAATTTAACGAATTTGTTCTCGTAATTTAATGACTTTTTTCTCGTAATTTAACGAGTTTATTCTCAACATTTTATCTTGACTTTTTTCTCGAAATTTAACGACATTTTTCTCGTAATTTAATGAATTTATTCTCAACATTTTATTTCGACTTTTTTCTCGAAATTTAACAAGTTTTTTCTCTAAATTTAACAACTTTAATCTCGAGATGGTTTTAATTTTTTATTATTGCTTGGCCCTAATCCTCTTCCGTGAAATGGTCATCAAACACCAAGCCACAGAAAAAAAAAAAAAGAAAAAAAAGTCCAAAAAGTTGCCAAAAGTTGAAAAACTCTATACTGATAAGTTAGACATATAGCATAAACTTTAGAAGTATTCTTCACTCCTCACAATTCAACCAATCAGAAAGTGCAAATTTACTTGAAGCAAAGATACAACCCGAATTCCAGAAATGTTGGGACGTTTTTTAAATATGAATAAAATGAAAACTGAAAGACTTTCAAATCACATGAGCCAATATTTTATTCACAATTGAACATAGACAACATAAATGTTTAAACTGAGAAATGATACAATTTTATGCACAAAATGAGCTCATTTCAAATTTGATGCCTACTACAGGTCTCAAAATAGTTGGGACGGGGGCATGTTTACCATGGCGTAGCATCTCCTCTTCTTTTCAAAACAGTTTGAAGACATCTGGGCATCGAGGTTATGGGTTTCTGGAGTTTTGGTGTTTTGGTGTGTGAATTTGGTCCCATTCTTGCCCAATATAGATTTACAGCTGCTGAAGAGTTTGTGGTCGTCTTTGAACTGCACCAACAAACATTCGATCGTAACACAGAGAGCGACACATTGTAACGTGTGTCGCCCGGAATCCCGTCTCCTGCTCCCACAAACACACCACAATGTCATAAGTTGAACCAGAGAGGAAATGTTTATTTCTTAAATTAAGGTTAAGTTCTCTTTGGTGTAGGAAAATAAAGATGGCTTGGAGTCAGTAGGTTTTGGTCGGCCAAAACAATAAACAAAAAGAAGGTTGGTCTGCCTAATTTTAGAGGTCTTCCCTGGAAAAAGATAACAAAACACATAAGTCTTACCTCCCTGCTTAACAGTAAACAGGAGAAAATGGTCATTAAACAAAAAGGGCCTCCCACCTTGCAAACGGTCCGCATGAAAAGGGGAAAAGGGCAACTGAACATTTACCGGCCTATACCGCGAACAACTTGTACTCCACACGAGGAGGTTTTAAAGGCTAATCCAGCAACGTCACCCACACTTTGCTAGAAGCATGCTCACACGCGTGCAACAACGCCGAAGAAGCAGGAGAGGGAACTCATCGAGCCGACTTCCCTCAAAGCTTATATCCACAGCAGATGAACTTCAGCTCCGCCCATGTAAACAGCTGCACCTGCTTTCACACAAATGAGCAAACGGAGCGACAGGGGGAGAGCGAGAGAGAGAACACTGCACACATACACAGTTTTGCTCCACACTATATATGGTACACAATATGAGTAAACCTCAGCGACGTTCAGACACATAACAATAGGTGAAAGATCTGGACTGCAGGCAGGCCAATTCAGCATCCGGACTCTTCTACGACAATGCCATGCTGTTGTGATAGCTGCAGTATGTGTTTTTGCATTGGCCTGCTGAAATACACAAGGCCTTCCCTGAAATAGACGTCTTCTGGAGGGGAGCATATGTTGCTCTAAAACCTTTATATACCTTTCAGCATTCATAGTGCCTTCCAAATGCACTTATGCACCCCCATTCCATCAGAGATGCTGGCTTTTGAACTGAACACTGATAACACGCTGGAAGGTCTCCCTCCTCTTTAGCCCCGAGGACAAGGCGTCCATGATTTCCAACAAGAATGCCAAATTTGGACACTTTTCCACTTTGAAACAGTCAGTTTTTAATGAGCCTCGGCCCACAGGACACGGCGGCACTTCTGGACCATGTTCACATATGGCTTCCTTTTTACATGATAGAGATTTAGTTGGCATCTGCAGATGGCACGGCGGATTGCATTTACCGACAGTGGTTTCTGGAAGTATTCCTGGGCCCATTCAGCAATGTCATTGACACAATCATGCCGATGAGTGATGCAGTGTCGTCTGAGGGCCCGAAGACCACGGGCATCCAATAAAGGTCTTCGGTGCTTTTTCAGCCATTTGTTGCCCCCGTGCCAACTTCTTTGAGACCTATAGCAGGCATCAAATTTGAAATGAGCTCATTTAGTGGATAAAAGTGTACAATTTCTCCGTTTAAACATTTATGTTATTCATGTTCTATTGTGAATGCAATGTTGGCTCATGTGATTTGAAAGTCTTTTAGTTTTCATTTTATTCAAATTTAAAAAATGTCCCAACATTTCTGGAATTCGGGCTATACAACACCTACTGTAAATTAAAAATGCTTCATGGTGAGTTCAAGTCATGATGGGAAGGTCATATTTATGAGCTGAATGCACATGAACGGCATCACAAAATCGTAATTACAAGTGGGAAACTTGAAACTTTCTTTAAGCCTAAAGTTTCTGAGTTGGGGTGTGTGAGTGAGGAAAATGTGAATGCGATTTATGATTATGAATAATTAAAGATGACATTAAACCATTAGAAAATGTTCTGCAGGATGAAATGATCTACGAAGGAGTTAGTTTGTTTCTTTAAAAATAAAACCTAAAACATAACCATTAGAGAACATTCTGTACAGGTTCTTATTTGGTTGTCACAAAAACATTCTGGGTTTACGGTTACAAAAACAAATAACTTAAAGAAAATGTTCCTAGAATGTTAAAGAATTGGTTCTGAAAACATAACCAAATGTGAATGATACACTAATGTTAAGGGAATGCTGTGTTTGCTGGAAAAGGTACCAACCATGGTTGGCATTCGCTCTCAGTGTATTTGTCTTCAAACATGCACTTTAAGCATATGAACACATTGACATAAAAATTAAAAGTATACAATGTTCTTCAATTTCAAATTCGTTATTACCGTTACCTAGAGCAGAGATGAGAACATGGCAGCTAAGTCTGACAGTTGGTAAACACACAGTTAATGTCACGATGATTTGTGATTTTACAGTACAGTACTATTCAGGTTGAGGTAGCAGTTGCCATGGTGAGCATGAAGCATTATCAACAAATAACCCCATGCCCCCATCTGCCCTCTCTCAAAGCTAATGCTGGTTTGCCTGAGCTGTTCTTACCTAGCCATCAGTACTTAGTATACAGTATGTAGAGTCTGGGTTGAAATCAAAGAAAAGTGCACAAATATGTACAGCACAAGAAATTAGCCTTTTGAGATTGTCCAGTATGTGTTAAAGACATCGAAGTTCATAGAAAACCCATTTGGTCAAATGAAGGATGGTGATGAATGCCTATAGACTAGCACATCAGGAAAATGAAGCACATGGCTGTCGAAGGTCAAGCCCCCTCAAGGCAAGACTGTTTAATGAATTTTAAGCACTCAAAAAGCAGATAAACAAGTTCAGATGCTCCAAAAAATTAAACTGCTTGACATCTCAAAATGACCTGTGTGACTGAAAACCTTCATAAGCATTTGTAAAAGGAGACAAGGAATTCCCATGTTGAGACTTGTTGAGGGAGAGTTACAAAAGTAATACAAAAGTATTTGTGGAACTGAAAATGACAAATGCATGATTACTAAATGGTTACATGAATTAACTTAAAAATGTGCAACTTTTTCAAAATTGTACGTATATAAATGGGTGAAAGGCTCTTTCACATTTTAATACTCTTCAGAAGATGAAACTCATAACCAATAGTGCTTATGAGATACATTCCCTGCAAACAGACCTTTTATAGTAGGCTTTGTGCTGCATTAAATTTATCCTTCATCCTGCATGAGGATTCTTCAAAAAGTTTCCTTGTGTTCGACAGAGGAAAGTCATAAAGGTTTGAAATCAAGATGTAAATTCAAATCTCTTTCAATAAAACTATAGTTTTACTGTAGAACATACAGTTCTTGAAAAATCCAGAGTCACAAAAAGCATTGTGGTTAATTAATTTAATGAAATAAATACTACCAGAGAACAAATAACCAGAAAGAAGAGTAAATCTAGGAAAGTACAACTGAAATGAAATGACAAAGCATCAGTCATCAGGAAAGGAAAGAGATATGACTGCATTTTTATGCATATAAAACAAATCTTCATTAATAATTGAAAAGGAGACAGAGGCATTTCCCAGGGGATTCTCGTCAGATTTGGGATAAACAGAAAGCTCAAGTCAACGCAGTGTTGTACATTTTTATTGAGAAATAAATTTTTGCTGGTTTGCCATTGAGAACTGGAGTGAGTCAGTCACTGAACAACAAAGAAAATACATATTTCCTCTTAGCCAAAAAAAAAAAAAAAATGGTTAAAGCGCATAAAATTTCACAATAAAAAGAAAACAAAACATTTTAATAATATCCATAAAGGAACTACTGTATATAAAAGTAAAACATTTGTCTATAAATGTGGCTCTGAACAGCTCTCTCACTCTGAGATACAGTGAAAACTCTCGCACATACCAACAGCTTCTCTTCTCCAAAAATACTCTGCTGACCACATCCACCACAATCGTGTCAGTGAAGGTCAGCTGTGTGAGAATCAGCATAATGAATGGATTCTGATGAGAGGAAGAGATGCAAGTTTGGGAAACTGAGCTTGGATACTGATATTTTTCAATGTTTGTGGGCAGAAAAGAGAAAGTGAGGGAAGAGTTAACTCCAACAGTGTGGATATCAGTTATCAGAGCTTTTGAAATGCCAGACAAGCGTTCTTTAAAGGCAGGCCGCTCGAAGCCAAGCCACGGATTGACAGTCTGGTTGGGACAGTTCCCTTGAGTGCTCGCTTCTGGATCCCAGCAGATCCAGTGCAGTCTTGAAGCACCCATCCATCACCCATCCTTTTCCTTTAGCCTGTGGATCAACGCTACGGATTTCTGCAGAGAGGAAAGGTCAGGGATTTTAGCTTCATAACTCTGACAGGCGGGCAGGGCGAGGGTCACAGCGGACGTGACAAACAAAGCCTCTGGGACTGCAGCGGTTTAAAAGGTCAGGCTAAAACTGGAGTCTCTGCCACAATCATAACTGACAGGCTCTTGGCTCATTCATTAGAGTCCTTCCTATTAATTGCTATAATAAAATAACCGTCATCAACTGTACAAACTCTAATATTGCTGGTTTGGCCATAGTGCAGTCACAAGTTTGTACTCTCATGCTTTCATCCAAGCAGCAGTCAGGGATGCATTACAAATTTCAAGGGGAAAAAAAAAAAAAAAAAAAAAAAACATTGGATGGGGCCATCAGTGCTTTATTCCTGAGAATAATAAGTGTATTGCTCCCGAGTGGGAATATGGAGCTGTCAGTCGGAGTGGCCCAATCCTCGGAGTGCATAGAAACAGGTTCTCCATCTCGTGTTAAGCAATGTGCATATCCACATCCAGTCCCAAAGTTGTTTGAAGTGGTTTTGGGCAGGGTCGGGTCACAGCGCTAGGAAGGTGGACAGCTTTAATCCATCTCCAGGTCCATAAGCTTGTTTCGGGGGCGAGGCGTGTGCATGGGGTTCCTGGAGAAACAGCAGTGGGCGACAGCAAGCCCCAGCAGCACTGAGAGGAGAGCAGCGATCACAGCAGCGACCACACCGTATCCCACCGGCATCTTCAACGATTCCCACACTTCAGAACAACAAACAATCATCAGTGTCAATCACAAACACACCAGATATAGGAAAATGTGGTGTTCAAGATTCTTCATCATTAAAGGTGCCGTAGAACGTGTTTTCACAAGATGTAATATAAGTCTAAGGTGTCCCCTGAATGTGTCTGAAGTTTCCGCTCAAAATACCCCATACATTTTTTTTTATTCATTTTTTTAACTGCCTATTTTGGGGCATCATTAAATATGCGCCGATTCAGGCTGCGGCCCCTTTAAATTCTCGTGCTCCCCACCCCCAGAGCTCGCGCTTGCCTTAACCAGCATAAACAAAGTTCAGCGTATGCAGTTACGTTGAATGGGTTTTATAGCACATTCTCTCTAGACATTGTTAGTTTACTCATTTGCTTGCTCATCGCAAATAGCAACACAGCGAAAAGCATTTCTAATATGTTGGACCTTTCATTTAGAGTAGCCTACATTTACCTGAGACGTGCCTTCACAAGCAACCGTAAGAGCTTTTGTGATGTTTGAGTCGATGGAGGCGCGACATGCGAAAGGTGTGTTTGCAAAATACGCTGTATTTTTGTAAGTCCACCTGCCGCTAGTGTCACACAAACAATATACTTTACCTTTAAACATATCAGTTTAGGACACAGATCTAAATCACACATGACAAATAAAAAACACCATAGCTTCAATTTAATTGTATGCCAGAAGTACTTTTTAAATTAATAAAAACTATTAATAAGTATAACATAATTAGTATTATCAGCCTATTATACATAAAAAAAAATCTAATGTAATTATAATAAATATAAGTAGGCTATAATAAATAAAAATATCAGTATTCTTAAAAAAATAGGTTGAAATTATGCAAACTGATGACTGTTGATTAACATCCTCTGATGATGTTCAAAATGATGTCACATTAGTTCATTCTTTAACTTGAAGTACATCAGGGCCACATGTTTATTCACCACCACCTCTATGTTTTTTTACCCTTTCCAGCAATTGTCTCCAAAAAGTTTTGCATAGCATGTATAAAGTTAGATATGCTGTCAAAGTTAAATGCTTTTGAACACATTTAACTCAAAATGATGGACTGATTTACTATGAAAAAGAGGCTATAAGAGGGAGGGACACAGGAATATTTCCTGATAAAAAATGTAGAGGTGTGGTTAAAATCAGACTCAGCCAATGGACTAAAACAGGGGTTCCCAAACACATTTCTGGAGCCTCCCCAACGCTGCATGTATCAAACACACCTGATTCAGATCAGCAGTTCATTAGTCGAGACTCAAAGACCTGAAATATGTGTCAGACAAAGGAGACATGCAAAATGTGCAGTGCTGGGGAGGCTCCAGGAATGTGTTTTTACATAAAGTTTCATGATTTATAAAATAAATATATATTTTTAACTTCACTAAAAAAAAAAAAAAAAAAAAAAAAAAAGTTGAAATTCAGGAGTTAGGGTTCGGGACAGCCACCTCCCAATTGAAAGTACCCAATAAATGATTATTTTATATATATTAAGATTACTGATATTTTAAATATTATTGTGGGAATCAATAGATAATAGAAAGGATCTTAGTAAACATCTAAAATTTGAATACTTCAATGCTTTTTAAATGTGTTTTTGGTTGTGGGACATCAGTTTGCACCAATTCTGTAGAATGGCCCATGCAAGAGGTTAGTCTATAATAAAACATACTGCAAGTTTTTTACCTCAAAGCTCACTACCTAGTTTAAAATATGAGTTTTTGTTTTCCTCCCCTCTGAAACACCAGGATCTGAAATCACCCCATTCATGACATTACAGTTTTCCTTCACATGCCCTTTAACATGCTAATAAAGCAGGTGTGTTCTTAATAACTCATGTCTGTCCATCATCACAAGAGTAATAGTGCTGTGAGAGTGAGATGTGGAGTAAGATAAGACCGTCTGATGCTGTTCTGTCCCTGATGTAGACAAAGTGCACCTCCAAAAACTGTGCCTGCCCTTCCAAAAGATCATATTATAAGAAATGCACGACTGAAGTTTATTTTTTAACGACGTGCCTGAGCAATTGAATGAGAATGTTTTTGTCTCATTTCATAACTCTTTTCTTAATTATTACCAACATGCTGCCATTTTTTCCTAAATATCTTGTATTGAAAGTTACAACAGTGTCAAGTACTTTGAACAATTGTTGCATTGGTCCATTTTAGTTTGGCTCAAACATATATGGCTCTATTACAGCGCTGGCCAATTCGAATATCAAAACATGGATGACGTGCTGAGAGGGAGGGCATGGATAAGGTACGACGAAGTTCGCCAATCACAGCAGTGGGCGTTTACTGTCGTTTCTGAAAGCGGTAACCGTGATGAAGTGTTTGTGACAGAGAGAAAACAAGGATGGAAAATTATCATTTTTACACCTTTTTTGATGCAAAAACTTCATAAGCTAACCTCCAGAATCTGAAAATCATTCTATGACCCCTTTAACAATGCCCATTCCCAGACACAACCATCAGGATCCTTACATTGCATTTGGACAGAGAGGAATGATGAAGCAGAGGTGAGGTCCTTCTCCTTGCTCCAGGCTCCAGTAGCAGGGGACAGGAGCCAGGGTGTGGCGCTACAGTAGTATTCTCCCACATCTCTATCCTGAACGTTGTGCAAGCTGAGGACAAACGTGTGCCAGTCGGTGCGCTCGAGGCAGCTGTCATTGGAGCCGCTCTTCTTCACCACCCCCAAGTGGTCCATGCTGATGAGAGGCGGGACTCCTCCGTTATCCACAGCCCATGCCGCACTCCGGAACCAGCGAACGTCAAACGCCATGTCACCTGTGGGACAGACAGGGTAAAACCATTGATGTCAACATGGAAAAAATGGCATTTAAACACCTGCCATCACACCATTCTGATCTGTAACACCCTCCGGTGTGACCAAGTGTTGCTCTACAAGACTTGTCATTTAATATCCTGTTTTACTCAGAAGTATGTCTCAATCAAATCATCATATTACAATGATTTCTGAAGGATTATGTGACACTGAAGACTGGAGTAATTATTTTGCATTCACAGGAATAAATTACAGTTTACTATATATTCACATGGAAAACAGTTTTAAATAATAACCATATTTCATAATATTAATGTTTTAGAGTATCTTTGATCAAATAAATGCAGCCTTTGTGAGCAGAAGAGACTTCTTTCAAAAGCAACCAAAATAAAAATAAATACATTTCATGATTACTCCTAACTTGAGCGGTAGTGTAACTGTGTGAATGCGTTCAAAAGCGTTCTGCTTCAGCACTCCAAACAGCCGTGGCGGTGCTGCAGATTATACATGTATATGCGCCACAACCACAAGTGTATTCAAGTAGTGTATGGAAAGGAAACAAAGTTAAATGGTGCCTTTCAAGTGGTTCAATAGCATTACAGCTCCATTGAGGAAGCAGAAACACTCCCTGATGATCCGGAGTGAGGCAGGAGACACAGACAGGCCTCTACACGCCGTCCCGCTGCTATGTGTGGAATCTCAGTGAAGGCCATTGGGTAATCAGAAACTGACAACCACGAGCGCGGCTCAAGCTCACCACAGCATTCTGATACTCGAGTCAAAACCAAGCGAATAACTAGAAGAAACTTATGATTCTTACATTTTAGTATGGAGTTTGTGACATTTTTTTCAATATCTTGATATTGATTGTGTCTGAAACTGGATTCAGTGTATTCAAAGGAACCATAATTTCAACCAATTGTGTATATATTTATTTATAAAACAGTTCTTTCTGGTTATTGAATCTGATTGGCTGAGAGTCGTGCGATATTCTAGTAATAACGGCACTCTTTCACCGTTTGTATCACTCCGCTTTAAGCAACTGTCATGCGGTCGAGCAAATCCACTGTTTATTTTTTACAAGTACTACACTTGTTGTACCACAAACTGTAGTTTTAAGAGTTTTTTTTTAGGTGAGAATGAAATATGTGACTCATATTTAATCATAGCATCTATTTTACAATTTGTTTAGATGTTTTCGGAGATGTGAGCTCCAGGCCGTCAGCGGCCGTTCAGTGCTCGAGTACCCGCCGAGAACAGCTTCATCTCGGCCAGTGCTTCGGGGATTTGCCGCTGTGTATTATAGTGGTTAAACATGAGATATAATTCATTTTGGGTACATAAAACAGGCAGTCTTTGTTCGTATTAATCTATTACTTGTTCCTGAGCAAATCGAATTTAATAATTTAATATTAAGGCTATATTTAACTCTCATCCTTTAGAGCACTGCTTTTGTATGTTTGACTGAATTGTACAATTGTTTATTTCCTATCATTCATAATGGCTATTGTTGTTAATTGAAATATTGTTGTTTAATAAATATTATTTTATATAAATATGTTGTATTTGTTATTGAGAAAGGGTCCATTAGTGCTTAATATGGATTGAGTGAAAGTTACATGAATACGCCATTAGATGGCAGCAAACATTACGAGTGATTGTAAATGCAAAGTGCATACTTTTAAATGCAAAGGGACTTTTGTAAACAAAGGACGTTGTTTTAGTGGTTATAGTGGATATTCATATATTCATATATATATATATATTCATATATATATATTCATATATATATATATATATATATATATATATATATATATATATATATATATATATATATATATATACACATATATATATATATATATATATATATATATATATATATATATATATATATATATATATATATACATATATATATACATATATATATATACATATATATATATACATATATATATATATATATATATATATATATATATATATATATATATATATATATACACACACATATACACACATATACACACACAGCTTAAATTATTATTATAAATTATTAGACCACACAAATATTTTTGGAATCTGTCAAAAAATGTGTTTAAAACTACAAAAAAATATTGTAATTTATTGGCCAAATTTATTAGGTAAACTGAAACAACTAAATAGTCTTTATTCACACATAATAACCAAAACATTATAGATTTTATTTGTATATATTATGGCCTCCTTTGGGCATGATAACAGCTTGTATTCGTGCTGGCATTGTTTGTATGTACTTTTCCAGACACTGTGGAAAAGTACCCAAAAACAATGCCAGCAAGAATGCAAGCCGTTATTGTTATTGACTTCCAAATAGTTTCCAGTTGTTCCCAAAGACTTGCTTTTGATAAAACTTTTGTGCGATCCATCTTTGAATCCAATAAATCCCAACAATAATTATATTTTAGCGTTAGAAACTCTACTGTGACTGAAGAGCTTGCACATACTGCAGTGGACTAACCATTACAGAAAGACAAAAATGATTTTGATAAACACCAATACTGTTAGTTTAGGGCAGCTGTGGCACAGACCTTACTTTGGGTGGTGCTCTAATAAATTTGTTCAACACTGCACACACACACGTAAACATACACACACTACTGTTTAAAACACTGCTAAATAATAGTATTAATTGTTTTCAAAAATGTATACGCACACACACAAGCATGTTAAGATCATTTTTTGCTGCTATATTGCCAAGTCCTGCTCTCGTTAATACAGTAATCGATTACTTCACAAATCAATCTCCATATTAGAGTTATGATTCATTCCAACCATGACGACGCTAGTTGGGAAATTAAGGAAAGCCTTTGGCACTGCATAATCATTACTGTATATATACAGTATATATGTTATGATCATCAGTGGATGAGGAATGACATGTCCGAACTAGCGCTCGCTTCCGGAGCCCGAGGGTGGGCAAATGGCACTCATAAAGGCAGAGTTGACTGTTCCCTACATTCACTGGATAACTGTGCCTTTTCTACATTCATGCCATCTGTAGTGATTAATGACTGAACTTTACTGCCTCAAGACAGCATCTAATGCGGATTGCAGTGACGGGTCAGACGTGGGTCGCATTCAGTGTTAATTTTGACAGCAAATTTTGATTTAGTTTTAGTCATAGTCTTTTGACTAAAATGCCATTTAGTTTTAGTCATATTTTAGTCATCAGAAATTGTTTTAGTTTTAGTCTAGTTTTAGTCGACTAAATATCATAAGATTTTAGTCGACTAAATCTACAGTAGAATTAGTCGACTAAAATCTAATTTAGTTAAATTGTAAGCATTAAGCATTTCCAATAAAAATGCTTCCACAGATCCAATACACTGATATAGGTACATCTGATATTCCCCAAACTGTTTATGTTCACCCAACTGTACTTTGCTCACCAACCGTTAAAGTGCAAAAACATGTGAAAGAGCAAAATTCAGTACTTTTCAGGGATTGACACACTTATCATTGAGGTAGGCTACTATTATAGATTTCATTTCAAAAATTTTATTAGATTTGATTTTTAGTTTTTCCTGCTTTTATTGTAATTTTAGTTAAAAGTTTTAGTAATTTTTTGTGTTTATGTCTTTTAGTTTTTGCTTTTAAATGTCTATAACTTTTTATTTTTTGTTTATTTTAATACCTCAGGTTAAGCTAAAGCTTAGAAACTATTAAGTTTACATTTTTATAAGTTTACATTTTTACATATTTATCTTTTATTTCAGTTAATGTTTATTTCAAGTAATGAAGATTTCTTTGGTTTTAGGTTTAGTTAACAATAATAACCCTTATACTTGTAAAATATATTGAATAATGTGTCAAATAATGTTCTTAGTCTTTCCTTCCTGTGAAAGAAGATACAGTAGTTTACTATGAATTAAACAGAAATTAAATTAAATACAGTTTATTGTTTAAACAAAATAACAATAATGTCCAGGAAAAAATAATAATTATAAACCATCACGAAATACACCGTGACTCTTATTCTGAAATGTCTGCAGTCTGCACTGTAGCAGGCTGCTCATGAGGGAGATAAATATGCATTCTTACAACCGTCTAAAACATGCTACCATATAAACATCGTGTAGTAAACATTGTCATAATTCATCAACATTAGCTTATAAGGAATCGCATGGCATAAATGTGCGCTATTCATTAATTGCGCAGCAGTCAGATGTGCTGCGGCACGAGCCTGTAGAGCGCGCAACAGCGCCGCGTTTCCCGCGGTTAGATCAGCATGTTACACTTCAAATGTGCGCATCTTCCACACAGGACAGCAGTTCTGACTGGATATCTTCCCAAATCGTCCCCCTCTTTCATTTTCGTCTCGTTTTTATTCGTTGACGAAAATTAGAGTAGATTTTAGTCATAGTTTTAGTCATTCAAAACGCATTTTTATTTAGTCACCGTCTCGTTTTCGTCCGTGAAAAAATGTTGACGAAAATTATGACGAAAATTATTCGTCAACGAAATTAACACTGGTCGCATTTTAAGCATCACTGCTTTATTAGTGTACACAGATTACACAAAATGACTATTAGGGGGTATTTGCCACACCTCAAACACTTCCGCTGTGAAGAGAGATTTTGAAAAGAGATTTTCACAGCCACGAAACATAAAAAAAAAAAAAAACTATTTTCAAAGTAAAACTGTTTGCTTCATTGCCTCCATAGTTTGTGTAGGACTGATGCTGTTCTTCTGCACAGGCTTTTTTCTCTGAACCTCAAGGTCATATGGAGCCTGAGGGAGCAGCACTGTCCTTATTCTCAACCACTGTGAACAATAACTAGGCCAAAATTAGCCTTAAAACGATGTTCTTTCTGCTCTAATCGAGCCCGGAATAAAAGAAGCAGCCCTCTCAGAACTCATGAGCAGCTCTTGACTCACAGTTTTGGGTTGAGATTGTACTCACGGGTCCTTTCATCTCCCGGCCCTTCGCTTCCCTTCAGCTGAAGCACATGTTCTTGGATACATTACTTGAGTACGTTACTCAGCCTGTGCGCAAGAACAAGCAGGGCAGGCATTAAGATTTATGAGTTTAATTAAAAATTAAACACTGCAATGTGATTTCACACTACAATGCTGTAGAGGAACAGTTCACCCAGACTTAGCTGAACATGTCGTTCCTAACTTGCATTCTATTATTTTGTACTTTTTGGGTGGAAGACAAAAGTAATCATCATGCAGCTCTGGAGGGATAGTTCACACAAAAATGAAATTTGTCATCATTTAATGTAACAAAATTAAGGCCCGTTCACACCAAGAATGATAACTATAAAGATGACGATAAAGATATAGTTCTGAAAATCTAAGATATAATTCTGAATACAAAACAATTGCGGAGTCCACACCACAGCTATAACGATAATGACTGCACTTTATTTTACATGTACTTACAGTGTACTTACCTAAGAAAATATTGGGTAATGTAAGGTAAATAGTCAAGTCAAGTCAAGTCACCTTTATTTATATAGCACTTCTTACAATGCAGATTGTGTCAAAGCAGCTTTACATTGATAACTGGTATATAATTTGGCTGCACAGCAGCTCTTAAAGAATAGTGTCAATGCAGGCAGATCAAAGCACTGTTGAATATCAAATGTCAAGTGTCCCCAACTAAGCAAGCCAAAGGCGACAGCGGCAAGGAACCTAAACTCCAACAGGCACTCCAACAAACTCCAAATACAGGGGTTAAGGTTAGGTTTAGGGGTAGGTTCAGCATTATTACATAAGCACTAGAGCTGGGACTATACAGCGATTCTTGATTCTCGAGTAGCGATACAATGAATCTGGATCGATCCTGATGTTTTCTCTCTCAAATCTACTCTGAGCTTAGTTTTAACAGCAGATGGCACTCTAGGCTAGTTTTTAACTGCGCACTCAAATGCTCATGAAGAAGAGTGCTGGAGAGCGCTCATGCGTTCAGTCATGCAAGTCATGTAACTGGTTAAAGAGACAGTTCATATACACCTAGGATGGATTGAGGGTGAGTAAATCATGGAATAATTTTCATTTTTGGGTGCATTATCCCTTTAAATATACTTGCACTTGCTTATAATCAACAGAGCGATATCATCCACTGGTGTGGACGCAAATATTGTTATCATTATAGTTATCGTTCTTGGTGTGAATGGGACTTTACATCTTTATTTCTTTTGTGGAACATGAAGATATTTTGAGAAAAGTCTGTTTTTTGTCCACACAATGGAAGTCACTGGGTTTCAATGCTGTTCAATGAGGGTGAGAAAATGATAACAGAATTTTATTTTTGGGTGGACTATCCCTTTAATTTGCTTTAAAGGGTTAGTTCACCCAAAAATGAAAATTCTGTCATTTATTACTCACCCTCATGTCATTCCACACCCGTAAGACCTTTGTTGATCTTTGGAACACAAATTAAGATATTTTAGTTGAAATCCGATGGCTCCGTGAGGCCTCCATAGGGAGCAATGACATTTCCTCTCTCAAGATCCATTAATGTACTAAAAACATATTTAAATCAGTTCATGTGAGTACAGTGGTTCAATATTAATATTATAAAGTGACAAGAATATTTTTGGTGCACCAAAAAAACAAAATAATGACTTATTTAGTGATGGCCGATTTCAAAACACTGCTTCAGAAAGCATCGGATCATAAATGAATCAGTGTGTCGAATCTTCTGTTCGGAGCGCTAAAGTCACGTGATTTCAGCCGTTTGGCAGTTTGACACGCGATCTGAATCATGATTCGATACACTGATTCATTTATGATCCGATGCTTTCTGAAGCAGTGTTTTGAAATCAGCATCACTAAATAAGTCGTTATTTTGTTTTTTTGGCGCTCCAAAAATATTCTCGTCCCTTTATAATATTAATATTGAACCACTGTACTCACATGAACTGATTTAAATATGTTTTTAGTACATTAATGGATCTTGAGAGAGGAAATGTCATTGCTGGCTATGGAGGCCTCACTGAGCCATCGGATTTCAACAAAAATATCTTAAACTGTGTTCTGAAGATTAATGAAGGTCTTACAGGTGTGGAACGACATGAGGGTGAGTAATAAATGACAGAATTTTCATTTTTGGGTGAACTAACCCTTTAAGTATTGTGTGGCTTCACAAGCCTTGGAATATAGTGCATGAGTTGTGTGGACTATTTCTACAGAAAATAAGACAGGATTGGGATGACATACAGGTGAGTAAAAGATGACTGAGCTACACTTTAAAAACACAAATCCTGAGAGACGCACTGTAGAGTCTCCGTGGGGATTACACTTAAAGAAACACAATAGAAACAGAAACCTTTTCCTTCAGGGCGGCAATCTTTTCAGAATCCCAACAATAAAAGCAGCACAAAAACATCTCTCATTTCTCTATACTGTACAGTGAAAAGAGAAGTGTGAACATTGTGCTGACATGTATCTATGACTGCAGCATGTGTGTGCCTGCCTGTGGCTACAGACTGATGAGGGAGGAACATGAGTATTACCCAACATTCAGCCACAAGAGTGCAACATTTCTGACTGATTCGATCACAGCAGGCAATGGCACCGACAGCAGCCCGCAGGTCTGTATGTTCCCCGACACGTTTAGGATCACTAAACACGTAAACATCCAACAGGAAACAGCAGTGCTTGAAAGTTCTAACCATGTGAGCCGTGACAAATTTCCACCGAAAAGCAATTTGTCGGTCCACAATAAATGAGGCACGACATGGCACAAATCAATCACAAAACACAATCACTTCCTCACACTCACAGCTAAACTCTGCATTGGGTGTGGATGTATTAGGTTTCATGTTATCTTTATTTGCAGGCCCTTTTTGTGTTTTCTGCACTGATTATAGGAAAATACTTATTACACTGTAAAATAGTAATATTTTAAACAAAACTAGAGCTGCACGATTAATAGTTCAAAGGAATGACACAATCTCATTCCTAAATGACAACGATTAAACCTTTGACAAAATCACAGCCAAACATTCAGATCTGTGTCGGTGCTGCCGCTGATCCAGAGAGAGCAGTTGTCAAGTATAGATATGAAAGAGCTTCACAAACAGTGTTTTTAACCACACAGTATCATTATTTCTGTGTTACAAATATTCATATTCTCACAGTACTGGGAGAAAAGTTTATAGTTGGGATATAAACACTGATGCCTATGGTAGTGATCAAAATAGAGCAAATCACCTTTTGAAAGTAACTTGATGCTTCTAATAATGATTGTATCGATTACATCGTCATGCCAGTAGGTGGCGACAAGTAACTGTTAAAAGTGTTTGTTCATCAAGAGATTCGTTCAAAAAAAACGCTGATTCATCCAATAAAAAAGTGAAGAATTTATGAGTTGAATCCTTAAAGGGTTAGTTCACCCAAAAATGAAAATGATGTCATTAATGACTCACCCTCATGTCGTTCCAAACCCGTAAGACCTTCATTAATCTTCAGAACACAGTTAAAGATATTTTAGATTTAGTCCGAGAGCTTTCTGTCCCTCCATTGAAAATGTATGTACGGTATACTGTCCATGTCCAGAAAGGTAATAAAAACATCATCACAGTAGTCCATGTGACATCAGTGGGTTAGTTAGAAGTTTTTGAAGCATCGAAAATACATTTTGGTCCAAAAATAACAAAAACTACGACTTTATTCAGCATTGTCTTCTCTTCTGGAATCCTTTCCATTGAATTGATTCCATTGAATTGATTCCCATGAATCCTTTCATCTGTCGGCGTTGGTAATGCACTTTTACGTCGCCATGGTTGTTTTTGGCGATTAGGACATCTGCGACATGCACACTTACGCACCATTTTAAAAAATATAGCAATACCAAAATACAAACAATGTAGAATAGCTTGAATACAGCGTGCGTCTCCCTCAGACTGTAAACGAAGCTCGGGCGCACCAGATAACACGTCAGCAGCGTCTTACATCAGCAGCATCACTGCGGAGTCGTGAACTGGATTGACAACAGACCCGGAAGAGAAGACAATGCTGAATAAAGTCGTAGTTTTTGTTATTTTTGGACCAAAATGTATTTTCGATGCTTCAAAATGTCGTGGATGTCCTAATCGCCAAAAGCAACCACGGCGACGTAAAAGTGCATTACCAATGCCGACAGATGAAAGGATTCATGGGAATCAATTCAATGGAATCAATTCAATGGAATCAATTCAATGGAAAGGATTCCGGAAGAGAAGACAATGCTGAATAAAGTCGTAGTTTTTGTTATTTTTGGACCAAAATGTATTTTCGATGCTTCAAAAACTTCTAACTAACCCTCTGATGTCACATGGACTACTTTGATGATGTTTTTATTACCTTTCTGGACATGGACAGTCTACCGTACATACATTTTCAATGGAGGGACAGAAAGCTCTCGGACTAAATCTAAAATATCTTAAACTGTGTTCCGAAGATGAACGAAGGTCTTACGGGTTTGGAACGACATGAGGGTGAGTCATTAATGACATCATTTTCATTTTTGGGTGAACTAACCCTTTAAAATCATTCATTCAATCCAATTTTTATTAAATAATTTGTTCAGAATCATTAAACATTGCAGCAATTAACATTTTGTCTGAACCTCTAGTAAATTATGCAAGTTATTTTAGTTGTCTGTTCAGAATTGTGGGAGAATCGTGATTCAGTTTTAAAAACCAAAAATTATGATTCTCAATTTATCCACAATCGTGCAGCTCTAAACAGAACTAATACTTCTAAACAGTTTTTTGAAGTTGATATCATAATTAATAAGCTAAAACAATTTACAAACAAGATGTTGTGTAGAACTTTAAAGTCACCATAAAATCCTAATTTTAAATTTATGGAAATTATTACATTTATTATAAATAATTTATCTGTGCACATCATTATTTTTTTTAAAAGCATGTGCCTCAATCTTGAATCAAAATAACTCTCCTTTTCTCTTGCAGTGACATCTCTTCTCTTTTCAGATGACGAGGGCGGGGCAACCTGTCACTCACACGAGATCCACCAATAGCAAACCTCAACCATCCAATCAATTGCCCACGGACTAAATCAAGCCCTGCCCTATATTTGTTCTCGTTCCAGAAGCCGTTTCTTTGGGATATACGTCACAATAGTGAGGAAAAGATTAATTGCAACTAGTGTATTATGCCGACTGTAAATGACAGACGTTCCAATTCTGCCAAAATCTGAAGCAAGCACCAGTTTACCACAAGGCCCAGGATTCATGACATTTTACACTTCATACACCCTTTGTGGGTTTGTTTATTACAGATTTTCAGCTACTAATAAGAGCAATACTTTTAAAAGAGAGTTCCATTTTACCACATTTAAATGGATTCCACAGATTTTCTCCAAGAATGTGTGCTAAAATGCCTACTTCTCAATAGTACGCTTGCTATGTTGACCAAGGCAGTCTCGCGCGTGAAGTTTAAGCACTTTTGAAAAGACTGCTAAAAGCTCATTATAAAAGAAACACTTCAATTTACTACCTCACATTACTGTGCATACAGTATTTATGAGTAACTATTAAACAACAGGAACAAAAGGAAAAGACGTGATACAGGATGTGACTCAGGGGGCAAAGTTGAGGTATTAGTTTATAATATTACCTGTGAATAACTGCAAAAACCACACCCACTAACCATGAGCAACAGCATGTGACTTCTGAGGTACTGATGAATAAACTGAATATGGATGACTTCATTCAAAAGGTTCAACCTGGATATTGATATTAAAACATGCCAAAACATGCCATCCAGAGAGCTTACAAGGTGAGAGCGGATTAAGGCCAGAAACTGAACAGTGGAGAGATGCTAAAATGACTGGCAAAAAGCTAAAAAGTGTTTTACAAAAAAACTTTAAATAATTAAAATTCTTAAAGCACTTGGTTACTTTTGAGATTCAGTTCGTTCTTACATCAACGCTTTAGGCAGAATGTGACATTGTGAAACGAATGGAAGTCAATCTCACAAAAGCTGTCAAGAACATGTCAGAAACATTTCCCCAAAAATATGTTCAATAAAATCTCAGTCTGGTTACTTATAAGAATTTGGACATAAACCAAAATTAAAATGCAATGTCATTGAATTAGATCAATAATCAAACTAAATCACATTTATTTTTAAAAGACAGAATGTTTGAAATTATAAAAGAGAAAAACTCTAGTGGGATTTTCTTGAAGATGCCATTTAGTTTTATCTTCTTTTTTTACACAAAAATAAGACATTAATTTATAACATTCTAAAAAACTTTATATCATATAAATTGTACTATATATTTATTCTCTCTTGCACTGCACAAACAGTACTTGCCAGTGTTAGGAGAAGCGTTCAGGATGGAAATTATGCACTTCATCTGGACCGTGTCTCCCGGTAACACACTGTTTGCTTCTGAATGAATGGATATGTTGAATACTGGAGCTGCAGAGGGGGAACACACACACACACACACACACACACACACACACACACACACACAGTTTTTAAAGTCTACCAAGATTTCATAGTCTTTAAGTGGCTGTTGAAGACTTCTATATTGATAAACATTTCAAAAATCAGTTTCTTCATAGTTGTGTTTAGTTCAAGTTCATACAAAATGGAGTAAAAGAGTGAGAAAGGCTCTGTTCCAAAACTTAGTGAGCCTCTCAGTCTATTGTCTACATAGGCAGCATCCTGACTGAATTTGAATATCAAAAGTGATTGGATTGTAAAATTCCACACAGTGAAACTCAAAGTAGTGCTTTGCAGGAGAGATTCATTTCTCTGCTGATTTCAAAAGTTGCAATGATGCAGTATTAATGGTCCATTTTAATTAGTCTAAACTATTATAGATACTTTAACAGTGAATGAAAGATAGCTGCAGGGATGATGTATTTTTGTAGGGCAAAATCCAAAAAAGGGTTCCCTTCATCCCAAATTAATTTTTTTAATTTTTTATTAAAAGCCTGAAATAAACAGAGCTTGTGTTAACCACAGATGTTTTATTCTACATCATAAAATACATCTTTAATACCACTTATGATTAAAGCGTTTACTTTTCCCAGACAACCTCTGCAGTCACATTTAGACACTTGATGGCAAACATCTTTTTCAAGACATTAAACTTCATCAGCATCCGCTTTTACAGCCTCACTGTGTTTATAATCGCACTCTTGCAAACTGTTCTAACTCAAACTTTCTTTTTACTTTTTTAAATGTTCGTGATGTTGTGACCATGGTATAGTCTCTTATAGCCTACATTAGTTTTTTTTCTTCTGGCGATTGTATTTAGGCTTCAAAATTCATGAAAAATCTGTCAAGATTATCAGGATGAACAAAACTTTGATGAATCATAAACTTTTGTTTGGTCACAGATCATATTGGGGTTTCTGTTGAAAAAACAAAACAAAACACACACACAAAAAAAAAAAAAAAACCACAGGGTGACGCTAACTTCCGGGTTGGCCAGTAAAAATATGTGATGACGCAGCGCTCTGAAATTATATATATATATATATATATATATATATATATATATATATATATATATATATATATATATATATATATATATATATATATATATTATATTATATATATAAATAATCCAAATCAATTCTGCCATGTTGGATTTATTTTTTCCATAAAAGGCTAGCCTTCATTGTGGAGGATACATGCGGTTTGGCCTCCAGCTTTTGGAACAAACTTTCACATCAGGAGTCTGTCTATGATGTTTTAAAAATGCTGCCTGTGAACGAGAGAGTGTGTGAGTGATTAAGAAAGAGAGAGAGAGTCTGTGGGCAGCAGGAATCTGCCCTGAGGGAGAGACTATAGAGCTCTAGTCATCCAGAAGCAGACATGAAGAGGGAAGTACAGAATTAGAGAGTGAGAGGTAACATGACCCAGCTGTAAACACACCTACAGGCAGTTCAGCATCACCCAATGAGTGCTAAAGCTCACTGTATTCGGAGTCTAGTTAGCATGGTAATACCTGTGTGCACAAAGGCAATCTCAATCTTGTTGGACTCCGCGCTGACGGCTTTGATCCATTCTTGTTTCTGATCCCGTGTCCAGGCCTTGACATCGCAGTAATAGAATCCGGTGTCTGCGTCCTGGGCCCCATACAGACGGAAACGGTACTCGAGCTGCCCGGTCTTCTCCAGAACCACGCTGTCGATCCGGCTCGGCTCGCTCCACTCCTCTGACTGCAGGACCGAGTCTTGGCTGAGTGACAGCACTTTCCGGGACTTGCCTCCCAAGGTCTCCTCAAAACGGATGAGAACGGTGTAGCCGGGATTCCTCAGGTGCTGACCCGTCACCTGACAGGTCATCTCAAATGTGGATCCAGCAGTCGAAGCTTCTCTCACACGGTGGGCTACTACTTGCAAAACTGGAACTGAACGGACCACACAAAAATACATCATTAAACTTTTGTAAAATACAGTCCTCAAACTTCCCTCAAAGAGACAGGGATATATACACATTTTTGTACATAAACCTATCTGAAAGCAAGAATTGTGGGAATAGCCAGAACACAGCAGAACCAAGTTTAGGCCAAGCAGTTGAGAGCAGATATAAATAATTTTACAGCTTTGACCAGTGGGTGAGGGGGTCACAAAACACATCTGAAGAACATATTTTTAAGAGTAGCAGTGGGAAAACTATACGGCAAAATTTGCAAAAATTTAACAAATGGGGAATCGATGAATTCTGTTTAACTCAAGCAATATGACTTCAAGGCATTAAAATAAACTTTTTTCTTATTCTCACATTTTTACGCTGTCGACAAACTCTCATGACATGGTGGAAATTGCCAGTTTTGAGGAAGAGGTCTGTGTGGGATAAATTTTCCTGATTTTGTCCCATTCTCACAAAAACATGTGCTCGCAACTTTCATGCAACTTTCATCCCTTCTGCAAAAGCCCACAGGTAGAGGTCTATGCAGATTTTTCAGGCCCAATCCTGTAAGGTTCTGTCTCTCTGTGGTGTCATAGGCTACTTTGTCTAATTCCTCAACAACGGACCTCAACTTTTTGCATTCGTCACAACAGGAAACAGGATGCTACTTTGCCTCACTGTTTCTTGCAATTGAAAGACATTAAAAATACTGAACCCCGTGTCTGTTGAGGAAGATTTTTTACTTTTAACTTCTAATTTTAATTAATCATAACTAACATTTCTTTTCTCAAAGGCATAACATTTATACACGTTTTAATACTGAATGTCTCTAACACTTTGGCCAGAATTACTGTGTGTCTGAAAATAACAAAAGGAGAAATAAAACTAGACAGGTGTCCAGTGTATGTCCAACCTCATGATCAAGGTATCCAGATTGGCTTCACCTAGTAACAAAGAATCCAACTTAAAGCAAGTTGTCGCCAGTAGATGCAACAGAGATCGTAAGTGTCGATTAAGTTAAACTAAGTGTAGTGTCTCCTAAAGGGTTAGTTCACCCAAAAATGAAAATATTGTCATTTATTACTCACCCTCACGTCGTTCCACACCCGTAAGACCTTCATTCATCTTCTGAACACAAATTAAGATATTTTAGTTGAAATCCGATGGCTCCGTGAGGCCTCCATAGCCAGCAATGACATTTCCTCTCTCAAGATCCATTAATGTACTAAAAACATATTTAAATCAGTTCATGTGAGTACAGTGGTTCAATATTAATATTATAAAGTGACAAGAATATTTTTGGTGCGCCAAAAAAACAAAATAACGACTTATTTAGTGATGGCCGATTTCAAAACACTGCTTCAGGAAGCTTCGGAGCACAAATGAATCAGTGTGTCGAATCATGATTCAGGTCGCGTGTCAAACTGCCAACGGCTGAAATCACGTGACTTTGGCGCTCCGAACAGCAGATTCGATACACTGATTCATTTGTGCTCCGAATCTTCCTAAAGCAGTGTTTTGAAATCGGCCATCACTAAATAAGTTGTTATTTTGTTTTTTTGGCGCACCAAAAATATTCTCGTCTCTTTATAATATTAATATTGAACCACTGTACTCACATGAACTGATTTAAATATGTTTTTAGTACATTAATGGATCTTGAGAGAGGAAATGTCATTGCTGGCTATGCACGCCTCACTGAGCCATCGGATTTCAACTAAAATATCTTAATTTGTGTTCTGAAGATTAATGAAGGTCTTACGGGTGTGGAACGGCATGAGGGTGAGTAACTAATGACATTATTTTCATTTTTGGGTGAACTAACCCTTTAATGTTATGAAATGTTACTTTTACTTTTAGTAACTTTTAATGTTACTTTTTGTACGCATAAACAAAACAAAAATAACAACTTTATTCCAGCTATTTACATTGCAGCGCTTCCAGGATTGACGTCAGAACGCCGGTTCAGTATTGGCCGACACCTGGTCACGTGAGCAGCACGACACATTCATGTGATGCTGACGCAGGAGACGGCCAATAATGAATTGGCCTTCGGACATAAACAAGGAAGTGATGCACTGCGCCAACTGTGTTGGAGACTAACAAGGAAGAGGAAAAGGTGTTGAATATAGTAATTATTTTTGTTTTTGCGCACAAAAAGTATTCTCGTCCCTTCATAACATTAAGGTTGAACCACTGCAGTCATGTCGACTGTTTTAACGATGTCTTTAGTACCTTTCTGGACCTTGAATGATGCTAATTATGTTGCAGTCTATGGTGGACAAAAAATATCTCTGAAGATGAACGGCTTGCGGCTGTGGAACGGCATGAGGGTGAGTAATTAATGACAGAAGGGGATTACGTAGGGGAATTTCTACCACACTGTAAATAAAGGGTCTGTACCTTAAAAACAAAATAAATTTGAGCACCTTTTAATTTATTTTCAGATATTTATATTCTGCAGAAGTCCCACAAGTCTTTATTTCTTTATCCCAATGACCTCTATTTGGAGGCTCACCAGTAAAATTTGAAAGAGATTGACTGGAAATCCTTCAAAGATTTGTGCAAAAATCAAAAATCGTCATATTTTGGTAAAAATTTGACAAAATTCGTAGGAGCAGCATCAAGATATAATCATAGCAAATTCCATGTCTAGATAACACAGTTCATAGGAAATGAGCTGTTGGTGCTGCTATTGGATTTAAGAGATCGATCCCAAAATTGCTCCCAAAAAAATTATTAGACACTCCCCAATTAGTGTGCCAAATTTCACAGCTTTTTGCCATATGCTTCTACCCTGCCAGAAATGAACTAACAGATGCCATCACACCTTACTACGGCGCTCGCCACCTAACAAGTATCAGAAATGTAAATTTTGTCAGTACCAGATATAGTTTCAGAGCACAGTATCAGTGACATCAAGGGTGCAGTGGAAAGCGTCCAGTCCCAGACAGAGCGGCCATTGTGTGTCTTCACAGAGAAGATGCCATCAGACACAATTAAAGTCATTTACTCTAATCCCTTATTGAGTGCTGAAAATGAGAGACACTGGAGACTCTCAAACTTCAAGCTTTGATGCATGCTTTTTAAACAGTGCTATAAGTGGTACAACTCTCTGTCACAGATGCTGGGAGCTCTGAGCTCATGGGCTAAAAATGAAATATCAGAAAAGCGACTGCAAATCCTAAAAGGACAGGATGGGGACAGTGAAGTTGCTGCTAAATGCGCTGGCTAAGTGTATTTCTGGCCAAAGAAATGTTTCATGGCCATCTTTATCAAATTAGATGTAATAGACAATAAAATGAAGGAATTTAGTGCTTACTCTTTGGTGTCCACTGAACAGTAGCCAGAGTTGACTGGACCTCCTTCACTTTTTCCCATCCACCTTGCCGGGTGGGCATCCATGCGGTCACCATGCAGGAATAAGAGCCCATGTCTGCGTCTTGAGTCTGGAGCATTCGCAGAACGAAGACGTTGGACTCTTTCCTGGTCACCGCTATG
The DNA here is from genome assembly GCA_036281575.1 of Ancherythroculter nigrocauda. Classification (NCBI taxonomy): domain Eukaryota; kingdom Metazoa; phylum Chordata; class Actinopteri; order Cypriniformes; family Xenocyprididae; genus Ancherythroculter; species Ancherythroculter nigrocauda. The sequence goes on along the minus strand of VTFQ01000569.1, from coordinate 164,559 downwards.
TCCCCGCTGTCCAGCCTCTGCTGGTACTCATTTCCAGTAATCAGAGCTCCTTGCTCATTCAGGGAGGCTATAGTGATCTTCTTCTGAGGTACGTCTCCAGGTGCGTTTGTAGAGTAAGTCCAGGTCACGCCCAGGCGGCCATCTTGAAGGTGGAGGAGGTCGACCACCTGACAGCGCAGTTCAGTGGGTTCGCTGGTGGACTGAGGGTTCAGAGAGGCTGTAAGGTTCACCTTAAACATCAGCTCTGTGGGACAAGAAAGGAAAATAAAGACAGTCAGTCACACACAACACTTGCGAGATCTACAGCTAATGATTAAGTATGAACTACACTCTAAAAAATCTTGGGTTATTTTTTCTACTCAAGTCCTGGGTTGAGCCTTTTGGGTCATTTTTGGGGTTATTTTTCCAGTGTTTGGGTAGTTTTTGTGTTACCCAGCTCCTGGGTCAGACATAACCCAGGGGTTGAGTTATTAATCGCGGGTTTTTTGCGCCCTCTTCAGGAGAGAGAAGTGCAGCTCCGTCAAATTGGTGCATGTCTTCGTTAAAATACAGGTTTGTGTACATTTTATTTTATCTAAAAATGTGTTATTGTTCTGTATATCAGTTAATTTTATGCAAAGCAACATATAGGGGTGCGATGTGAGTCGCTTAAACGGGTGTTGCGTCGGTCTTTTCGCGTGATGGAAACGCCTGATGCCTTGCAAAAAATGTTATGATTTTATTCAAAAATATACAGAATATAAACACTTAGAATGTTAAAATATGTTCTCAGAATTGTCAACTGATTATTTATGGACAGGTTATGGTTAAACCTTTGTTAAACGAGCTTAAATGTAGGCAATATGTATTAAAAACTTTACAAAAATATGATATACTATAAAATATGATTGAAAATAAAGGAATTATCATGCAAACCAGTGGTTGTGTGGAGTATTTAAAAAAAAGTTTAGAGGATTTAAGTTAGTCTGTAAACATTAATTCATGTAAGTTAATAAAAAAATACAAAAAAAAAAAAAAAAAAAAAAAAAAGGCTAGTATTATAGTAAAAATGAATCAGCCCATTATGCTGGGTTAAATAAACAACCCAATTTGCTGGATAAAATTAACCCAACATGTGTTCTGTCCTATATTTATCCAGACCTTGTTTTTAACCCAGTGTTTTTAGAGTGTATGTCACCAAATGAAATGCATAAAAATGTCTTTCATGAATTTTCAGATATATTTCCCCCGAACCTGGCATGAAATGAAAGTTGCGATTTCTTCCCTATTGTGATATATTGTGATGTCTTTACTTCTGAATGAAAATTTCCTGATAATTTACTCACCCCCATGTCATCCAAGATGTTCATGTCTTTCTTTCTTCAATGGAATAGAAATGAAGGTTTTTGAGGAAAACATTCCAGGATTTTTCTCCATATAGTGGACTTCACTGGGGTTCAACGGGTTGAAGGTCCAAATGTCAGTTTCAGTGCAGCTTCAAAGAGCTCTACATGATCCCAGACGGGGAATAAGAGTCTTATCTAGAGAAACCATCACTCATTTTCTAAAAAAATAAAATAAAAATTATATACTTTTAAACACAAATGCTCATCTTGCACTGCTCTGCGATGCTCCACACATTACGTAATCATGTTGGAAAGGTCACGCGTGACGTTGGCGGAAGTACCGATCCAGTGTCTTCAAAGCGAACGTGCAAAGACTAAGTCAAACGGCCTTTACAAGAAAAGGTAAAACAATGATATTGGACAATTTTGATGTTAGAGGAGAAAATTAGATGAAGTTTTTCACCCTACCGCTGTATTTATGCCTACAACACACGTGACCTTTCCAATGGAATGTGTGGAGTATCGCAGAGCAGTGTAAGATGAGCATTTGTGGTTAAAAAGAATAGAAGTTTTTATATTTTTTTAGAAAATGACTGATGGTTTCTCTAGATTAGACTCTTATTCCTCGTCTGGGATCATGTAGAGCTCTTTGAAGCTGCACTGAAACTGACATTTGAACCTTCAACCCGTTGAACCCCAGTGAAGTCCACTATATGGAGAAAAATCCTGGAATGTTTTCCTCAAAAACCTTCATTTCTTTTCGACTGAAGAAAGAAAGACATGAACATACTGGATGACATGGGACTGAGTAAATTATCAGGAAATTTTAATTCTGAAGTGAACTAATCCTTTAAACACAGACAGCGGCTTTGTGAGGCACAAAACAAGCTGTAATAGGACAGCGTGAAATGTGTAAAAAGGTGTATAACACATCTTGACGGAAATAACTCTGAGTATGCTACCAGCATTACTTTCCTGAGGTGTGATGTGTGAGGCTTTATTAAGCTCTAAACCTACCTTTAAAACCATAACATGGTGTTGATGTATTGTCAGAACACCAGTAGGGCTTTATGATCGTCCCAAAGCAAACTTTTACCTCATACGTGCTCATACCGGTGATCCTATGTTTTGTTTACACAGTCATCTACTGCTGACTTCTCATGCTGGTAAAGTGCCAGAACTGATTTACCAGTATTTTTGGAAAGTCTTGTTCACACATCTCATCTGAACACTATCACATAGCTTTTTTTTGTTTCTTGAGCATCAAATCATCATATTATTATGATTTCTGAAGAATCATGTGACACTGAAGACTGGAGTAAATTCAGCTTTGATCACAGGAATTAGTTACATTTTAAAATATATTCATATAGAAAACAGCTATTTTACATTGTAATAATATTTCACTATTTTTTATGTATTTTTGATCAAATTTTGATTTTGATGCAGCCTTGATGAGCAGAAGAGACTTCTTTTGGAAAAAGCTTTTGAAATTGAGTATGTAATTGCTGTTGTTCAATTGTTATATTTATGTGTACAAATATGTGAAACAATTAAACATTCTAGTGTGAAAAACATGCCCTTCTTATTTTTTAACTAGATTATGTTTTATTTCTTGTTTAATGTGCTTCTTTAATGAAACATTTTAAATCTACTTGGCTCCAAAGGACTATTTGATTGAAATGATTGATTGATTTCTCTGACTAAAAATAAATCACCCCTTTACAGCCATTTCACGTCAAACGCATCAAAAATGAATCAAAAGAATAAAAAACACCGAGACATACAGTAATTGTTTCCGGTATACATCACCCAGTCTTAGTGTCTGTAGATGTATGCCAGTCGACCTAGTTTTTTAGTTTTTCTCTGGGTATGGAGGGAAGGGCAAGCGTGCACATTCTCTCGATTTTCAGCTGTCATTGTTCAAGCTATGGTGAGCTCACACACACACACGTCTGGCGTTGTGTATTTGACACCGGACCGGCTCACTGCAGTCGCACTGTACTCAGCTGTTGTGTGCTTTGAGAAGAGACACCTGTTTGTATGTGAAAAACACTTGATTTAGTTCTCTATTGTAAGTCCTGTCCTGTTAAAGACAAAGGGCCTGAAATGATAAAATTAGTCTCTGCAGATGCTGAACCAGTTCCTCTGCTCCTTATCTTACCCTGACCCACATCACACTATAACATTCATGCACTTCCTCTAGCACTGCTGTGTCCTCAGAAACATTACAAACAGACATACGGTATCACAGAAACTATCATAAAAGGAACAAGCTCTGACAAAGAGGGCTACGGCACATTGCGTTTGGCAGCATTATGTGGCAAGCTTTGAATATCCAGCTACATGGAAATTCCCCAAGCTGAATTCACAGCGCAGTTAGAATATGCAAAACACTGATTAACATTTAACGTTGAGGGAGAAGAGACTTCAAAAATAAAGCTGCATGGTGCACAGAAATCCTTGACATGATTCCATCACCAGCGGCAAACGGCGTGCTGCTGCTCTGCGAGCACGCAACCGACAGTGTGAGAGCTGAACACAAACACAGCTGTAATGTTTCACAATGAGCCACTAGAACGAGAGATTAATAAGGAATACAAGGCCTCAGGAGAACTCAAAGGAGGAACTTCCTTCTGCCACTTTAGAAGCACATCCTGTCATAATACAGTCGAGAAATATTATGGTCCATTCATGCAAAATATTACATCAGGGTATATTTCACGTCACGGTATAACATCTGTTAGTAAAACGTGGTAGTGGTCCTGTAGCGTGACTGACATTTTATTATCTAAATATAGTATTTGCGTGATCTAATTAGCTAATTAGAGTATGACTCATTATTACACTAAAAAAACCTGGGTTCAGCCTGCTGGGTAATTTTATTGGGGTATTTTTTATATGGGTAGTTTTTCTGTATCTCAGCTGCTTGGTAATTTTTTAATGTCAATGAACCCCCTCACATACCTACCCAGTGCTGGGTAAATAACCCAATGTTGGGTAGTCTGTGCCAAACCGGTTAAAACTGGAACTTAACGGTCATTTAGGTAACACTTCCTGAGGGGAAATTCCTGAATGAAATTAAGGTTTGTATTACATTGTATTCCTATCAAATTATTATTGTACAAAAGAGGAAAACGTCTGTAGTCTCACATTTGATGTTTATTTTTTACATGTACGCCGCAGCTTGGAAACGCTAGCCTTTTACAAACGCAGCTAACACTGGATCTACACTCAAAGCGAACATCGCGCCGGCGCCATCATGGAAGTTTCCTATTGACGCTATAATATGAGCGCTGTTGATCTAGTGCGCTAGCGTTGCAGCTGTGGTCGCGCTATGCATTTAATGGTTGAAACTTAAATGCTTGACAGATGTGATGGCACAAGGAAATGCTGTTTTTTATGTAACTTTCCAAAAATTAATATTATAAGATTGCCATTTAATGAACTGGAACAGCCTACTGATACCAGTTTTCTTCCCACAGACTCCATTGGCCAAACATTTACTAAATCTTTTGGAGTGTTTTATGATTGTAAAAGATTGACTTGTCATTGAACAAAAAATATTGTATATGAACTGTTCCTGTCCTATATGTATAGAGAGATTTTAGAGTGAATTTTATTTTTTAAAGGTGCCCTTGATTCAAAAATTGAATTTACCTCGGCATAGTTAAATAACAAGAGTTCAGTACATGGAAATGACATACAGTGAGTCTCAAACTCCATTGTTTCCTCCTTCTTATGTAAATCTCATTTGTTTAAAAGACTTCCGGAAAACACACGGATCTCAACATAACACCGACTGTTACGCAACAGTCGGGGGCTCCGCCCTCAATATTTGCATAATGCCATTGCCAGCTCATATTCAAGCCATTAGTCATTAGAGAGGGCAAAACGTCTGGATGTGCACAGCAGAATCAACATACTAGGTAAGCAAGCGAGGACAATAGCAAAAAAGGGCAGATGGAGCAATAATAACTGACATGATCCATGATATCATGATATTTTTAGTGATATTTGTAAATTGTCTTTCTAAATGTTTCGTTAGCATGTTGCTAATGTACTGTTAAATGTGGTTAAAGTTACCATCGTTTCTTACTGTATTCACGGAGACAAGAGCCGTCGCTATTTTCATTTTTAAACACTTGCAGTCTGTATAATTCATAAACACAACTTCATTCTTTATAAATCTCTCCAACAGGTGTAGCATTAGCCGTTAGCCACGGAGCACAGCCTCAAACTCATAGAGAAACAACCGTTAACATTTCAAAATAAACCATTTACTCACATAATTCGAAGCATGCATACAGCATGCATGACGAACATCTTGTAAAGATCCATTTGAGGGTTATATTAGCTGTGTGAACTTTGTAAATGCACTGTAATATAGTCGAGAGCTTGTGTGGCAGAGAAGACACGATTGGCAGGGGGCGGGGTCGAGTGCATAGTTAATGATGCCCCAAAATAGGCAGTTAAAAAATTAATTAAAAAAAAAACTATGGGGTATTTTGAGCTGAAACTTCACAGACACATTCAGGAGACACTTTAGACTTATATTACATCTTTTAAAAACATGTTCAAGGGGACCTTTAAAACTAAAAACCAATATCAAATTGACCAACCCAGCACTGATTTAAAAAAAAAAAAAAAAAATTTATGAAACTAGGGATGCACGATATATCGGCCACCATATCAGTATCGGTCGATATACACTGCCCTCTAAAAGTTTGGAAACACCCCTGGCAAAGTGTGGTTTTGGACGATATCAGCATAAATCCTTCTCATTTATTGGTGCAAATGCATTACAGTAACTTGACATTATCATTGAAGACCAGCAATAATAATTTTCATTTTGATTACATAATAATGGCAATATATACATGTCAAAGTCAGACATGCCCCTTTGCCAGCTGTGATGCTGGTTACTGGTTTAAACTTGGCCCAGGTTTGTAAAAGATTTTTGGCTCAGCACACCTTAATAGCTTCAACAATTGATTGCCAATTAAGTTTAGAATGCAATGAACCAATCAGAACCCAGTTTAGGTCAGATAGCTGCTAATGCTGGATATTTTGATGAATCAAAAATTTACGTTTTTTCTATGTATAAACTGTTTATATAATAAAAATATGTTTTCGTAGTTTGTGTTGTCCCTTATCAGTGCAAAATTATCACAAATTAAAAAGGATTCATGCCAATATTGTCCAAAACCCCACTTTTCTAGGGCGTTTCTAAACTTTTGGAGGGCAGCGCATGTTCACTTAATGTTATCGTTATCAGCCTGATAAGAAAATTTGGCTGGCATATATTACAGCCAATAAATAATGTATTATTTCCTTCAGCTGAGACACTTCAGCCCTCCATGATGGTTTTGAATTGCTTGAAATATGATTAAAATCACTTCAAAAATACAGTTAAGTGCAACATTAAGGCTACATATTATGATTGTGTTTGGGACATGGCTTTTAATGGTGAGACTTTTGTTTTTGTAATCAGGCTCTCAAAAATTATATAAAAAAAAATTGGATTTAGATTTATCAGCCAATATATCGGTTATCAGCTTTCAAATAGCGATTATCGGTATCGGCCAAAATGTTCATATCGGTGCATCCCTATATAAATACCAGCATGTGTTCCATCCAATATTTACCCAGCGCTGGGTTCCCAAATAAACCAAATTAGGTTGTTTTTAACACAGCATTTTTTTTTTAGAGAGTAGAGAGAATCGGACCCTAAATTAAAGTGTTACTGAAAATTCACTTGTTATTGGACAATCTATTGGGAATCCATGAAATGTTGTTAATCAGAATCCCAACAGGAGAAATGAAGACATTTTGAAGTTCAGGAAAAACGAAAGAAAGTTTACCTCCTCCTACTGTTAATTAAAATGTATTCATTCTTGGGGTGTGACACCTCCACAACAGAAAGAAAGATTAATGGCAAATTTATGCTTATTAAACTTTTACTTATTAGTCTCTAATTTTCCCTTTTCCTAAGCTGAAGAATGACATGTTCTTCCACACACACTTAACTAAAACACAACCATAAACTAGCACTTACTTCAATTTATTTCTACTGTATCTGCTCTGGCTTGTGTACTAGCATACACTTTATGTACTGCAGATATTGTTTGCTCTTATTCTCTGTGATGTTCCTCATTTTAGGCTGCTTTGGATAAAAGCATATGCTAAATTAATAAATGTAAATGTAACCGTGGGAAACGGTGTCAGAATAGCTTAATACCTTGAAAGATCTACCGGTGTGACATACAAAACTACACACAGCATGTCATTTTCATTACCTCATGTTGTAACTTTGTACTTTTCATTATTTTGACACAACACAAGGCCACATGAGCTAGAAAACAAAGAGTTGATTTAAACTGGTTAAACTTAAGTCAGCGCATCTGTGCATACACTTTCCCTTATAAAATATATAAAGTATTAATGAAAACAAAAGTTTGTGTCCATTTGTCACCTATACCGTCCAGCCCTACTTCACATATGTAAAACAAGAAATGCTTTGTTTCTCTTTCTATCATTTGACACTGCAAAGCCTTAGAAAGTGAATCATCTCTCTCTTACGCGAGTGGAGTTAACAGACAGGTACACCAGGAAAAGACTGGATCAATCATTCATAGACAAACAACAGGTTAGAGATTATTCTCCAGCTCCACTGAGAGTGAACTCTGCTCAGACACACAGTTACATTACTTCAACACTGGACTGAAACAAAAAGAAAGTGGACTCAAGAAAGGCAAGTGATATGGAGATGCACTACTGGACAAAAGGTTGCAATAATTATGATTTTTTTGAAAGAAGTCTCTTCTGCTTACCAAGGCTGCATTTATTTGATAAAAAATACAGTGAAATATTATAACAATGTAAAATAGCTGTTTTCTATGTGAATATAAAGTAAAATGTAATTTATTCCTGTGATCAAAGCTGATTTTCAGTATCATTACTCCAGACTTCAGTGTCACATGATCCTTCAGAAATTTGATCCTTCAGATACTATAAAATGAATTTCCAGGACTACTTTTTTGGTTTTCAAGGACTATATCTCACTTATCAAACAATATCTTTATTATCTTTCAAATTCTTAAAAAAAGTAAATAGATCAATAAAAATAAACTAAAAAACAAAACAAAAATGGTACAAATAAAGTGCAGCACATGCATCAACTGTGTTAACTTTAACCATTGAAAGGACACTATGACAAAGATATCGTTTTCCTTATTCAAACTAATTTTTTAGCCATGAATATATGATTGACCTGAAGAATGAAAGCTGTATCATATGCTTGGATGTTTATATGAGCAATATCACGTTCATAGCCATGCGAAATGGCTCTATATGTATATCAGACAGGCTGCAATGTTAATCTTGCATGAAAAGATTGTTTTATCGATAAAATTAAACACTAACTTCATATATATTGTCTTTCAATAATTCACACACTTTTCAAGTACTTTTTCATAAATATGGCTGTTTTCACGGCTTTTCCAGGACTTACATTTCAAAGTCAAATTCAATCACCTTATATGAACCCTGTCTTCAGCATTCTTTGAATAAAAAGTTGAAAATAACAGCATTTATTTGAATTAGAATCATTTGTAACATTATAAATGTCTTCACATCTGATCAATTTAATGCATCTTTGCTGAATAAAAGTATTAATTGTTAAATATTAAGCAGCACAACACTGATAATAATCATAAATGTTTCTTGAGCATCAAATCATCATATTAGAATGATTTCTGAAGGATCATGTGACACTGAAGACTGGAGTAATGATGCTGAAAATTCAGCTTTGATCACGGGAATTAATTACAGTTTACAATATAAAACAATACAGCCTTCAAAAACACTAAAATAATCTTTTGAACTGTAGTGTGTAGTGATATACAAAACAAGTTATTAAACTTGTTTTTGTATTATCAAATACTACTTTCTAAAATACTGTGACCACCAAGATCTGCTTCCCATTCATGAAGGGTGAACTGCAGTGCACTGAGATTGGACAGCCAGTGACTCGGTTTGCCTGCTAAACTTCAAACATCCCTCACACGTTGCTGCATTGCAGTCTGGAGGCCGGTAAGAGGGTCGAGATTCGAGATAACATCAGGGCCAACGGCAAACAAAACCGACTCCATTACCCACAAACACGCCACTGTTAAAACTGCGTCCAGGCATCTAGTAATACTACATAGTTTAAAGGTGATGTAGGGAAGGGCAAGGTAGAGTTCCCCGAGGGAAAAAGTTTGCGCGTCTGGAAGTGTTTGGGACTTTCTGTTCCCTGAGGGAGTTTCTGGTCCTGTGAGCAAGTCAGAGATAAAAACCGAAAACAAGTGATTACTTAAGCCATCAACCATCATCTAAAGTTATCGCTCAGTTTCCATGCATGTTGCGTGGTCAGTGAAGTATATCCAGCCAAATCTAAGATGGTGTGATCGGCACTCCACAAGAACATGGCCATCTGAATGTTCTCTTGAGAATGAACGGGAGGACAGAGAGGAAATAAATCAGAGAGGAGTGACAGATACAGACCATAACGATCACATTAATCTTATATCATATGACCGCAGAAGACTCGAGTATGAGTATGGACTGCTTTAATGATTCTTTTACGGTACTTTTTGTCCTTTTGGTGCAATATACGGGCATCCTCAGACATTCTGACTTTGAATAGGATCAGTCATTGCCAATATTCGTAAGCCCCGTAGGCCTCTTTATAACTTCAAGGCAAGTTGAGATAAAATGAACCCATTTACTGAAGAGAGAGCCTCATGAAAGAACTTTTAATAACGGATCACAGCTACAGTCTAGAAACCCCTCAGACTTCGGTATCATTGTTCATAATGCTTCATAATAACAGGGACTTAGAAAGCGCCATTATCTCCTGGCTGATGTCTACAGGCAATAATTTCTCTTACAAATCCCAATGCAAATGAAAAAAAAAAGTTCAAGTAAAGTTCTGTAACCCAGACAACCATGATAATCTCAGTCTCAGACGGCAAACCCACTGTATGTTCACTGACTATCTAATGCATATTGCACACAAAACACTCATACCCGAGTGCAAAGATCAGTTTAATTAGAAACAGTCGTTTAAAAGGCAGCAGGTTGAGACTGAGCGAGGTTGTGTTGTGTCAGTCAGACCATCTCTTCTTGTAGAATACTCTATTTTAAAGGAACTTTTTAGTTCTAAGGAACTAAAATTTGAGATAATAAAATAAAGGAATATTTTAATTTAGAAAAACTTGTCAATTTAAATAGTGAGAACTTTTTAGTGGTCTAACATTGAGCAGCTCAGTTTGATCCTGAACCTTTTGAACAGTTCCACTTTCCTTATAACTCGCACTATAACCATCACTGCTAGTCTTTACTTGCTTTCAGGATTCATATTCTTTTTTTATTTTTAATATAGAATGGATTTATGAAATGTGAATATTGTAAACCTGTGTTTACCTAAAAAGCAAACAAAATACACAAAATGTATTAATCCCAGTGCAAGGCATTATGGGTATTCCCCCCCAGTAATAGATGCAATAATATGAGATTCAAGGAGTTTCTAGCTTTATAAAAGCAAACTAAAGCTAGAAACACCTTGAATCTCATATTGTATATATTACAGAGGGGGAATACCCATAATGCCTTGTACTGGAATACATAAATTTTGTGTATTTGGTCCAAACATGAGGATGTGTTTACACTCACAGGATTAAAAGGATAAATCATCTATTTAGAGTTTAGATGGTGATTTCTCTTAAAAAACATGTTAAAGGTGCCCTAGATTCAAAAATTGAATTTTTCTTGGCATAGTTAAATAATTAGAGTTCAGTACATGGAAATGACATACAGTGAGTCTCAAACTCCATTGTTTCCTCCTTCTTATATAAATCTCATTTGTTTAAAAGACCTCCGAAAAACAGGCGAATCTCAACGTAACACTGACTGTTACGTAACAGTCGAGTTCATTAATATGTACGCCCCCAATATTTGCATATGCCAGCCCATGATTTTGGCATTACACAAGGGCAGCCAGTATTAACGTCTGGATCTGTGCACAGATGAATCATCAGACTAGGTAAGCAAGCAAGAACAATAGTGAAAAATGGCAGATGGAGCGATAATAACTGACATGATCCATGATATCATGATATTTTTAGTGATATTTGTAAATTGTCTTTCTAAATGTTTCGTTAGCATGTTGCTAATGTACTGTTAAATGTGGTTAAAGTTACCATCGGTTATTACTGTATTCACGGAGACAAGAGAGCCGTCGCTATTTTCATTTTTAAACACTTGCAGTCTGTATAATTCATAAACACAACTTCATTCTTTATAAATCTCTCCAACAGTGTAGCGTTAGCTGTTAGCCACAGAGCACAGCCTCAAATTCATTCAGAATCAAATGTAAACATCAAAATAAACACTATACTTACACGATTAGACATGCTGCATGACGAACACGTTGTAAAGATCCATTTTGAGGATTATATTAGCTGTTTGAACTTTTTTTATGTTGTTTAAGGCAAGCGCGTGCTCTTGGGGCGTGGAGCACGAGATTTAAAGGGCCACACACACTGAATCGGCTCATTTCTAATTATGCCCCAAAATAGGCAGTTAAAAAAAATGAATTAAAAAAAATCCATGGGGTATTTTGAGCTGAAACTTCACAGACACATTCAGGGGACACCTTAGACTTATATTACATCTTTTAAAAAAAAAGTTCTAGGGCACCTTTAAAGGATTAGTTCACTTTCAAATGAAAATTAAGTTTTACCCACCCTCAAGCCATCCTCGGTGTATATGACTTTCTTCTTTCTGATGAACACAATTGGAGAAATACTAATAAATATCCTGATGCATCTGAGCTTTATAATGGCAGTGAACGAGGATCAAAGAGTATGAGCTGAAGAAAGTGCCTCCATCTATAATGAACGTACTCCACACGGCTCTGTGGGGGTTAATAAAGGCCTTCTGAAGTGAAGCGATGTGTTTGTGTAAAAAAAATATCCACATTTAACAAGTTATGAAGTAAAGGCAGTCTGGCAGAAGCTAGATATTTTACTTCATATCTTCTTGTATGGATATTTTTTTACACATACGCATCGCTTCGCTTCAGAAGGCCTTTATTAACCCCCACAGAGCCGTGTGGAGTACGTTCATTATGGATGGAGGCACTTTCTTCAGCTCATACTCTTTGATCCTCGTTCACTGCCATTAAAAAGCTCAGATGCATCAGGATATTTATTAATATTCCTCTGACTGTGTTCATCAGAAAGAAGAAAGTCATATTCACCTAGGATTGCTTGAGGATGAGTAAAGCTTGGGCTAATTTTCATTTGAAGGTGAACTAATCCTGATTGCTATTCCTTTTGGTTAGGTTTGTTCGATTATCTGAATAGACTCAACTACCAACTGCTAAAATGTTTTGAGTTTCTTCAGAGCCATACTGTAGTGTAAACTTGTTCCTTAAAAAGGTAGATTAGTAGTTTGTTTAACCCCCTATTTAACTTAATTTCTAAATAAGGAAGGTTGATTTAAGCTCATGTTAGTTTGGATGAACAACCAGTCTAAAAATGAGTTGACACGACAACTCCTGAAGTTGAGAAAACTCAAAACTTCTTTGCAGCTTTAAATTTAGCTCAACTATCTACAGTGTAAAAGAGTTGTTCACTCCCTACTCAATCCAAGAATGACCTCTTAAAACCAGAGAGCATCAGCTCGTTATAGTTGGATAAACTGAATGGGAGATGACAGCAAATATAATTTTTGTATTCCCATTTGTTCCAATAGCAAAAGATAAAAGAAAAAAAAAACAATGATAGCATTACCACGACTTTCCAAAAGGGGAAAAAAAATATTTAATTACAGCAGTCAGAAGAGAGAATGACATGAAATTTGCCATCACTACCTCAGTCGTTGAGTTACAAACACATTTGTTTTTTGTAATTCACTGACTAGATGATAATACAAAGTATAGTGCCATAAATGCATAGATTAATGCATGCATTAATTTTCTCCTTAGAGAAACTGATTTAACAAATAAAGCTTTCAAGACAGACTTTCCACAAGCTCTGAAGTTCAGAAACAGTATCCTGTAGAAGCCAATAATCAGTGTGATTTGCATTTAATAAATAAAAATAAATACTATCATTTCTGCTGAAGAACTACACTACCCATAATCCCAAAGGGAAATCATCCAGCGAGAAAACCTGTTTCTGCCATGGGAATTGAAAGTGTGGCAAAGGAGATCAGCAGTGTCCATCTACTCCCATGAATCACAGCGAATAATGTCATTCAAACTCAAGTGTCAAACTCAGTTCCTGGAGGACCACAGCCATGCAGAGTTTAGCTTCAACCCTAATTAAGCACCTGATCCAGCTCATCAAGACCTTCAGGCTTATATGAAAACCACAGGTGTGTGTGTTAAAACTAAACTCTACTGGAATGTCACACTCCAGGAACTGAGTTTGACACCCCTGCCCTAAACTCTCAAACTACTTATATTTTAAGCTTAATGCTAAGTTTTTTGTAAGTTATGCCATTAGTAGTGCTTCACATCAAAGTTTGTAATGCCATTATATTTACCTGGTTAATTTGGGTGAGAGCTTATAATATTTTTTGAAGAAAGGATGAAGAAAATGTATGAAAAAATTCTTTAAGTACCAAGGCCACTTAAAAAATTTCTTTCTGGAAATGTTGTCACATCTTCTTCAGTATTGTGAGTCATCAAATATGGAGAAGAATCATATTTTGTAATAGTACCGCACAATATGCAGTGCAATCGCTGAGGAGCTTTATAAAACACCTTAATACCAGCTATATTTTAACACACAACCTCATAATCATGTCGCAGGTAATGGAGTCATCAGTCTCCCAAAGTTTCATTGATCTAGGCCCACAATTGTACAATACACAGACTCACATAATGGGAACTGAGAAGAGAATGAGATGTGACTCACCTGTGGGTGTAACAACAACCTTCCCCATATCCTCAGACTTCTCCAGAATCTTCCTCCAATTTCTTCCTCCTTCTCCCTGCCTCACCCACTCTCGGGCCGTACACACATACACCCCTTGGTCTGACGGCTTTGCTCTCTTCAGGACTAGTCCATAAAATCCACCTCCACGAAGGTCCAAGCGAAGCCCGCCGTCTGTGTAACGCTGAGTGTAGTTACTTCCAACTTTGACCTTATCATCCGGCCCAAACGTCAAGATTTCCTCCAACGGGCCGTTCCCTATCCTGATGGACCAGGTGACAGAGAGGAAGGTGTGCTCCGTGAAGCCACGCGTCGTGTTGCACTGAAGCTCCACCGATTCTCCCTCGGACACCGCTGACTTGGGAATGGCTGAAGAAACATTCAGACTGTCCCCGATCACTGGACAGAACAAAGGACACTTTAAAGCAGGCAGGAGAGGGATGTGCATCAAAGGGTTTAAAGATGATGTGTGTGAATTTCACATCACCAAACAGAATTGCAAAAATTGTGTTTTCAAAACACTTGTCTTCCATTGTTAGGACAAACAGATAATCCTGCCCCAATCTTAAAATCATGGTTTAGACCATGTTTTTATATTCGACCCTGTCTGGCCGCTCAAATAAAGACTGTAATTTTGTTTGTTGCTACTGGTGCTGCAGAAATTTCACACTTCACCTCTAAAAAAGCTGATAAATACAACAAATACAATATTAATGGGATATCATGAAGGAAAAATATACATCTGAGATTACACTAACACTCAAAAGTTTGGGGTCAGCATGATTTGTTTTTTAAAGAAATTGTTTTCATTCAGCAAGGATCGAATATGACAGTAAAATCATTTACAATAATTATTTGTTCTTGTGAACTGTCTATTCATCAAAGAATCCTGAATATTAAAGCGTTTTCAACATTGATAATAATCATAATCTGATCTGCCATCTTTTTTAAACGAACATTAAAACACGTAAATCACACTTAGTTGCAGGTCTCACGTCACTCTTTATATTGAACTTCATGTACTTTCTTCTTAACAGTGCGGTTACTACTACTACTACTACTACTACATAAAAGAGCTGCAAAGAGCCAGTTTGTGTTTGACCCTTGACCTCTCTCACGCTCTGTGTCTGTGTCATAGTGAATCAAGCTCTCTTGACTTTTGGCTAAAGTTTTAGGGAAATTCCTGATAGTGTTGGCTTGTTTAATGCTCCTCTCTAAGGCCTGACACCAAACAATCCCAGGGTGAAAACAGCTCTATAAATGATAGGAAAAGTTCACCCAGACAAGAACATCATGTCGTTTACTGACCCAGAAAACATACAGATAACGCGGCATCAGTCAGATGTAGTTTAAGATTTTTAATCAATAACGATTTTGATCCGTTTATCACACAAAACCATCAAATGGCTTCAGAATGTAGACGCTTATAATAACTACATTTATTACCCTGTTTTTGGAGGTTACCACTAATCATTCAGAAACGTCCAGTTTCATTCTAAAAGTTGTAACTTCTTCCTGAGTCTCTCCATCAGTGTCGACTGCGGTTTGAACAATGTAAGGCTGAACACCGTTACTGACAATCCTCATTTTGGCTGCGTGAGATTCTCCAGCTTTGTTGTTGTTGAGCTGTTAAAGCTCCGCCCTCTTCTGCAAAGGGGGCCGGGAGCAGCAGCTCATTTGCATTTAAAGGGACACACTCAAAAACGACCCAAATGAGGCAAATTTGTCAAGCTATAATCAATGATCTGTGGGGTATTTTGAGCTGAAACTTCACAGACACATTCTGGAGACACCAGAGACTTATATTACTTATATTACATAGGTCCCATACCTTTAATTATTTTATTTTGGGGTGAACTTTTTCATCTTATATAACTAAACTCCCAGTTAGAATTAACAGATTTGTTTTATGAATTAGCTGAACCTCATATTTTATGTTCCCTGTGTTGTTCTGTGCTCTTATTTCTCTCTGTTGATGCATCCAGAAATGGAATGGAGTGATAAAATCAGCATGCTGTCTGAAAAAAAGCTTCGGAGCTTTAGAGACTTTCAGACTTTCACTCTAGTAAGTAGAGCAAAGAATAAGTCTTTGTATTTTTGTCACACTCCAGGCCTTGCAGCACATCACATTCCATTTACACTCCTAGTGCAGCCTTGTTTAAACATGTAAAGCCTCGAAAATGATCAACATGATCAAAACTTTACTGATAATCCTGTCTCACACAATCTACTACAGGCCTTCTCTTGTTTGTTTGACAGTTCATATTTTTTTATCAAGTAAAAGTCTTTTAGTTTAATTGTACAATCATCCTTCACATTTCTTTCTGCTATGAAATCTGCACTGATTTCCTTTTTATAAAGTAAATGTAAGAATCACTTTGATATTGTTAGTAACATTTCAAGATGAACACTTACTGGACTGAAGCGATTCTTGATTATCCAGACATCATTTATTAAAAAAATAATGAGTCTCAAATATGATCATCAGGTTTTTGAGGAAGGATTATCTTAATCATCATTGTACTGCATTGCATTATGTGATTTAAAACTACAGAGATTTGATCAAAAAACTAAACATTTAAATATCTTACTACTATATTTAAAAATCTTACTAAGGTATATTATTGGCAGATAATTATTTGATATTTATATGATTTTATCAAAGTAGTCGCTATATTGTTTTAAAGATCTCATTGATATACATTATAAAGCATCAGAATTTCATCCATATAAATATCAGCATCTGCACCAAGTTACATATTTTTGGTCAGTTTGAGCCTCTGAATAAAATGTATCCGTTTTTCCTTCCATATTCTCACTAAATCAAACTATACGAGCAATAAAAGCATACGGTAACAAATATGATTCTGAAAAAACTTTTTTCAGATGTTTTTTTTTTTTCCCCCTGCAGATTTTAGGTTCAATAAACTACTCATTTTCAAAAAAAAAAAAAAAAATCTGATTTCATATGTCAGGCTTTATAGGTTTTGAAAATGTTGACCTATAAGGGCTAGTGCAGGGCAGCTGATAGAATGACAACATATTTGTTACAATTAAGTTTAGTTATATAAGATGTATAAAGTAAGAAATAACTGACTACAGGCCACTGAATTATTAGAAAATAATGCACACTCGAGGTGGTAATGCTGCGGCCACGACACGAAGCGGAGTTGCTGTTACACCTCGAGTGTGCATTATTTTCTAATAATTTAACAGTCCGGAGTCAATTATTCTGCTTATACTACGGTTACCACACTTCAAGACACTGTTCTGATGTTGTATTTCAAGACATTTGTCAGGTTTTTGTCCTTAAAACACTCATGTGTGGGACGAAGCTTGAGCCATTGATAGAAGACTGATACAGTTAATAACGCAGTTGAGAGAGAGAGAGAACGTGTGAATTAGCCTCCCTGAATCTGCGTCTCTCACGGCAGCACTGCCTCTGCTAATAGTGAAACTATAGGTTTATCTACCTCAGGAACCACACGGTTATTACCTCGCTGGTGAGAAATGTCATGTAGCTTTTAAGTTGCTAAACTATTTTACTGATTAATTCATCAGAGCAGAGCGGACAACACATTTCTGTGTGAGTGTGTGTTTGAGAGAGAGAGCGGGAGAAAGAGTACACGCTTTCAGGACATAATAAAATGTATTTGTTGGCAAAAACCATTGCCATTGCCATTCTATTTGAGAATAATTTGTCGTCTTCATCCTATAGTTTACTATATTTATTTGCTTGGTCATTGTCATTGTGGGATTTGTTTCTTTTGCTGTTGTAGGCTGTAAGGACCTATTGAAATAACTGAAATTATTTGGAGTAGTGATATGGAACTGTAATGCGGTCAAGACCTGCTAGAACTACTTTAGACGTGCCTTTCCCTGAAAATAATTGCACACCTTAGAACGTTCATCAACCAATCAGATTCGAGCATTCAACAGCCCCGTAGTATAAATTTAAAATAACTTTGTACACAGAATGTAAACTAACATTTTTGACGCCTAATATTTACCCTATTCACAAATGCGCAGGTTTTGGAATTGGCACTATGACCACTTCTGTTAATCAGACAATTTGCCAGAGTTATTATGATAAAATACCAAAATATCGGTCCATATTAAAGTTTATCAATTTCCTCTTTGTATATACTGAAGTCATTGCCCCATTTTTATTATAAATAAATAAATAACTTCATTTCGGGCTGGCAGATGCAGCGAGACTGTTGAAGTCTTCCTCCCAGATGGAGCATAATATAAATAAATAAACCTGCTTTTGCTCAGTGAAAACATCTAGTGTAGCACAACGAGCTGGTAAACGCACACTTGACTCACCTTTGAGCTCCACATCGGCGTCGTAGTTCCCGCTGATGACTGAGTCGGTGCTGAGCGTGCTGCAGCGATACAAGCCACTGTCCGTCACTCTGACCTTCTTGAATATGAGCTCCAAAGCGTTATCTGCCAGCTTCTTATAACCGATGTCCCCACTGTTGACCCGGTCCTTCACTGTAGGGTCCGTGAAAGTACTGTCAAAGGTGGAGACGAGCTGGACTGATTTATCACCGGCGAGGACCATAGACCACTCAAAGTCCTGATCTCGGGGTCCCTCGTAGTTAGATACATCGCAGCGGATGGAGACGGCCTGACCCTCGACGCGCACCAGAGGACCGACGGGAACTTTCACCACACGGCTCTCACCGACCACCACTGAGAGAAGAAGACAAGAGGTCTCACATATGGTGTATGGAAAACAAGAGTGCTGAGAAACACACTACTGGACAACTGGAACAAGTGACAGTATGATCAAATACACAGTATCAGTCAAAGGTTTGGATTTAAACAATTTTAAAACATTAGTACAGTGATCAAAACTACAATAGCATGAGAATTAGGCAGTGACCAGAAATGTTAATCAAAACTAGATTTTGTCATCTTATATACAAAGTCGCCACCCATGAAAAGCATCTTGGGATGCTTTTTAAACAATATATATGTATGATGGACACTTTATTCCCTTCACTGCCCCGTTCAGCTCATTTATTCAAAAAAAAAAAAAAAAAAAAAAAAAAAAGTACATTTGTATATTAGAAAACTAATTTCAGGCATTCACTTCACACTATTATATACTCAAAATAAAAATAAAGTACATTCATCTTTGGGATGTGCTGGAGTGGACTTTACAGAGTGCTCACCTCTTGCATTGTCAATACAAGATCTTGTCCACATTTCCATCAAAATTTTGGTCAAGATCTTGTATTGACAAGCACATCCCAAAAACTTTCTTTTTTTTTTTTTGGCAGGGCAGTATATAATCCCTTAGATCAATTATCTTACAACCAAAATTATTTAGGCCTGGTTTCATAGACAGGGTTTAGATTAAGACAGAATTAGACCTTAATTCAGTTATTACATTTAAAGGGATAGTTTACCCAAAAATGAAATCTCTGTCATCATTTACTCCCCCTCGAGTTGTTCCAAACCTGTATATTTGGAAGATATTTGGAAGAATGTTTGTAACCAAACAGATCCCGCCTCCATTGACTACCATAGTATTTTCTTCCCACTATGGTAGTCAATGGGGGGTGAGATCTGCTTGGTTACAAACATTCTTCCAAATATCTTTCTTTGTGTTCAGCAGAAGCAGGTTTGGAACAACTTTAGGGGGAGTAAATTATGACAGAATTTTAATTTTTGGAAGAACTATCCCTTTAACTAGCTTTTATAAATGTGCATTTGAAAAAAAAAAAAACTTATGTGCATCTTGAGAAAACAACGGCACTGACATATTTTAAGATATGCAAGTTACTTTTAGTCAAAACAGCTCAAACATGCATTTTTGTCTGGGACTAGGCTGTGAAACCAGGGGTAAAAGTCATAAAAACCAAATTCAGTCAAGTTTGTCCAAACCATGTTGTTCAATGGAACCATGGAGACAAAGTGTGGTGATGTCACAGGAAATGATCAGTCCCTAGTGCAGGACGAGTCATCAATATTTTTGCTGTTTCCCCAGAAGAGAAAGACTACATTTTAAATTAGTTTATCTGTTAAAAGTACACCTTAAAGATGACCTCAAAGAGACTGTCTATTCATGGAAATGTTAGTTGTAAATAACCATATTAGGTCATGGATGAGTTCAAAGCACTGGAATGAAAACATGCTGTCGCAACTAAAGGTGAATATTAAGACTTTATTGGGTTGGGAATTAAGTGCTCAGAGACAGATTATATTGGCATGGCAGCTGAAGACAGAAAATTCACTAACACAAATTAGAATGAGCTGGAACATTACACTGGGGGGAAAAAAAACAACAACAGACAAACCAGCAGAAGAGAAGAGAAAGAGGGACAGAAACCAAAACTGAGAGAAGGTGACATGTAACAACTTGTCTCTTCATCATGAGGGATTGGTTGCTCTCATATGGTTTGAAGACTCAGAAGACAAACATAGTAGACACTAGAGAAATATATGGTACCATAAACCTGCTGTCATGTAACTGAGGTCAAAAGCTACAGTATTAAAACAGGAAACGGTGAGAGTTGATAAGTAAGAGCTGATTAGATGAACGATAATGAATGTGAGCCAGAGAACATGCCGGATCAGACAACACAAAAACTTATCAGCACAAAAAATATTTGCAAATGCAAATAATAAACAACAACTCTATCTTTTAAAAGGGAGCCAAAAAAACAACAACACTTCCCATCTTTTATTGTTAACGTCAAAGGTCATGCATCCAATCAAGTGCTGAATTTTGAAGCACATACTAGCATACTATTGGGTCATTCTGTGTCAACTCAACCAGAGGTCCCCGGCTCAAATTTTTGACTTTGTTAATATATTTTCTGTAGAAAGACAAACATAAATGGTAATCAAAGGCAAAATATTAAATGTCACAGATGTATATTTACTGAGTAATCCACTCTTTTGTCGAGGAGGGTCAAAATGAGCATTTTCACCTGAGATTTGGAGCCAAATTAGAGGAGTGTAAAAATGACTTTAGAAACATGGCAGCATCATTATTTTGTTTTTACACAGAGATTTGTAGGTATATTAGTAAACTATGTCAATCTTTCTTTCATTATATGCCAACAGTGACGGTTCAAAAATTGCAACAACAACAAAAAAAAAAAGCACTTCTTGTGTTTTTTGCCTCAAGTTTGCATTTCTCAAGAAGTCTTAAAGATATATTAATATACTTTTAGATTCTGGTTCTTAAACTTTTCTTTTGGCATCTTCACTTTAAAGGCCTTCGATGGTTCAATCGCAGAGATATGGAGATCTTAATGCAGCTCCATGAGTAAAATGGTAACTTGTACACAGTTTCAGTGGCCAAAAACCAAATGTGGGTCACTTTGCATACAGCTGATACTATTTTAATTTTAAAGAGGAATATCTGAAGAACAAATAATGTTGAAACTAGAAATGTATGTCGTGTTTTTCGATCAACTCAACTGCATAGAACAAACCTGTCTGAGTGATGTAAATATTCATTTTCCAAATTTGCCATGCCTGTAACTCTACAAGTATTCAAGATATCTTAATATCCTTCTAGATTCTCATTCTTAATAAACGTTCCCTTTTAAATCTCCATTATCAAGGTCCTATATAGTTCAGTCCCATAGATATGGGGATCTCAAAGCAGCTCCATGTTCAAATTGTTGACTTTTACCCATTTTCAGTGATTGAAAACCAAATGTGATTCACTCAGCATACAGCTGATACTTACTGCATTTAAAGAGGAATGTCTGAAGAATAAATAATGTTTAAACTAGAAATGTATCTTGTTTCCCTCTATCAAAAGAATAGAGTACGGGAGAATCTCCCGTAGAAAGGTATTGTAAACATACTATGAGAAATATAGGCCTACTAGCAAAACTCTAGAGTACTTTAGTGCAAATTCATGCCACATGGTAGATGTTTTCAGGCAGATGCCAACATGGATATGGTGTGTGACATCCCCTCATCCTCAAAAATCAAGCATGTAATCAAATATTCAAGAACAAAGGGAGTCTATTTGTCAATGTAAACTCAAATATTATGCTGAATATTAGAGGTCATATTCATGGTGGTTAGTTACAACCATATGAAAACAAATAAAGCGATCAACATTATTGTCTGTTCAAAGAATAAAAATTGAAATTTAAGTGACACTTTATGATCTTATTGCACCTGTCATATTAATATTTTTTGCATATTGTTGGACTCACACAGTTCATAGTAATATTCATACATTTTAATGTTTTATGTGAAGGCCATTTTTGTATGGTAAACCACTTTGGCCCTAGACACCAAGTCCTGAAGCAAAACCATGTTTAAAAACCAGCAAACATAATGCTTGAAAAACAGGTTTCCACTATCTGCTTGTAGTAAACACATTTTACACCCAAACTAACCACTGGATCACTGCCCTGAATTAGAAACTAAACTCTGGCAGCTGGCATGTACGCTGTAGAAAATTATTTTCATGATTTATCATGACATTTTTTCTTGTGTCAAATCAACTTCAATAATTAATGTGCTTCAGATAACATACTGTTTTGAGTTTCTGTTGCCTTCATTGTATTAACTCAATTTTTTTAATTTCAATGTACTCAATTTTAAGGCAACCAGGTAACTTACTCTTTTTAATTTAAACCAACAATTCTTTTTTACAGTGTAGGCAATATTAGACAACTGAGATTCACACTTTACACCACACACATATATGCTACAATAACTCAGCTCTGGTTTGGGGATTTACCATAAAGCCTAAAAGGAAACAAAAACTCAAGCTCATAACAGACTAATGTCACATTGTTGGGTTAACATAGCCTATAAAATGATAAGGAAGCACCTTCTGCTCTCATTTGACAATGATTATATAAATTTTCGATCGATCTAAAATACATCTAGCTCATTTTCATCATAAAGGAGCCTAAATTAAGATAAACAACCATATGACGAGTTTATAATAAAGACACAATGCATGTCCAACTTTTTTTTTAATCTATACAAACACGCTTTTCAGGCGCGCTTCATGAAGCAAACCTCTTTGTTGCCTTAAAATAATGACAATCTTTTCATAGTCAGAAACTATCAACTTACCAAGAGCAATAAACAAAATCACAGGACGGAGGAGTCCCGTTCCTTTATCCATTTTGTGAAGGCGCGTGATTTTCCCACGGGATCGCCTTTGTCATTCAAAGTGTGAAATCCTCCTGTGAGCGCGCGGTGAAAGAGTCTCTCCCGGCACGAAAGTTGAATTAAGTTTTGCGAGAGTCGCGCGGTTTATTCCTTCAGCGCTGGGACTAGATCTGCGCGTGCTGCATGATAAAACTCAGGACATAGGGCTGGATTGGCACAGTCGTGTCCGGAAGTGAGTGTGTGTGAGTCAGCATGTGTGTGGATATGTTCTCTGTGTTGGAAGAGGGAGGGGACACGGCCGTGCCGTTCGCCGCAGGTGAAGTTCCGCCGCACCCGGTACTGACTGAGCCGCGCTGAGTCGTGACAGTGCAGGCAAAATACAGGCGCTAATTATCTCCCAGAATAACTCCAAGAGTCCAGAGAGACCCCCGAACCACCCACTTCTCCTCACATGTTCCCAGAACGGTGCAGAATGAATCATTTATGGCGAGAAATAGTCCTCATTAGCCTATCTGTTCTTTCATCTCCGAGAGAAAGTCATTGTAGGAGATCTGCTCTTCTCTTCATACATAAACCTGCATTAATACATGATCCATGCATTGATACAGTGTAGGACCACAACCATTCATGCATTTAAACAAATTGATTTTGGGGGGTTATGACATTTTTAGTAAAAAGGTGAGTTATGCTGTGAAATGAAATTATATTCTGCAGTGTTTCTGGGTCACTAATCGAATGTAGCATTGATCATGTGAACTGCAGAGACATCAGATTGTCTTGCTTCTACAGAAAATAGACATTTTCATGAGCGGTCTCAGGGTTTTGGACCCCATTGTGAATGCAAATGTATATCTGCATATTACTTTTCTCTTGAAAAGGTAAAGTAAGGATTACTCTTTTCTGTAATTTAATTACAGTTACTTCTGATGTAATTGCATTAAATACTGTACAATAATTCTATATAAAACACTAAATTTAACATCAAATGTAATGTTAAAAAGCAATGTAACCTTCTCCCTTTACACAGTTTACTCAGTTCAAGAATAATTTATGTAATTGTACATTGTTTATTTGAAAGAATCAGAAGTGCAGTTTCATGTCTGTCCTTGTGTTGTTCAACTGCTGGAGGTCGATGTGGGATTTAGAAAGTAATTAGTAATAGGTAATCTAATACTGTTTAAAGAGAGTAATTAGTACAGTAATCTAATAACACTTTTGAAGATGTAATTAGTAGCTATAATTAATTTATTTTTTTAGAGTATCATACCCAACACTGAATGTGTTTATATACAAACACAATCTCATGACAGTTCATAACTATTTTATGTTTTGATGAATTGGTGGCTAATTAATTCATATGAATTCATACAATCTCATTTGTATGTTTTTGTACAATCTGCTTGCGCCCCTGTGACGGGTTGGGGCGGACCTATATGATTACTTTTGTCTAATAATCGACAATTTTTTAATCGACGTGATATTTACGTTTTCCTACTGGATCAGGTTGTATAAACTCATACATTTTAAATGCTTGTGTACATACAGTCAGACAAACTTTACTAAAAGATTAAACCGTGTGTTTGTTTGTGTGAATGTGAACGATCTGGGCAGAGGTCAGGTGTTGAGGTGAGTGGGTTCAGGCTCAAAGGTCAGTGTACCTTTTGGTAAAGCCACAGTGATTAACAGTGACACGAGTCGTTGTGTGAGCTACTATTTTTACTTGTTGATGCAGAGCATATGGTTGTTGGCTCAGGACCTCAGTCAGGCTGCAGTGACCTACTGCTGTGACACACACACACACACACACACAGAGCATGACCATAAAGACAAAATTCGTTAAGCTTTCCCTTTCACAGTTCCATCAGACCATCATTGTGAACGGCTCCTCCCAGTATTAGAGCTTTCAGAACAAACACAACACACCCTTCAGACATGCCTACATAACAAAAGAGCAGCTAGCTGGATTTACTGCACCAGCACAACCCAGATTATCATATGCAAACAAGGACACTACAGTGACTAATGACAGTGATCTGTCAATCAAACACACAATGTGTCACCGACACTGAATGTGATCTAATAAATGCATTTGGAAAATTGACCACTTTGTACTCATTTCAAGCCTAAATAGAGATCAACTTGTCCCTGCATTCAGTTGTGCCATTATTAATGTCCTGTGATAACAGAATCCAGCAAGATTAGAGTTATGTTCTTCTGCCTCAATCTGATCAAAATGTGTTCCTGGATAAGCTTGCTCACATCTGCAAACTTGATGCACTCGATATCTTTGTCGAGACCTACTGTGATTTCACAACACGAGCGTCATGCTGATGCAGATGACGTTTGCAAAATAAAATATAACACCTTTGTGTTGAAGAAGGAACAGAGAAAGAGAAAGTAGAGAAATATCTGTCAAATGCTAGTCCAACATCCAACATAGATTGATCAAAAGCTCCCTCTAGTGGTGATAACCTGTAAGTACAGAGTTGAGCAGGAGAATCTGTCTAGTGTTGAGGAACTTGTCAGGCTACAAGCTGCTCATAATTTAAATAGTGGAACAACAGTAAATCTACCCTATAGCAAAGATAGTTAGCTATATTACAAGTTACTATATTAAAAGTAGCTAACAAACATATCTGCTATACATATATGTATATGTAACTAGCAGGGGCGTAAATTTCGTCGGACAGTAGGGGGGGACAATAAACATAAAATTTCTCAAGAGCAATTTTTGAAGGGGACACAAATAATACAGCCACAATTTTAATTATAAAGGATATACGCAGGGGTTAAATTGAGCCGGGGCCGTCCGGGGCTGAGCCCCGGCACATAGGCTTATCAGGGCTCGACATTAACTCTTAATTTTTTGAAGGGGCAAGAGAAAGAGAGCTTTACTTGTCCTGATTAAAACATCAATAACAAAAATAGTTAGGGAATCACCAAAACGCAAGCATGATTCTATTACATTTAGTGTAAGTGGCGATTGATAATGGATAATATAAATATTTAATAATAAATATTTTATTAATGAATGATTCAGCATTTTGAACGAATCGGTTGCGTCAAAGATTCAGTAATAGCCTATTCCAAAACACCTGCCTCATTATTGAATGAATCAGCCATTTGAACAAATCGTTTGAATGAATGACTAGGACAGTCACTTGCCGCCACCTACTGCCAGTTCAGTTTCATGTTTAAATTTTCCCAACATTTCTTATTTGTATATTAAAAAATATTTAAAGAATATCATAACATTATTTAATGCAGTTGTAATTTTTCAGTGTAAATTATTTAATTTGATTCATAACAGTCCTGCTTTATTTTTCTTATTGAATTTATTGATCAAATGTAAAAAAAAAAAATGAAATAAGATTAGGGGAAAAAATGACCTTGGGGTAAATATCACAAATATGCAGATATAAATATGCAAAAGCTGACGGAGCACTGTTGAGAATATAGCTTCAGAATAAATTATATTTACACCAAAAAAAAAATCCAATTTTTTTCCAGACAACTTTTTTGGTCGGACAAGTGACCAATTTACTTGTCCAAAGGACAATACCCTGTATTTTGTATTGATATGCTCTCCTTTAGGCCTACAGAAAGATTTTGTTATCAGATGTAGCTTTGCACACTGCCAACATCTAGAATGATTTTGATCTGCATTTTAGTGTTCATAGCATTTTTAGTTTGTCAATTGATAAGATTTTGTAGGCTTTGCATACTCATGTGCACTCCTCGAAAGCCGGAAACCACAGAGCCCCCCCACATAAGAAATCCCAATTTAACCCCTGGATATATGTAATGTTACACAGAAGAAAACCTTACTACTATTATTAGTGTAGCATGTAGACTGCCATTATGCTCAATGTTTCTCTTTGGTTCAATAAAAAAAACTTACTAAATTGACCAAAATATTCAAAATCATTTATTTATTTGAATATTTTTGAAGTTTTTTACAACCAAGTCACCAAAATACGATGAATATACTTTGAGCAAAACCCAACACACAACAGTAAATCTTCTAGCCTTATTACAGTTCACATATTCTTATCACACTGTTAATTGTTGTTGGTGTGGGTGACATAGTATCCAACAAGCTATTGTAAACAAGCTACCAAACACGCTAGGTAACATTATAATTGCTAAAATAGCGGACTCACGGGAAAAAAATCATGTTATCATCTTGCTTTTTTTGTTATGACTAATTACTCAGCGTCGTCAGCATTAAAGCAAAAATAACCACTTCATCCGATGTTTTTGAATAAAATAGCCTTAACAGCCTACTTACTAAAGCTCCTCTCAACTACCGTCTGTCTTCTCTCCCGCCGGCGCCGCCGGATTTCTACACGCACGAGTGTGACGTGCGCGGTGGACCAAACCACTGTGAGGCAAGGGAGTATGGCGCTCCAAATGTTCCATTCGGCGACGAGACTGACAAGCACGACGGATAACACACGTGTATACGTGCGTGTACGTCTCCATTTGTTTTATATGGAGACGTACACGCAAACATCACGTCACGTAGACACGTCAATAACGTGTAGCTGTTGATCTTTACAGACGTGACGGCGGCGTCACGTTAGAAGTTAACGTGTGGATTACGTGTGAACGTCTGAACGTCTGCACGTCTTAACGTCTGCCCGTCTGAACGTCTGCACGTCTGAACGTCTGCCCGCCTAATTTTCCTTATTTTCTCATACATTTACTGTTATAGACATTATCATAATCTTATTTTGGCAGTTTACTCAGGGTCATATCATTATTTGTTTGTTTAAGATTTGTTAAAGCCCTGCAGCAGCCGGTCTGCATGCCTCAAGTTCATTTATAGATACTGCATTTATTATTAATTAACCATTCAGAAACCACTTTAAAGCTTATTAGATTTTAAACTAAAATAATTAGCATACTTCTGATTGCCGGTTACTCCTATTCTTATAATTAAAATTGTTTAACATAAACGTTCCATTTAATAGAGCTACACTAAAGTTTTTATAAAGCCGGGCACTCTATGAAATGTAGCCCATGCAGTCATAGCCTATACTCCATGATCAAAAAGGATGTTGATTCAAACAAGATTCAAAATGATTAGTCATGCTGTCAATATAACAGTGTTCAGTATTTTCAGATTTAAACTATGGCTACAATTTATATTTATATTCTTTATATCACAATGACATATATATATATATATATATACAGGGTAAGATTTGTAGGGGGGGACGGGGGGGGATTTCCCCCTTCTGGTCTATGTATCCCTGCCTCTGCTAAATTATTTTTTCTGAATTATATAAAAAAAATATCCCCCCTGGGTGATGCTACTCCACAAACCACCAACAGAGCATATAAAATACCAAAAATAAAAATCTTTTTTTTTTAAAACATCGCCAAATAAAACGCTGCGTTTATATAGAACTGTCTCTTTACGACCACAACAAACGGGACACTTTTTAGACGCGCATTATCCGACTTCGCCTCAGCGCCAGGCGCAAGTCAAACAAGCGCGGAAAAGGTGCAGGTGACAACGAGTGAGCTTCAGTTGAACAACAGTAAACTGCGGTCAGATGTTGTTAGTAAAACTCAGAAAAATGAACATGACTGTCCAATCAGCCGTTATACTGTGCTCGTGGCGCGCACTCAAGAACTGCATGCGCAAATGCGCCGGCGCGCGCTGCATGATTACTTTATTATAGCTTAAACAAAGCGCAAAAGAAACTACGAGCAATGGCCGTCGGTGTTCTGTTAAATCATGAAATTACCAAACATGCGATTAAAGCTGCCTCAAAACTGTGCATGCATGTATTTGTTGACATGGTTTTAAAGCTATTGTTATCCAATTTGTTGGCCGTAAAACGTCCTAAAAATGCACATAAGTACACCAGGGAAATCTAAATTTTCTCGGGGGAGCATGCCCCCGTACCCCCCTAGTAAACTACATTGTCTGACCCTGGTAATTATGAAACCCTGTGTACAGCACAATTTATATTCTGTCTAATGAAATCTGAGGTAAACGTGTATAAATAAATGGGACCAAACGCGATTGATTTTGCATTTCTATCAGAAATTAAGAATTATCAGTGTCATTGTAGTGCTGCAAATATCTAAGCTATATCTAATACTTGAAATCTCAAAGTTAAATCAGAATTTTTTTGTAAAAATGTTTCTGTAACAGCTGCCAAAAATAGTATATAGCTCTCTCTAGGCAATTGGTTTCATCAACCAATTGCCTGGATGTAATAAATAAGAAGCAAATATAGTAGACAATATAATCATGACATGGAGGCGCGGGCGCGATCACTGGCGCGTGAACTGGAACGCGTCTTACATGAATAAACCGAAACTCAGCGGCTGCTTGCCTCAGAGACATGAGAAATATCTCTATAGAAAGCATGAAATATCTACTTTAACGAAAACGAAATAATTCAAAACGAAAAGAAATAGGCTACTCTGTTTATGTAGAATAAACCGAATGAAATGTGCATTCTCTCTCTAAGCGCGTCCACTATGATGAAATGATGAGAGTCAATGTCAGCTTCATCTTTGCAGTCGACACTGATTCAGAAAACATTACTTTATTAATAAACAATTAAAATGTCTCCTTGCTGTTTTGGTCACATTCATAAGACCAATATCGATTCCCCGGCTATAATCTTAACTCTTCCACTCTTTTGCCTCCGTACCCTTCCACCACACATTATTACTCCTCTTCTTCACGGCTGTTGACACTGTTGGTTTCTGTGTTGTTCTTCCATTATCTAAATGTGTGACACTGAGTTGTGCTCTGTCAATATATGCTTGTCAAATGAAGCTTCATGAGATGCACCTCTGAGCTATTTCAGAGACCTGGGGTGCGTTTCCCGAAAGCATCGTTGGTGAACTATGGTCGTAAGTCCCATTGAACTCTATTGGTAACGACGGAACTTACGACCATAGTTCGCTTTGGGAAACGCACCCCTGGTTGATTCAATGCTTTACATTCTCCTTTATTAGTGAAATGAAAAATTAAAACGTTAAAATAGCATGTCATAGGAACCAACAACAGCACATACATTTAGGCTATACCCATTTTCTATTTGTATCGCAGCCACTTTAAATTCACATAATGTTTCACTTCTGAGTAACAGAAATATGTGTGTGTATATATATATATATATATATATATATATATATATATATATATATATTTAAATATAATGAAAATTAATTGCCAACTGAGACAAGTTGAGGAAAAATACCAAGTAAAACACAAATTTATACATATGTGTTTGAATGTTTCTGTAATGAACAGTTTTTAGAAAACCAGAATGCCTGTAAATAAACAATACATTAATGACTGGCATTTCACACAATAGTCAATGAAAATACAGTTCCAAACAGCGCCACAGCAGAACAATTGCAATTGTCTGAAAGAAGTAGTTGTGTGGGTGTTAAATATATATTTGTGTTTTTGAAAGAATAGGTTGAACATCAACCAGTATTCTCAATAGAACAGGGCCTTGGCGCCATCTACTGGCAATTTTATATTGATATTTAGTATAATATTTATTTAGCCTCCTTTCATTTCAGCATTTACAACTCGGTTTAAATGAGGTTACTAGAAGTTCATAGAACGATTTTTATAACATATAAATTCAGAATATAATTAAGTAATGCATCCACTCTACTAGCTTTTTTTAAATTATTATTGGAGCCTATATAGCCTATTTCCTATTCCCATGCAAGCTCGTGCATAATTGATATTTCAAAATACATTCAAAGCTTTTTACTGTTGAGATTAGTTTTTTCAATGTATCCAAACCTAAATAGTATTTTCTTAATATCCTTTGAGGATGTTAAAAGCTAGGCCTATGTAGCCTATCTATTAATGTGATTTTCTCTGCTGAAAATTACTTACTAATTTAATAATAGCTTAAATTACTGTTCGAACAGTGTCTCAAGTAAGACAAGTCCGTTCAATTCAGTTAAATTCAAATTTAGTTGTAGGCTGTAGCGCTTTTCACAATACATATTGTTTCAAAGCAGCTTTACAGAAAATGCATTTCAGAAATGTAGCCTACATATAAAAATACAGTTAGTTAGTTAGTCGTTTATTAATCCATCATACAAGCATAAAAGTAGGAGCGCTATTTTTAAATTAGCCAAGGCACGTTAAGTATTGCGTTCAGACGGGCAGACGTGCAGACGTTCAGACGTGCAGACGTGCAGACGTTCTCCACACGCGCGTTAACACGTCTTTTAGCTTGGTTAGGAAAGAAATGACACAAAGGGAGCGCCATAAGGGAGAGGTGACTCAAAATGTTTCTAAACTTAAAACGCCTGTTTGCGTTTGTATTGCTTTACTTCTTACACAATTATTTTAAAAATATATCATTTATTTACAATACTTAGAGTGGTATTTAATTATATTTTTTGGGGGGGACAGCACTCAGATAGGGGGGGTCATGTCCCCCCCGTCCCCCCCGCGATTTACGCCCCTGGTAACTAGTAGTATACACTGTGGCGAGCGGTGACTTTTTTAACCGGGTATGCTGTGTGGTGCGTCATGTAAATAAATGTGGCCAATGCAGTTACGTTGAATGGGTTTATAGCTAATATGCGAGACGCTCACGTTCTCTCTAGACATTGTTAGTTTATTCATTTGCTTGCTCATGACAAATAGCAACACAGCGAAAAGTATTTCTAATATGTTGGAACTTTTATTGAGAGTAGCCCATATTTACTTGTAAGAGCTTTTGTGACGTTTGAGTCGACGGAGGCGCAACATGCGAAAGGTGCGTTTGCAAAATATGCTGTATTTTTGTAATCCGCTAGGTGCCGCTAGTGTCACAGAAATGACGTATCAGTTTAGGACACAGATCTAAATCAGACACGACAAATAAAAAACGCCATGGCGTCAATTTAAATGTATGCCAGAAGTACCTTTTAAATTAACAATTAAAAAAAAAGTATAACAATTAGTATTAGCAGCCTATTATAAAAAAAAAAAAAATGTAATTATAATAAATATAAGTAGGCTATAATAAATAAAAATATCAGTAACATTAGGCTATTCTTTAAAAAAAAAAAAAAAAGTTGAAATTATGCAAACACAAAAAATGATATCGATTAACATCCTTAAACTATTTATAAGTTTTCATAAAAAAATCTCTAGGGAGAAAATTAAATACTATGAAAATAGTTTTAGTTATGATTGTATCAAATACAATGTGATTTTCGGTTATCGAGATCTGGCAGCAGCTATTTTTTCCTCTTGGGCGAGCGGTCCGCTCATAGCTTATCCTGCCCATGTAATTTGCAATAGACCAGCAAACCAATGAGAACGCGCGACAATGATGACGTTCCATAACAAAAGCGCGAAGGCGCAAAAGCTGCTGCAGATCAGCTTACCCGGAAGTCTCCGTAACTGGCAGATTTAGGGAAAATTACCGTCGTTTGGCAAATAAATTAATTATGGACAGTTACATATGCATTACCAATCATGTAGGCTTTATGGTACACATCAAACAAGGGATTTAATAGTAATTTATAATGTTAATATTAGTTGCCGAGTCCACGAATGGCTTGGGTATGCAGAGCATTCGCAGCTTATATGGACCGCACGCCACTGATATACAGTATATATCAGTAATTTGTTTTAAATTAATAAATTTCAGCAAGGATGCATTCAATTGTTCAAAAGTGAAAGTAAAGTAATTTATGATGTTACAAAAGATTTCCACACACTCACAAATAAACGCCCTCATAAACGCTGCTGGGAATAAGTGAAGATAAGCCCAGTACTCTGGCAACTAGCTATTGTTTACAAATCCAAAACACTTTTATATATATATATATATATATATATATGAAAAGTGCCATTATTACTAGCACATATACTATTTCGCAGTTATTATTCTTAAACTATACACATGTAACTGATTGTAGCATAAATATCAGATAAATATCATGTAATTCATCATCCTTGTAGATGTACCTACACAGTTAAAACGTTTGGAAAGATTGTAATGTTTTGGAATAGGCCTACAAGGCAAAATGTATGTTAATAAAACACAATTCCAATTAAATATTGTTAAACTGTC
Source organism: Ancherythroculter nigrocauda (assembly GCA_036281575.1). Taxonomy (NCBI): domain Eukaryota; kingdom Metazoa; phylum Chordata; class Actinopteri; order Cypriniformes; family Xenocyprididae; genus Ancherythroculter; species Ancherythroculter nigrocauda. The sequence goes on along the minus strand of VTFQ01000569.1, from coordinate 131,049 downwards.
ATTTTATGACTAAAGGGATACTGGGGTGCTCTATTTTGCATGCTTCATGCACAATTCATACACACACATTAGTGTAATATACATGACTGTATACATGATAGTTTTTCTATCAGTGAGTGCTATTTTTTTATTTATTTATTTATTTTTTTTTAAGTGTGATAAATAGCATGGATCATGGGATGCTGGCAAAGGGGCCCCAACACACTGTCTTTGCATAGGGACATGTGACGCTTGATCGCGAAATCTCCACCGGTTTTCAACATTGCTCAGTAAGGCTGCTGTTACATTTGTACTTTTAAATGAAAATAAAATAATGAAATAAATTACTGGTAATAATAATTATATAATAATAATACATTTAATCTTGGCTGATTATTTATCATAATAAGTGCTTAATGTTCCAGCTATTTGACTACTTTTTGACTATTTTATGTGCCTACATAAAGTCCTGGGACAGTTAAAATGATTAATTATTGCAGGTTTGAATAGAGAGGTCAGTGTTTATATTCCTTGTGTCTAGGATGTAAAATTAAGAAGATGCAGTGTCAGTAAAGACGTTCATAATATGAACACGCTTTGGTCTATAATTCAGAACAAATTCAAAAAGACATTGTAGTTATTACAGCGAAAAAGTCAATTTGTAGCAACTTTATAGGGTTCGTTATCCAGAAAGAGTTTTTTGTTTGTTTGTTTGTTTGTTTGTTTTAAACATGATTGGAAGGATCCCAGTATCCTTGTGGAATTTAGGCTAATTATTGGGGTTGAAAATGTTGTTCATGGCATCATAATATCTATACACTTTAAAAATATTAGGCTAAAGTTTAAAATGGCTAGAATTGTTCTTCTTGTTTTTAACCAGCCTCAGATATGGGGGTTAGGAGAGACAGTTCAGTAGCTTCATGGTGGATTTGATCATTTTTTCATATGGCGCACATCAGCGAGGGAGACCAGAAAAGAAAGAAAAACTTCTGTTCTTAACTTGTTGCTTGTACTATTTTCATTTGCACTGCTTTAATTGTACACAGCAACTCTGCAATTCATTTGCCAATACAAATGTAAAATGTGAGTAGAATAAGATTCTGTATTCCTCATTTTACAAAAAATTGCACAGGGAATAAACACCTGTAATAAATAAAAAGGCTACTGCACCGAGATATATTATATGCAGTAGCCTATATTCAGCAAAAAATGATTTGTTTGATTTACGGATCTGTTTTAAAATTTGTTGTTTTTCTTCCATTGCTTTATCATTTATGTATTGGATGACTGTCAGTCATCTCAGTTTCATGAGTGATTCACAAAACCAAACGCTTGACCAATCTGCTGTCTCATAAACATCAAGAACAGTAAAATAAAGACTGTCACCCAACATCAGTTTAGAGCAAATATTTACAATGTTGGAACTACTTGAGGGAGAGTAAATGATGATTTAAAAATGAACACAGCCTAATACTAATAAAAATATCTTTTTTGAATAAATAAATGTACATTTCAAATGAACTATGTTGGCTTCAGAAGGCTAAACCTCAGACCAGGACTCAAACTCAGATCTCCTAAAGCACAGTTGTACCATGTGTTGTTACGCTGTCCACTATGCTATTGTCTCAACACTGTTACTACATGTCACGATCACCATCAGTTCCTGTCACTTCCCGGACTCCAATTCCCATAATCCTCCCTGCCAGTCACCTGCACACACTTCACACTAATCACCACACCCAGCTGCAGCACATTAACTGCACTATATAAGACTCTCATTCACCACACTTCATTGTGAGGTCTTGTTTTCCCTGTGATACATTTCTGAGCATTATTTGTTTTTCTGCCTGTTTGTTTACTGAACCTGTTGTCTACCGTCTATGATCCTGTGCTGCCTGTCCTGCCTGTCCTGACCCTTGCCTTGTCTGCTGTTCTGTGAATGATATCTGCCTGTCCTGACCATTGCCTGTATCCTGACTACGATTCTGCCTGTCCCTTGCTGTTCCTGTTTGTTCCCGTTGGACCCTGCCTGTACGACCACGCTCACTTTTAATAAAAGCTTTGCAATTGGATCCCTGCCTGAGTCCAGCCTCCGTTACACTACTATTAGGGAAAACTTCACTATCACTCCTAATACCCCATACAAATGTGTTGTGTAGCCTACATAATTTACATTTTTTTAAATTTTATTACAAGAATAAAATAACATAATACATAGGCCTATTAAGAAATATTTTTTAAAATGAAGCACAGTCTATTAAAAAGTAATCACAATTTTGACATTTACTGTACTGTTTGCATTCATTCTAAATAGCAAATGCTTACACGAATGCTTAGATTTTCTACATGTGGTTATGTGATTGTGATATTTAAAAATCTCATTGATAGTATTTTTTACTATCTCCATATGGCACGGTTTTCTGCTACTCACAAAAACGAGCTGGAATATGTCCACTCCATAACATGTGAAAATCTATGGTTATAGCACCACTTAGCGGTCAAGAGCAGAAATTAACTTCCTGCTGCAACGCGACAGTACCCGCGGTGACAAAAAACGCATTCTGGTCAGTTCTTCACAATATGTGACAAAAGAAGTATGCCCAAATTCACAGCTGTCATAAAAGAGTTAGCAAAAAGTATCCGGATGACTTACTACTTCTGAGGAGATTTTGAAATATGCATACAATGGACTCTTCACTATCACATGAGGTCACGGGAGAGGATTTGTGAATGGTGGTGAAGCTACGTAACTTATATCCGTAGGTGTCATGGGTAGTGTTTAATAAATCAAACAAAGACAATATGTGACACAGAATGATAGAACAAAGAGATCTTTAATGAACACGGTGTAACACTACAACTTAACCCTTAACGACGCAGAAAAATGAACAGAGAAAATGGAGGACTTTAATACACTTAATTGCAAATCAACAATCAACAAAACAAGGAACAGGTGAGAAACTATTAAGAAACCATGGTAACAAAACAAATGAGAACTGGGAAACAAATGCAGAAACAGGGAAACTATGAACAAAATTAACCAGAACATGACTATGAGATGGGGAGGTGGAGTAATGTAATTTTACCACAGGACATCTGTAATATTAATGGCCAATTCGCACGGGACAAGACATCTCAGTAAAACTAGCAGAAGTAGGAAGGGTAACTCGATTTACGCACCGCCGTCACCTCCCTGTCGTCATATGGGAATATGTTGCTTCCTAATACCATGTGCGCAAACACACATAATCTAAATATATAAACTATATATAACAGTTAGGTCCGGTCGATTTATTAATTAAATTCTGATTGGATTATGATGGTAATAGGCACTTAGCTAAAGATAAAATTAGTTTTGTTCCTCTGACAAGTGCTTTCAATCTTCTTTTTGCTCTGAATGGTATGTAGAAAATACTTGAGGATTGCCACAGACTTGTCCCAACACCTACAACCCAGTTGAATGTTTCTTCAAGAGCTTTAATGCTTGAAAAATGCACAGAAAACTACTTTTAAACAGGAAATGACGGAATTTTACCGTACATATTTACAGCGGGTCTATTCGAACGGGATTAGTATTACCCAAGGTAATTTTCCCGGACCTTTTTACAGAAGGTAAAAGTTGCCGTAATCTTTACTGACACTGTCCGTAATGATTACTGAGATGGCACATTCGGATGGGACTAAAATCACTGAGAATCTCCATGTAAAACGAATCCCGTCCAAATAGGGCTAAAGACAACTTGGAGCTGGGCTGGACGAGCAGAGATGAAGACGCCCCCCTATACCATCACTCAGGTCCTGATACCATGTGTAAACTGAACCTCTGTATCATGATTTCTTTGTTTCTTTCTTATTCTTCTAAATTGATCATGAACTGTCATCTATATGATTGAGATGTCCAGGGTGCTCCTGTTCTACATTTTTGTAAAATATACAGGCCATTCTTGACGGCTTATCCTCAGTCATCTCTTCACGTTCTCTCTTTGTCAAACAGGTATGTGGAAACCTGCCACAAACTGCAGCAATGACATCTTAACTGCCATACTGTGATCTCAGAGTGCAGAACTATTATTTAATTTAATTTAATTTATTTAATTTGTGCCTAGAGATGAAAATACCTCATTTATGTTTTTGTTTTTGAACACAACTAGACTGTACAAGTGTGAGAGAGTTTCACTTCAGACATCAAGAGCAAAGAAATCCAAACGAAATAGGTCAATGCACCTGTGCATCAAGCAATACTTTCACTGTTTAGAATGCTTGTAACTCAGAATCACATGCAAGTCATGCTTCAAACTATCCAGCTTATTCTTATTAGCTTTACTATTAGCTACATAGATAAGAAAACAGAGTTTTAAAGAATGAAGAAACATGCAAAAACACTTAGAAAGATGAATATTCACGAGATCATTTTACTCATTTAGAAAGTTGTGGAAATATGATACCAGCATGTTCCATTTACCTCTTACATAACCAGGTTAACCTTGTGACTGCTAAAAAGCCGCATCCTACTCACTTTTCAGTTGGATTCCAGACTTATGCAATAATGTGTTTATTCATTTGACTGTTCTCTTGTCATGTTGAGCTCACAATGGAAAATTCAAATACATTTTCACAAGAGATCAATACGATAGACAGATGAAAGCACAAATACCCACATATTCACACGTTCAAACCAAATGTCAGAATCGCATTGACACTTACCACATGTGGGAAACCTCAGTATAATTCAGGCTTTGGTTTAACATTAAACTTTAACTTATTATTTAAACTGTGAGATAAAGGAATCAAGGTCACAGTTTTCATAAAGTGAGACCCCTTTCTGAATATAAAATATACACTGCAAAAAATGCTGTTCTTACTTAGAATTTTTGTCTTGTTTCCAGTCCAAATATCTAAAAATTCTTAGATCAAGAAGCATTTTCTAGACAAGTAAAAATTATTTTCTTGTTTTCAGGAAAAATAAGTCAAAATTAAGAGAGTTTTTCCTTAAAACAAGCAAAATAATCTGCCAATGGGGTAAGCAAAATAGTGTTCAAACTGAAAACAAGATTATATAGCTTATTTTTGGTTTGAAATAAGATTATTTTGCTTACCCCATTGGCAGATTATTTTGCTTGTTTTAAGTAAAAAGTCTCTTAATTTTGACTTATTTTTCCTGAAAACAAGAAAATAATTTTTACTTGTCAAGAAAATGCTTCTTGATTTAAGAACTTTAAGATATTTTGGCTAGAAACAAGACAAAAACTCCAAGTAAGAACAGCATTTTTTGCAGTGTACATTTTAAGAAACTTTGCTAACTTGTGATTTGTTTTTGTTCAGTTGTGTTGCTTGAGGCTACTGAACAGTGAGTAAGGTTTCATGAACAGTAAGTGTACTGAACTGAGTGACAGATCTGTGTAATGCTGTTTTCTGAAGCAGATCTTGCGACCACAATTCAGTGACATCAGTTAAAACAGGAAAAGTGCAAAAGTCTGTTGTGCTTGCATGTACAAAGGTGGTCTCGGTGAGCACAATCAGAAAATGTCACACAGATCCTCATATAATCAACGGAAATGACCTAGATTCAATGAGTTGCATATATTTACAAAGCATTTAGGCAACTAGAAATATTGTTTGTTCAGAATTAAATTTGAGATATGTAAAAACAAAGTCATATAAACTCAAACATACCCAAACAAATGTACAGACTGATCACACAGGGCCAATAGCCAAGCAAATTGGCACTAATCAATCATACTTTTTAAAAGCATCACATCTTGACAAAGAAGCTTTTCAGGCTTCCATCTGTGCTACTTCATTGTTTTGATGAAGTTACAGTTATTATAAATTGTTAAAGCTGTAATAATAAAGTTGAGTTGATGTGTCCAAACTTTTGACTGGTGCATTATCATCAATTCTAAAACATATAAACAATATTTCATTCAGCATTGGTTTTGGTGGCCTCAGAGTCTGGAGAAGGTCATGTTGTTCTCTCATTGGGGTTCAACAGCAGGTGGACCTCGAGGGCAGGGCAGGGGCGGAAGAGGACGCTGGCTTTTGGAAGGCCTTTGAGATTCGCTTCTCTGCATGTACGGCTCATCAGGCTGATTTGCATGATCTGGCATTAGAGAGACGAGTCGAAACTCTGCTTCCTCTGCGGAACAGACAGATACAGCAGAATGTGAAACAATTGGTTTGAGAATGTTCAGAAACACACCCACACTGAATGACATTATTACTTCACTCAGACCTATGTCTGCTTTCTCAAAACAGTTCACTGGGAACTTATACCTTTTGCCTTCCTCTTGCTTCGGCTGCAGCAGCGGCACACACAGACTAGGCAGATGATGAAGAGTATGAGAAGAAAACTTGCTCCTCCAGACAGGATCACCAGCATCCACCAGAAATCAAAGCCAAATAGTAATTTCTTTTCAGTCACATCTAATTAAGGATCAAATACAAACAAACAAAAAACATTATATTTACCACCATTTATCATTTCAGCAACTGCAAAAAGATGCAAAAACACAATTTCTCTTTCTGCACAAACTTAAACATAAACAGACAGTAAGCAGGTCTGAATCACGACAGAAAAACCTGAAAGAGTTTACTGTAATGATCGTCTGTCTGTACATCGACCCACTTATTACACAGCTGCTTACCAACTAAATGGACATGAAATATTGATCTGAGCTGAAATGATTTTAATATGTGAGAAGATTATGATTTGAGAGAGATAAAACTATGACAGCGACATAGAAAACCAATTGTCTGTGACAACATTCGATTATACAGTTTAGCATCATTATACAAAAAATATTTATTCACAGAATTTTGTGATTGACCAAACAGAATAAAGTATTCCAAATTACTGAAATATGTTTTATGTAAATGTAATATATGATCTCTTTTTTTCTTTTTACAAAATAACATTTTAACAATAATGATATAATTTAAATTGACAAATATTCAAGGTTAATAAAAGCAGCTTCATGACATATATTCCTCAAAGGCAGCTCTGTGGCAGGAAACATGATCATAAGGAACTTTGTGACAGAAATAGACATTTACCGTCATTTTTATTTTCGTTGTTGCTTTTCTCTTCTTTTTTTCTGTTCTTATCTTCATTTGTTGCATTTACACCTTTAAATGGATTATAAAAATTTTCTTAGAGTCAACATAGTAAACCAATGTTGCCATGCATGAGAATATAACATGTAGAATGATTTCTTCAGATATATGAACCTGTGTCAGAGCACACCGGCTGAACATCTTTTGCTGTCTTTTTGCTGATCATGTTGCTGAGTGTGCATGAGAACTTATCTCCAGATTTGAGCTCAGACGAGCTGACGTGTAAGACGGCATGTGTCGTCTTTGACTCCTCTCCATTTTTCATCCAGGACACAAAAACCTCATTGCTATTCAAAGGAATACAAGTCAGATTGACTCCTTCTTCTACACACTGGACTCTGACTGAAGGTTCAGGCACCGGCTCTGAAACACACACACAACAGCAAGTCTTAATGCTGAGACACTCTTGGTCCTGCTTTTGAAAGGCAAAAACAGAGGAAAGAAATGACAAGCTTGTACATACCTTGTACACAGAGATGTGCTTCTGTTTTCTTTATTAACTTTCCACTCTCTAGATTAAAAACTTCGGCTTTGTACTCCCCAGATTTGCTCTTCTGTATGTTCTCCAGTATCAGGGATCCATAGCGGTCAACGCTGAGATCGCGTATCTTAACATTTGAGCCCTTTTTTAAATACACCCTGCTTTCATTATGTGTCCAGATCAAGTGGCTGTTCTGTGGTAATTCTTCATCACCCAGTTGAATCACAACATTTTCACCCACTGCTTTGTAGATACATGAAGATACAGATTTACCTAAAAAAATAAAGTGGTATTAAAAGTTTGAGCAAAAGGATCAATAACACAGTGAGAAATGCTGCTGCTGCGTATCGAGCAGTCATGACTTTTCACTATTGCTGACATGACCTGATTTAACACAGACACACGCGAGAGAAAAGACTGATATCTTAAAACACTTTTGCTCAAAGGAATCGGTCTTACATGAGAAACACATGACTGAGTGAATAAACATTCATATGAAACCTTATAGATTGCTATGAAATGTGAATTGTTTTTAATTGAAATTAATAAAACTGTCTGTAGAAAGCAGAAAAGTTTAGGTTTTTATTCCACAACTTTGAGGACTAAAAAATGAAACTAAAATTCAATCCAAAACCAAAAACCACACAAATAATTTCTTATTCGGTGTAGAAATAATTCACGGTGAAGAACATTTGTGTATAATGAGACATGTGGCATTAGAGAAAATATATATAACTGATGAATAACTTACCAGAGGAGAAGATGAAGATTAAACTGAAGAGGAGAATGAATGTCAAGTTTTTCAGCATTTTCACACAGGTCTCTGAGTGAGCTGCTGTGTTTTAAGATGTCAGGCTCTCAGTGGTCTAGTTTCCTGTGTGTGCGTCTCTGGGAGCGTGTGCGGCTAACGCTGAGCTCCAGCGCTGACGGTAATTCAGAGGAGACTATAATGAGATCTGAATTTCATTCTTATTGTGTATGTTGAGACAAAATAGTATAGAAAATTAAATCTGTTCATATTTTGGTCCATATGAGGAACACAGCTTATAGATCATACTAAATTAAGTGTTTTGAAAAAATAAAAATGCAGAAAGTTGTCTTTGATGGGTAGGTTTAGAAGTAGGGTTAGTGTAGGGGGAGAAAATATACAATTTATACAGTATAAAAATCATTATGTCGATGAAAAGTCTATGTGTGTGTGTGTAAGAGAGAGAGAAAGAGAGAGTGCTAAAAGTTCACCCAAAAATGAAAATTATCCCATGAGTTATTCACCCTTGAGCCATCTTTTTGGCATGAACTAATAATTTTTGAGTGAACTAACCCTTTAAAATGTATTTCTAAACATGTTACGAAACACTTGATATGAACACCAATGTCCCCTCTAATTTTTTTTTTTAAACTTCTCTATTGAGCGCACATTTTGGCCACCTGAGCAAAAACTTTCTTTAAATCAGACCTGTACAAAAAATGGTTTTATCGTGCAACTGTAACTTTTAACTTTAATGTACCATTTTTTATTTTATTTAATCCTTGATGTAACTTAGTGATATTAAATCTTATTTTTGAAAACAAGCAGTTCAGTCACTAAATTAAGCACATTATAGGTTACTTGAGATTTTTTCACATTGCTTTGTACCAGTCTTTACCAAGAAATTCTATCAAAAAATAATTTAAAGATCTCCTGCAGGACAGTTCTTTATAATAATAATATGAGCAGTTACACTGATGGTTTGGGACCACCATGTGTTTTTGTACAGTCAATTCTTAGCAACAGACAGTGTTAAACCATCAAAATTAAATGTTTATTGCTTATTAATTTCCCAGATTTCTATACCATGAGGTTTCAAGATTTTTAGTGGCAATGAGCCCTAAATGATTCCCTTGTGAGATCAATTCTTTATTAGGCTTACATTATAATATATTATAATCTTGAAGTATTTAAACTGATATACAGTATTATATCAGCTTAAATGCTTCAATTTATTTTAATATATTATAATATGAAAACAAACTGAAGCATTCAAACAGATCTTATAGCTGAATATTTTTAAGAGAAGTAAACATGTTAACTCTTTTATAGTTATCTAAACACAGCACCACCTCACACAATAATCTATTTAAACTGAGGTATAAAACTGAGGTATTTTGAGTGGTGGGTGTGTGATTGTAAATGTCTCAGAGTTTTGTTAGCATTCTGTGTCCATCATCCGTTATTTCCGAAACCCCTTCAATAAAACATGTTTTATGTAACATTTCTTTTTGTTTCCTGTTGTCTCTCGTATTGAGCTATTTAGTCAGCAAACATGACAATATTCTTACCGCGACAGACCGCCAAAGAGAACCCAAGAGGCGACACTCTGATACTTTTTGGGCAACAGTCACTAGATGGCGCTATGGGGTGAAACCTGCGCGCAGCTTAGAGGGCACATTGATGAACACAATTAATGTCCAATAAAGGTTGGTTTAAAGCACTTAATTTATGCATGGCTAATCTAAGTTTTTTTTTTTTTCCTTGTAATAGATCACAATCATTTCAATCTCTTTCTCAAAATAATTTTTACTTTGCATTTTCTTGCCAGGTTTTTTTTTTTATCAAATGAATTTGTCACTCAGAATGAGGTTCACAATACCAGATGAACATGACACTGTCATTCCTTCAGTTCAATGCTGCCATCTGGAGGAGATGTGAAGATTGTGACAGAGAGGCAACATGCCAAACCAATATGCAATCCCTACATACAGTATATCGTACGTAATATGGGTTATGCAGAGTAAACCGTGCACATGAGTCCATGACCAGCGGCCCTAAGAGAAAATCCATGGGAAAAAATAAGGGAAAATTAAAGAAATTAAATTTGTGTGTTTTGTTTGTATTTTTGTTTACAAATTGCAAAATATTTTATAATTATTATTATTATTATTATTATTATTTATTATTACATAATATAATTGTAATTTTTAAAGTGAGGAGCTTCTTCTCGAATCACTGTCAACAAACAGCAGCTTCTCATTCTGATAAATCTCCCCATATGATGATGTGACAAAATGCTCCGGTATTCTGATAGATTAGTTTTCCGATCTCCAAAGTTTTTGAAGTGTCAAAGTTTCAGTTGCAAAGGCAGTATATGGAATAAAATTCTGTCATCACAAAGATTTCCATTTGTCTTCCGAAGATGAACGAAAGTCTTACGGGTGTGGAACGACATGAATTCCAGAATTCTTTAATCAACTCCTTATTAAAGAAATATTTCCGTGAATGTTGTCATTTAACCCTGACCAGAAGTATCTATTTTAGTTCATTGCAACAGGTGTACAGGGATATAGGCTGCCTTTGATTCTGGTGTATGTCAAAGGCTGAACACCAAGACATTGTCTGTGTCTATCCCTTCAGTTGGTCTTTGCATGGAAAATGTCTCTGCTCCAGTGAAGACAAGCATCTGTCCAAGGACTCCAGTTCCCGTAAACAGGAATTGTCCATATCCACAGCTCTTACAGCTTGCAACAATGAATGCATGGTTCTTGTGTCGTCCTTAGTTCTCTAAATCTTTTAAGAAAATTTCTGTAAAATTACTGTTTTTGCACTTTATTTGAATTAAGATATTGTACTTTAATTTTACTGTTTTTGTTTTACTGTTTCGTTTGTTTATTATGAGTTTTTTTACAGTGTGTTTTAATGTTAATCAAACAATAAAAGACAAAAAAATCACTTCTCACTTCTCTTGACTAAATAACTTTTTTAACTTTAATAAGAATTAATGTATATTTAATTTATACAATAAAGAATATATTTTACATTTGACTTCTTTATGTAGCTGAAAACTACTGTTAAGACCTGAAAACACTTGTTTGTTAAAATAGGTATCTAATTGGCCAAAATAAAATCCTATCTGTGAATCCCATCAGCCATTGTTGAGCTAGCTGTATTAGCATAACGTTTTGAAATTAGGAGGTAAAAATGCATCAAATTTTACCTGAGACACTACAATGATATCTAATACAAGTTAAATTATTATATCAGCAATGGTTTAAATACTAAACAAAATATAGATGTATATAAATACGTGTTTATACTGCAAAATATGCTTGATGTTATAGTCACTGCCCTTGCTGTCCAGAATAAAAGAGAACATCCCAATCGAGTGAAGGGATTTGTGGAAACTGTGGTTCCTAATCATGGTCCAACATTTGCCTTTATGTTTATGAAAGTATCACTCCACAATACAATAGCAAAATATATAAGTATATGATGCAAAAACTTGAGAAAATGAGATCCAGGCAGTCCAGCAATGATTATGTCAGAGATTAAATTTGAATAAGGAATAACACATTTATTAATTAAAAATTACAGAGACAAACAAATTAATTAAAAAATTAATAGTTAATAAAATCTAGAGTATTGTATCTAACAGATGAAGATGAAGATCAAAATATAGAGAAAGAAGGAACAAAATTAAGACATATGCAGAATGAAATGAGAGGTAGAAGAGAGGAAGTAGAATCAGCCAGAAGTAGAAGACGCAAAAGAAATGTGAGAAGCAAAGAGCAAAGAAAAAGCTAAACTATCAAAGACCCAGTTCGTTTTATACCATAAGCATAAGAAAACTTACATCCCACTCAAACCCATGTTTTGGTCTATTAAGAAAAGGTCAAACAGACTCATCTATTATGTCATAGTTGGTGTAACGGGTAGGTCAGAGTGACTGGTCAAATGTCAAAGATAGATGAAAATACGATGTGTTGTTTTGACCCCCTTAAGGGAATATTGCAGATCTTGCATTATCTCATGTCTGAAGAAATGGAAACAGACATATTTTCATACAAAGGTACATCAAGTTCAAATGAGCAACTAATTCTGAAAGCATCATCACTTCTGCAGTACTTGTCAGGCGTCCAATATCTAGACACAAACGTGTCGACATGACCTGTCACATTGGAACACTTTGAAGAACTATTAAATATAGCAAGCATACATACTCTTAAAGATACAAGAAGAATAACCATAAAGGAGTACAATAAAGAGTAAATACTTGAAAAGGGAAGGATATGGACCAGCAGATATTGCAATTACTAAATGATATTTAGACAGGCTTAAAGAAGTTCCAGATCTGTACTTGTGCTCTTATTATTTAAGTTATTTTGCCATGTAAATAAACATGTGCAAACAATATACTTGCTCTTGTGAATTGATTTTTATGTTAATTACATTTACGAGCTTTTTTGACACACCCACCAAACAAGAGAAAAACATATCTCAAACCTGTCGCACACCGTTTCCAGGGAACATGACGTTCAACCCGGAAACCGTAGCAAAACATTGCGCACCGGTTTGAGCTTGAACATGCCCCCAGTCTCCCTCTACCTAACGAATCTACTATTAAAATAATGTCTTTTATATAAAACTTGATATGAAATGTATGACCAAAATGTGTGCAATATAGCACCAAGAGAAAAAAATAACTGAATGGTTCTGTTGCATTACTATCGAACTCTCCTGCCATCTATCTTTAAAATGAATCACAAGGACTCGCCACCCTCGTTCACATGACCATAAATTATAAAATTGCTTCTGTGTATCAAATGCCATGTACCCTGCACTAATGGCCTTGTAGAAGGGACCTTCATGAACTGATGCCCTTACAAATGGCACCCCCTTCCCGTAGTGCCCTTCAAGGGTGCAAAAACGTAGTTTGGAATTCGAGACATGAAACTATCACAAATAATGCAATACAAATGAATAAGAAAGCCAAACATCAACAGAACGTAAAAAACAATATCTCACAAAATGTTTTTATTGGGTTACAATTCTTTTTAGATGAACCAAAAACAAAAAAGCAGATAAAACCTAACTGTTAATGTATCAGATACAAAAATTATACTCACAGGTGTAATCAGCTTGGCTTCTAGCATCAGAAATACTGCAAGCAACAACTCTTTAGGCTTTTATATTAAAGAAGTTAAGATATCTGGTAACACTTTACAAAAAAGTTTCATTTGTTAACTTTAGTTAACTATATTAATTAACATGAAGTGACAATGAACAATAATTCTGCACCATTAGTCTTAGTTAAAGGTGCAGTATGTAGGATTTCTGTCCGTTAGAGGTCTTATTCAAAACAAAGGCGTAGCTTGATGACGATAAGTTAGAGCGAGGAAGCTTGGGACATGTGGACTTCATCTCAACAGACGGTGCAAAAGAATAGGGATTGGACTCGGGAAGAAATCATGTTCATGGATGCGATTATTAACGTTACTGTAGTATTAAGCAGAGCAGGATCGAGTGTTGTGGGAGCTGAACGAGGAGCTGGAGTGATTGCACAACACACGCCTCACGAGCAGCAGAACTTTTATTATGACACAGTCGCCGGCGCCGCTTCCGCTTTTCCGGTCATGAGTATGAGGTAACACAGCTCTGTCCATCTAATTTGAACTTGCCATGCTAGCAACTGCTCTTTGCGTTTAAAGAGCTTATAAAATATGTTTCAACTTAGATCAATATTTCGTGTCTAATTATTTACTTACGTGGAAAGTAGCCGTGTAATAAGAACGGAAGATAATGTACATCCAGCCAGTTGTAAACTCCTTCAGGCTGACGGCTGATGGCTAACAACTGGCTGGATGTACATTATCCCTTACTTAACAAATGAGACCTTATTGTAAAGTGTTACTAGTTAACTCATTAATGACCTTAAATGAACTTGGCCAAAATATCCAAAGTCCTTTTCAGGATCTTCCTGTGTCTTTTTTCATTTTCTCATGTCCTAGAACACACACACATACTTACATCCATGTACCATCAGTCCGGGCCTCCTTTTCATGTGTATACACACCCATACATAGCAGTTATTCTTGTGGGTACAAACACGCAACAGTTCACTATTTCCATTCCATTCTTGTACTACATATAAGGTATTTTCAGTTTCAGTTCAATACTTTAGCTAAGTAAGTTTAGTAAAAAAGCAAAAATAATCAAACAAAAAGGCAGGGTAATTGCAAATTTATCATATTTATCAACAATGGGACAGATAAAAATATTTATATGTAACAAAGAATTATACCAATTAAAAGAATTACATCAATCATACACAAAACTTACTTTCCATCATTCTTTTTGTAACCACAACCTTCCCCATTTCCTCAGACTTCTCCAGAATCTTCCTCCAATTTCTTCCTCCTTCTCCCTGCCTCACCCACTCTCGGGCCGTACACACATACACCCCTTGGTCTGACGGTTTTGCTCTCTTCAGGACTAGTCCATAAAAGCCACCTCCATGAAGGTCCAACCGAAGCCCGCAGTCTGTGTAAAGTTGAGTGTAGTTACTTCCAACTTTGATCTTATGATCCGGCCCAATCGTCAAGATTTCCTCCAACGGGCCGTTCCCTTTCCTGATGGACCAGGTGACGGAGAGGAAGGTGTGCTCCGTGAAGCCCCGTGTCGCGTTGCACTGAAGCTCTACCGATTCTCCCTCGGACACCGCTGACTTGGGAATGGCTGGAGAAACCTTCAGACTGTCCCCGATCACTGGACAGAACAAAGGACACTTTAAAGCAGGCAGGAGAGGGATGAGTGTCAAAAGGTTTAATGTGTTAAACAAACCAATTTAACTTCTGTTTGGTGCCACTGGTGGTGCAGAATTACACATCTCAACTTTAAGTAGACAGCAGGAATCAGCATAAATACAACAATGGAATGGGATATGAAGAATATATACATTGGAGATTTTATCTGACCATTTTTCAGATAAAAATTTAAAGAAAATTATTACAAATATAGTTTATTATTTATTTTAAGTGTTAATGGTATATTTTAAGCAGAGTGTTTTGCATTTTACATTGACCCTGCATCTTTTATAAATGACATAAACATTATAAACATTAAAATCACAGTCAGTTCCCAGGTCTTTCTCATTACTCCCTATATTGAACTTTATCCTATAATCAACATGCGAACGTTACAGAAAGAAGACTTTATTGACAAAAATATATCCCATAATGCCTAAAAACAAAGATAGAATGGATGTTAATAAACTTCAAGATCTTCTTGCCTCATTAGAGGTGTGGCAAGCTGGATGGGACTCAGAGCTGTGGAAACAGACTGGAGCCAGGAGAGAGTGCCAACGAATGACACCTTGCACACGGGTCTGTTGGTGATTTTAATATCCATGTAGATAATAAAAAAGACTCATTGGGATTGGCATTTACAGACATTCTAAACTCTATTGGAGTTAGAAAACACAAGTCAGGACCCACTCTTTCTCATAAACATACTTTAGATTAGGGATGGGCATTTTTCCAAAATATTGTATTCGAATATTTGGGCTCGTAAAAAACAAATATTCGAATATTCGTTTATTTAAATGAGGTTAAACGAGAAGGACATTATTGTTTTATATTCATCAAGATTTTGTAACCATTTCTGAACAAGCTTACGATTAGGCAATCCACAACAAGCTTACATTATATCTTAAGGTTTTCTTTTAGTTCAAAGCATTAAACAATATGTGTAAACAGAAAATATTAAGAACAAAAGCATTTAAGCTCAAGCAGCGTGAGCGGGAAAAACACTAATAAAGCAGACAGTGCCAGTTATTGTACAAAACGTAAGGTACATAATACACTCGAGTCAGTATATGGTTATCGTGTTTATATTTTTTCAAATGTTCATGCTGAGAAAAACAATAATATCCACATGCTCGGGTGAGAAAACGAGCTGCGCTGACAGACGTTTCATACATAACTGTATGCTAAGCTAAGTTTCTAATAGTAGCACTTTGTTTTCTGTTAGTAAATATATCTCCCTGGACGAAACTTAAAGGTGCCATCGAATTGAAAATTGAATTTATCTTGGCATAGTTAAATAACAAGAGTTCAGTACATGGAAATGACATACAGTGAGTCTCAAACACCATTGCTTCCTCCTTCTTATATAAATCTCATTTGTTTAAAAGACCTCCGAAGAACAGGCGAATCTCAACATAACACCGACTGTTACGTAACAGTCGGATCATTAATATGTACGCCCCCAATATTTGCATATGCCAGCCCATGTTCAAGGCATTAGACAAGGGCAGCCAGTATTAACGTCTGGATCTGTGCACAGCTGAATCATCAGACTAGGTAAGCAAGCAAGAACAATAGTGAAAAATGGCAGATAGAGCAATAATAACTGACATGATCCATTATATCATGATATTTTTAGTGATATTTGTAAATTATCTTTCTAAATGTTTAGTTAGCATGTTGCTAATGTACTGTTAAATGTGGTTAAAGTTACCATCGTTTCTTACTGTATTCACAGAGACAAGAGCCGTCGCTATTTTCATTATTAAACACTTGCAGTCTGTATAATTCATAAACACAACTTCATTCTTTATAAATCTCTCCAACAGTGTAGCATTAGCCGTTAGCCACGGAGCACAGCCTCAAATTCATTCAGAATCAATGTAAACATCAAAATAAACACTGTACTTACACGATTAGACATGCTGCATGACGAACACTTTGTAAAGATCCATTTTGAGGGTTATATTAGCTGTGTGAACTTTGTTTATGCAATGATAGAGTCGAGAGCTCTGGGGGGGCGGAGAGCGCAAGCAATTAAAGGGGCCGCAACCTGAATCGGCGCATTTCTAATTATGCCCCAAAATAGAAAAAATCTATGTGGTATTTTGAGCTGAAACTTCACAGACACATTCAGGGGACACCTTAGACTTATATTACATTTTGTAAAAAAACGTTCGATGGCACCTTTAAGGGAAGCATATGTCTCAACATCAATTTTGCTATCAGACAAGTTATCATCTTGGCTCACTCAGGGATAACTTACAGCTGCTTACCTGTCGTGAATGCAGTAATGGACAGCTGTCTTTCCTCTCTCGACGGGTGTTTAGATTTCATGTGCTTTCTCATTATGGTGCTGATATTATGATAACTCAGTTTCATTAATTCATTTGATCAAAAGTAATTCCATTATGTAAGATCATTTTCATCTAAGTAATTCCAAACTGCGCGAGGCAGACGACTACATTATGTGACGATCAAATAAAATAAACTTGTTAAACACGCTCCACAGCGCCACCCGGTGCATTTAGTTATAACTTTTAGTGCTTAGGATTTATCATGAATTCACTGTATTTACGGCCAGGAACATAGTAAAATTCGAATAGTATTTTTATTTTTCAAATATTAATTACAGGTCGAATATTCGACTATTTGTGCACACCCCTACTTTAGATCTGATATTGTCACATGGAATCGATATTGATGCCATTGAGATTCTGCAGCAGAGTGACAACATCTCAGATCATTATCTAGCTTCGTGTTTACTACATTTAGTCAAGGCTGCAAAACCGCCACCCTGTTATGAATATGCTAGTGCAAGTATATAACATTTAGTTCAAACTTTGACCTGTGGAGGGCAGTAATACACTTAGTAGTGTCTACACTGCCAGAATTATAATAGAGAAGAAGAAGAGAGCTAGTTCAAGATGAGCATTTATGGTTAAAACGTATATAATTTTAATTTTTTTTTTTTAGAAAATGAGTGATGGTTTATAAGACCCTTATCCTCGTCTGAGATTGTGTAGAGCTCTTTGAAGCTGCACTGAAACTGTCATTTTGACCTTCAACTGTTTGAAGGCCATTGAAGTCCATTATAAGGAGAAAAATCCTGGAATGTTTTCCTCAAAAAACTTAATTTCTTTTTGACTGAAGAAAGACATGAACATCTTGGATGACATGGGGGTGAGTAAATTATCAGGAAATTTTAATTTGAAAGTGAACTAATCCTTTAACAATGAAAATGTGCGTGAACTGTTTTGAATTTAAATATTCACAGATTAAATGTACAATGCAAAAAAAAAAAAAAAAAAATTTGCAAGCCCTAAAAATACAATGCATTAAAATACAAGCACGGTTAATGCAATGCATAGTTTTTTCAAGTAGTGATGCATTTGTTTCAAAAACATATGGCATTATTTTACTTCCATAGTCTTATCTTTGATGGTTCTGTATTATCAATCTCTATATACATACAGTATTATTTAAATGTTTAACTATATATGCCAGATGCCCTTCTTGACACAACCCAACCTTGAGAGTGCTAGGACAAACTGACACACACTCCTACGGCCAATATGAGATGTCCAATCCACCTAACCTGCATGTCTTTGTATTGTGTGGGTGGAAACCCACGCTTACAACATGCAAACTTCACACATATATCCACTAATTGGTTTAATTGATTAGGGGAAAATGAATAGAATTAGCCATAGATGTAATAACTTGATTATATTATACATAATACATTATACATATTCATATATATATATATATATATATATATACATAATACATAATTGTGACGAGCAGGGCGGGCGAGAGCCGTGAGGGAACGGCGCGAGGCCGGTGACGCGAGTGATAATGAGCGTCACCTGCGAGGCGTGCCGGCCTCGAGTCTCTCACGGAGGAGCTCCGGAGGCATAAAAGGAGGAGCGACTACAATGAAGGACGAGAGAGGACCAGGCCTGGACTTTATTTTATGTTTTGTTATGTTTGTGTGGCCGGCAGACGTCCGCGAGGGTCTGCCGGCATTACTTTCGTTTTGTTCTTTGTTTATTTTGAATTAAAGTTTGTTGAATGTTCGCCGGTTCCCGCCTCCTTCTTCCCGTATCTACTGACCGTGTTACATTGGTGCCGAAACCCGGGAGGAAGGAGGGACATGCTGTCGGAGAGCCCTCGCTGCTGAGGGGGATCGCGGTGCTGCGGAGTTCGGGCAGCGCGGGAGTGGGAAGACCGCAAGAGGCTGCCCGAGGCGGTGGTGCTGGAGCCTTGTGAAAGGTGGGACGGAGACCCGAATGCCGTGCTCCTGGGACGAGGTGGGGTGGCTGCCGTCTTGGACCTGGAGGGAGCGGAGGAGTCGCCGCCGTCTGCCGTGGGCCGGAGCCTGCTGCCGTCCGCCATGAAGGGGAGGAGCAGGGGACGGGGGACTCGCTGCCGGCTGCCCTCAGTCGGAGGAGCCATCGCCGGCCGCCAGGAGGCGGTCGAGGATCGGGCCGTCCACCGAGAGTCCAGTGCCACCGCATGGCACCGCGAAGAAGAGCCTCTTGGCAGGCTGAGGACCGAGCGGCAGTGTGTCGGGGAACCGGACCAAGAATTTTTTTTTCTCTTTTTCCTCTCTCCCCTCTCTCGTCCTGTCGCTCCCCTTGCTTCCGTCTCCTTTCTCTCGTCTCGTCTGTCCTTACCCCCAGGTGCTGCGGCCGCCGAGACAGGCCCCGGGGGGGAGTAGAGCGCAGTCTCGGAGGTACCCCCCGGCCTGCGAGGGGCGTTGGGGGTATGTGACGAGCAGGGCGGGCGAGAGCCGTGAGGGAACGGCGCGAGGCCGCTGACGCGAGTGATAATGAGCGTCACCTGCGAGGCGTGCCGGCCTCGAGTCTCTCACGGAGGAGCTCCGGAGGCATAAAAGGAGGAGCGACTACAATGAAGGACGAGAGAGGACCAGGCCTGGACTTTATTTTATGTTTTGTTATGTTTGTGTGGCCGGCAGACGTCCGCGAGGGTCTGCCGGCATTACTTTCGTTTTGTTCTTTGTTTATTTTGAATTAAAGTTTGTTGAATGTTCGCCGGTTCCCGCCTCCTCCTTCCCGTATCTACTGACCGTGTTACAATAATGTATGTTATATAGGCTACACAATACTTTATAATGTTCTACACACACAAAATAGTGTTTGTATTGTTTCATATGATTATATATTTCTCTCTTTATATACTTCTCCTTTCCGCTGCCTGCCTCCTACATTTCTCTAACAACCACCAGTGTCGGCGCCATGACAGTCACTTACGTGACAATTTGTGAAAGGGTATTAAAAGAAAAAAATAACTTATTTTAAAGTATAAAAAGACAGACTCAGAAGTTTATTTAAAAGTTAATAGACATTTTTTATATGTTTATTTAATTTTTAAATTTACATTGAATGCCAGCTTCCTCCTTCTTCATAATTTCTCCTTTTGTGTTCCACAGAATAAAATAACAGCATACAGGTTTGGAAAACCAATTATTTTTTTAATCCTGATTTCATGCAATTTTAGCCAAGGTGGGCCACTGGAAATAAAATAATAAAAAATGCCAATAAACCCCAGTGATGCCCCTGGTTGTAACTGTA
Organism: Ancherythroculter nigrocauda; assembly: GCA_036281575.1. Classification (NCBI taxonomy): domain Eukaryota; kingdom Metazoa; phylum Chordata; class Actinopteri; order Cypriniformes; family Xenocyprididae; genus Ancherythroculter; species Ancherythroculter nigrocauda. Next base: position 110,319 of record VTFQ01000569.1, on the reverse strand, counting down.
ATCATGTCTTGACTCACCTTTGAGCTCCACATCGGCGTCGTAGTTCCCGCTGATGACTGAGTCGGTGCTGAGCGTGCTGCAGCGATACAAGCCACTGTCCGTCACTCTGACCTTCTTGAATCTGAGCTCCACAGCGTTATCTGCCAGCCTCTTATAACCGATGTCACCACTGTTGACTCGGTCCTTCACTGTAGGGTCCGTGAAAGTACTGTCAAAGGTGGAGACGAGCTGGACTGATTTATCACCGGCGAGGACCATAGACCACTCAAAGTCCTGATCTCGGGGTCCCTCGTAGTTAGATACATCGCAGCGGATGGAGACGGCCTGACCCTCGACGCGCACCAGAGGACCAACGGAAACCTTCACCACACGGCTCTCACTGACCACCACTGAGAGAAGAAGACAAGAGGTCTCACATATGGTGTATGGAAAAGTGAAATACAGGAATGTCTCTGTACAGGGGCGTCATGCAAGTATTTTTGAGCAGGCACCACTTAGGGTGACAGCAGGACTGTTTGTGTTTCATGTGGAAAAAATTAAGTCCCAAATAAACTTATTATTTATAATAAAACTTTACTTTAACTTTCACTATAATAATTAGTGCAATGTTATCATATCAGATTATACTTTTGAATTACTAAAGGGAGAACATGCATTATTAATGCATCTACAGTCTCTATTCCAGAATATTAAGAATATTAGGCCTATAAGTCCTGCATTGATTCAGTCTTCCATGTATTTTGTAGCTTATAGAAACAAACCAGTTTAAAGCATTAAGCACTGACACCGACTTCTCTCATCATTTGACAGCGAATTTGTGAATCAGAGGCTGTTCTTTGAAGTCCTTCATACCTAGCATACGCTGAGTTCAGTTGATCAGTAAAAGTCATTTTAACAGAAGGCTAAAACTTTATATTTTGTAACATTTTGGATGGATTTCCCAACCACCCGCACAAGAAAAATTGATGGTTCTGCACGAATCGTCCCATAGGCTGTTTGACATTTTAGCTTCAAAACTAAGAAATTCACCAAAGGACGACCACTTTAGGGCACTATTCATTTTGTAGAACTGCAGGAAAGCCCACAGTCAACATAAAAGTTGCTTGCTTTTGTCGCACACTGTAAAACCCGAAATTATTGTAGACGCCAATTACCTCAAACAATTTAAGTAAAGCCACTCAAATCTTTTAAGTAAAGAATAATTATAAATAACAATTAAGTCAAACTGATTTTTTTTTAATTTTATTTAATGTTTACATCCACTGTACTTAAAACTTTTGCTTACCATACATAATGTTTCTTATTTTTCAATTATTTTGATACAGTGGTTGTAAAACCCAATAAGTTCAGAATACTCAAAACATTTCAGTAAACAACTCAAAGATTATTTTATACTGAATACCCAAATTCAGTATATTTTTATTGAAATATTGAATAAACTAACACCTTATCTTTACAGTTAAGTGTTAGTTAGCAACAGCGCACCAGCATGTGCTTACCATCAAAGAGACTAACACTATTTACTTGCATGAACTGTTAATCAACACACAGTATTTACAGCCTTGAAGTTTCACAGCCCATTCTCGGCCTAAACACAGGCACTACTCTTCACCACAAATGTCAACATCACAGAAACACCTTTAATAACAGAACATTAAACAATAACACATCTTTTCCTGTATTAATTTAGTGAAAAAAACACACAAAATTCAACATTTATTCTCCCTTACAGAGTGTGACGCAAAGCATGGTGGGAATTTGAAATCTGCTACAACTCAGTTTAATGTTGAATGGACTCTTCTGATAACGTTGGTTACGTCGGTAACATCGGCAACGACGTGACATGGATGATGACATGACTTTATATCGCTCAGTAAACTTAAAAATAATCATTTAAGGGTTTACTCAAAAATGTTGAGCTACACAAAAATAAAACTAAGCTCCTCGTTCAGAAAATGTAATTGTTTTAAGTTGCATCAATGATTTAAAAGACTTTAATTGCAGTGTACTCAGTCTTTATAAGTTAGTAGTACTGTTCGGGTTTACAGTGCATGGTTTGAAGATCAGTTGGAAAATCAATGAACAGACATAGTGGCCAAATGTGATGTCCAGCCTAGGAAAACTGACATCTTCAACTTAATTCAAATATTTTTAAAAATGTGTTAAAAGATGTAAGCCTACGTATCGTGTTGTTTTGCTTGGAGTCAATTGTTTTATTTGTTATAATGCAATGAAACATGAAAATGTGCAGACATTATTTTTGGCCAGGCTGTCATACAAAGAAATGATGAACACATGCAAAAACGAGAGGACCAGGGAAATATTAAAAATTGATTATGTTGTAGTCAACGTTTGCTTTTTTCTGAAACCTGTAGCTGTAGTTTGGCTTTTTTTGCCAAAAATGTTGTCAGATTGCTTAGTTTGTTTTATTCTTCCCTCATATTAAATAATATAAACAAAAAAATATTTTCCTCATATTTTGATGGTTTAAGCAAAATTGTAGAGTTGTAAAACAAAAAAACAAACAAACAAAAAAAACCTTGAAAAACTTGAAAAAAAAACTTTGCACATCAGTTTTGGCCACTATTATATGTTTGGTGTTTAGCAATAGTAATATTTAAGAGCCTGCTTACTTTCCACTGATGGGTTCAAGTCATCACTGGTGCACTGCTGCATTTTTACAGTTACCAAAAAATGTAATTACTATTTTCATTCCTACAGTTTTTTACAGAGAATTGATGGGATGAGTTATTACATTTAAAGTTATAAAAAGTTTTTTAAAAGTCATTAAATTTAATCAAATGTATTAATTATTGTTTAGGTAATATTTATTATTATTATTATTATTATTATTATTATTTTGTTGATCTAGAAAGTGTTAACTGCACAAAGTTTCATGTCATTTGGACAAAGAGAACATTTTTTTTTTTTTTTTTAGTAAATGTAGTTCGGGGTCTAAAAAGACCCCAAAGACCCTATAAGGGTTAAATAAATGTATTTGTATAACATGGATAATTTGACATGGTTTAGTGTAAGATTTTAGCCCATCTTTTGGAAAATGCAGTTTTAAAAGTAAATAAATTATCATTTTTCCCAGTAGATGGCTGCAGAGCTCCACTATTTGCTATGTGCTATTTGACTAACTGAAAGACATCTTTTCACAAGTATTTTTCAGTTATTTCTAAATATTATGAAATCACAATTATGACAATAAAAAATACTTTTTTCAAAGTTTAGCATTTTTTTTGTACTGAAAAAAATAAGTTTTTCAATAATGTTGATTTTGAGGATGAATTTTGTCCATTTTCTGTGGACAAATAAATAATAATAAATGCTAATCTTGAACTAGCTCTCTTCTTCTCTATTAGAATTCCAGCAGTGTAGACACTGCTAAGTGTATTACTGCCCTCCACAAAGTTTGAACTAAATTGTATTATACAATATGCTAGTGCAAGTATATAACATTTAGTAAGTGTATTTAGTTAATACACTTAGCAGTGTCTACACTGCCGGAATTCTAATAGAGAAGAAGAAGAAGAGAGCTAGTTCAAGATGAGCATTTATGGTTAAAATGTATAAAATTGTAATATTTTTTAGAAAATGAGTGATGGTTTCTCTAGATAAGACCCTTATTTCTCATCTGGGATCGTGTAGAACGCTTTGAAGCTGCACTGAAACTGTAATTTTGACCTTCAACCGTTTGGAGTCCACTGAAGTCCACTATAAGGAGAAAAATCCTGGAATGTTTTCCTCAAAAAACTTAATTTCTTTTAGACTGAAGAAAGAAGGACATCTTGGATGACATGGGGGTGAGTAAATTATCAGGAAATTTTAATTTGAAAGTGAACTAATCCTTTAACCACTGACTCATCATGCTGCTGCAAACAGTGTTTGTGCAAACAGTGAAAGTGTCACAGTTGTGGACAGCTGCATTTAGGCATCAGAGTGGTTCCAAAGCAGGGATTTGTTGAAATGCAAAAGGGTCATTATTGGTCATGTGAATGTAAGTCACAAGTAGACAAACATGTACACATACTCTTCCCCTAACCCTAAATTCATAGGGAAATGATAGGTGAATAGTGAATAGCACAGCAGCACCTAACCCTGGTTGTAAGCATATGTGAAAACACCATGTGACCAATTAAAGGTGCCCTTAGAATTGAAAATTAAATTTTCCTCGGCATAGTTGAATAACAAGAGTTCAGTACATGGAAATGACATACAGTGAGTCTCAAACTCCATTGTTTCCTTCTTCTTATATAAATCTCATTTGTTTAAAAGACCTCCGAAGAACAGGCGAATCTCAACATAACAACGACTGTTACGTAACAGTCGGGATCATTAATATGTACGCCCCCAATATTTGCATATGCCAGCCCATGTTCAAGGCATTAGACAAGTGCAGCCAGTATTAACGTCTGGATCTGTGCACAGCTGAATCATCAGACTAGGTAAGCAAGCAAGAACAATAGTGAAAAATGGCAGATGGAGCGATAATTACTGACATGATCCATGATAGCATGATATTTTTAGTGATATTTGTAAATTGTCTTTCTAAATGTTTCGTTAGCATGTCGCTAATGTACTATTAAATGTGGTTAAAGTTACCATGCATCTTCATTCTTTATAAATCTCTCCAGCAGTGTGTAACGTTATATTTAGCCCCGTTAGCATACTAGCAAACTCATTCAGAATCAAATGTAAACATCCAAATAAATACTATACTCACATGATCCGATGCATGCATGACGAACACTTTGTAAAGATCCATTTTGAGGGTTATATTAGCTGTGTGAACTTTGTTTATGCAATGTATTATAGAGTTGTGAGCTGGGGGCGGGGAGCACAAGCATTTAAATGGGACACTCACAGAAATGTCGCATATTAAAAAACTGAATAAAAAGAAATCTATGGGGTATTTTGAGCTGAATCTTCACACATTCAAAGGACACCTTAGACTTATATTACATCTTGTAAAATAGGGTTCTAGGGCACCTTTAATTAAATGCAACAGCCTACAAATAAAAATAAATATACACATTTGCAATCTTTGTTTTTGTTTTGTTTTTTTCTATATTGCGGCACTATTTGTTGTCTCTCCATGTTGGTTTGAGCATGATTGTTTAATCTGAACGTCATCAAGGAATCTGGCCAATGACAGCTGTGCGCCTTCTACTGATCAAGTCTGAACATACATCTGGGGGGATTTCAGAAAGCAAGGTTAACTTACCGTCGCATATACACTGAACTCTCGGTTTATTAACCCAAACCTTGTTTACTCAAGGCATGCTGGTTCCAAAAACACGTCAAGGACTAAGTTCAGCCAACCCAGAGTATGTTCCCAGTTAACAAACAAGACATTCTCAACAGAGCGATAGAGACAGAGCGCATTTAGGCCACAATTCAACCGTCTCCATTGACTTTGTATTGCGTAAGGCTGCTTATAACAAAAAACTTATAACAAAAACATAACAAAAAACAGAACAATGACTTAAAGCTGGTATGTGACAAGGTTTACAGCAAACAAGCTAAAAAACCCAAAACTAAGTTTTTTTTTATAAGCTACTGAACTGTAAAAGCCAGCCTTTATGGAGACAAAAGTAGATACAGGCAATAAGAAGTAAAGCATCTTGGCAACCATACCATTTTATAGTCATGTGACCATATATTTTAGTACCACTCATCATTTCTGCCAGACTGTGAAAAGGAGAAGAACATGGAAGAAGAGGAAGTCATAACAGATGTAATGCTGTTTCATCAAAGCAAATTTGTCCAGGTCTAAAACTATTTATGATGCATATTGGTGATTTAGCAATGTATAAAACCATGCAAGTCATTTAGCTAAATATTAGCCTGAATTGGTAAGCTAGCTAGCTTTTCCTAAAATGGCAGCTATGGGGAAAAGTGAGCCAAATGCTGTGGGGTAAATTGAGCCAGTGTTTTAACTTACCCCACCATAAGGCAATGAATTTAAGTTAAATCTGAAGTATAAACTGGTGTCATTTCAATGTAATATTAGCAACTGGTTTAGTTTAGCTTTATTTTCGAGTTTATTTGATAGGAACAGTTTACGAGTATACCAAATCCTTCTCTGATATGAACCAGAGGATGTTTAATCAAATATATCTTTCCACCTGTAGTCTGTAATGGCCTAACATGGTCGACATCGCAGAAAAACTACCATGTCAAGAACATTTTGACTAAAATGTTTATTAGTTTCAGTGACATTTATTCATTCTTATTTAGTTTTTATTTAATTTTACTCAACAAACGCTCTGTTAATGGGAAGGTTACAACTTTGGTGTTCAACATATTGTTTCAGAAATGCAAACAATTAAAGATACTGAAAGGGGGTCACAGGGGTCACAGGGGTCAGTCAAATATTGAGTATAAATTCAATATAAAACTGATTTGGAAAACACTAGCTAAAATATAAAGCTAACAGTTAACAGCACAATTTGTTCCTTTCTCCATCTGTTTCAAAAGTAATCATGATCAGTAATCAATAGTGGTGTGAAACAGTGACAATCTCCTTAGATGTATCAGTTTTGTATTTCTTCAGTTTGAAGTTGAGAGTATTTAATTAAACTTTTTATTAAATTTTGATTAAACTGTTCTACTGTTAAATGGTACAGTATTTTATATGTTAAATGTATTTCATTTAAGGTTTGTACTGTATTTCTTCAAAAACTGAATGATTCAATTTTCTGTTTTATACAGTATTTGTACAGAAGTTGTAGTTTGTCTTCCAAAATAAACTATTTAGAATCTTGAGCATGCTTTTTTTTTTTGTTGTAGTCTGTAAAATAATGGTGTTTCTCTGTAGAAAGTTTAGTACTGTCACTTTATTGAAGGTGTTTGATCAATCTATGAAAAATCTGTAAAATAACAGTTTTACACTGTAAAAATAAATAAATAAATAAATAAATAAATAAATAAATAAAAACGATCAAATGACTGGCAGCTACTGCGTAAAATTAAAATAAAATCTTAATTTAAATAAGGAAAAATCTGTAAAGTAACATTGTTTTATATTATTGTTTTTGCACTTCTTTTTAATTAAGATATTTTACTTTAATTTTACGTTTTTTGTCATTTATCATTTTTTTTACAGTATATAATCTTATTTTATGGCTGTGTTCTTCTCACGGCTGAGCCATGTAAAACATTAAGGAAAAGCACTTTCTGTTCTTACTGGACAGTGGAATTTGATAAAATTTAAGGACAATCTAAAACACAACAAGCTCATTTTAAATCACACAGTACTAATCTACCACAAAATTAATGTGTTTATAATAGGACAGAAAACTATATATCTTACTAATTAAATACAAATTAGTACTTTTATCACAGATTAAACCAAACCTCCGTTTATAATAGTGGTATCACAAATTTCTTAAACAAGTCAACTTACCAAGCGCAATAACCAAAATCACAGAATGAAAAAGTCCCGTTATTCCATCCATTTTAAGAAAGTGCATGAAATCCTCCCGTGAGAGCAGCAGACAAGACTCTCCTAACAGCAGAGCTGAACAAAGTTTTGCAAGAGTAGCTTAGTCTGTTATAGTTTGTGGAAGAAGAGATGGTTTCCAGGAAAGAGAGAGAGAATCACTTATGAATGCCACTGTGGCCGTGCATTTTACTTTCCCTTTCAAATTAGCAGAAACTGCTTGAATGATGGGTTACCTCATATTCCCAGGTTTTTCATGAAGCTGTTAGACTAGTTTATTTATATAAAAATCCAAGCGCCCCATTCAAGCCATTTCTAAGAAACATTTGATTTGAAATTAAAGATCCGATTGTCGAAAGAATTCCTGGTGCAGTTTACTCTCAGCCAGTAAGATCCATGTTACAGTTTCATATATAGGTATTCAGATGAAAATTCAGACAGAAGGCTAAAACATCAACAGCTAACTGGCAAATAAGTAACTGGATTCATCCTTGTTGCTGATTTAAAGTTTGTTAATTGAAGTCTGACGCATGCGGAGTTGTGTGTATTTGCAGCACAGTAAAACGAAGGTGTTTTTTTTCTATGTGCATGTGTTTTCTTCAGTTGCAGTGCGTTGAGGTTTGTGCTAATTACGGCACATTTGCACTAATTAAATACAAAATAAAATACAGATCAAATAAATAGCAAATATGAAACAAGTGAGGCAAACAGAAATTAAATAATGAAACAGAAATTGAAAAAATTATTATAATTCATACACAAGATAAAAATACAGCAAAGAATACAGCACAATATGCCATTTTAAATACTAATTTAAATAGCTAAACAGATATTTAAAAAAATATAATTCATACTTTGGAAAAAAATACAGTCTACAAATACAAATTAGTACATATTCAAGTTTAAATGCTTTAAATATCATATAGGTAAAATACTATAAACTATAGTTGGAATAAAATGCTAACATGCTATAATTATTTAAAATAATTGTTTTTGCACCTAGCTACTATGTAATAAAGTGGAATATCATAACGCATGTGACACAATATCACACATGTAACCTAACTTTTTACAGTAATTTTGTGGTGCTGTTATAGAGTTTATATTTTCAATTCAATTACATGTCCCTTTCAATTGTGTTTGGAAAGATGCAGATGTATTTTTCATTCGTGAAGGTAATGTGCAAGCATTTCATTAAAATTTTGGTTGGTGAAACTGCCCGTAACTGACCAAAATTAGAAGCGCACAGTAAAATATGAGGAAGAAAAACCCTTGATCTTCCATTCTCCAAAAGGGGTGCATCAACTGGACAGATTTCTTTTATCAGCACAAGGCATCTCTCTGACTCTTCAGTTCTCAAAGTTACAATCTTACTGACAATGCCAAATGTTCCATCCTTCAAAACAACTACAGTGTCATTTGACCTGACTGTTTTTTTGTAATCCGTGGAGTGAATGACCTCAGAGTTCACTATCAGTCAGCAGTAGATGTTAAACTCTGTACCTTTACCCTAGTGAAAAATAAATATACTAAAATCTATTTGAAATACATTTATTTTAAGTGAACTACAATTGCATTTACATTTACATGTACTTAATATAAATACCCTGCAATTGTACTTTTAGTAAACTAAATTGGTATAGTTAAAGTCTGCTAAACTGGAACAAGTATTTTTGTGTTGAGGTCCAACTAAAGATATACTTTATTATATTTGATTGTGCTAAAGTGGAACTATTGAAAGTATACTTTAGGTACACTTTATATATCTTGCATTCAAATTATACAGTGATCATACTATCCTTACTAATAGTGATATTAAACACATTTTTGGCTTAATATTTAGAAATAAGCATTGTGCAATAAAGAAGAACTGCAAATAAAGTTTAATTAAAATATTTATGTCAGTATGTCTGTAAATAGTCAACATTTGAAGTGGATCAAGTTGTCCTAAAACCTTCTTCTAAGGACAATTTTGATGAATTTTTTTGATCCACTTCAAATGCTGACTACTGTATATTAATGGGTTTTTAGTTAGTGTGAAATGAATGCAGGCCTATTTTAAACACATTTTGGTAGGGTTTTTTCACTAGGGCATACTCTGCATTCATTGCCTCTGACATGTTTTCTCACTGTCACGCACCTAACTCGGAAACTCTTAAGGAAATCCAGTTACCTAAACTCATAATTATGAGTTGTGCAGATGTTCATGTGCATTTTAAATACATTCTTTCTGACATGACTTGAAAACACTGTAACTGCTGAAGCTAAACCTTGACCCCCATTGGCCGGCCCCAACGTCCTACTATTGGTTGAACCTCAATGATTGATATGTTTTGAACACGCCATAAAGCCAATGCCATCACACTCAACAACAATCGGTTTTGCTGTACTTTTGCTAAACAACTGAACTCGCTGGAGTGAACACTATTGGGAATCTGTGTTGCAGATTTTGGCACATTTGTCAGAAGGAAACTTTAGAGTCTAGAAAGTCATTGTAGCTAAAGACACAAGTCTCACCATGTATTTCAAATCCGAGAATGATCAAATTATTTTTAGATGATGCTATATAATTTTTTAGATGAGACTTTCTTTTTGTGCAAACCACAGAAAACATGAGGTATGAACTGAAACATCTACTTTGTTTCTGCTAATTGGCTGTAAGGGCAGAAATTTCAAACCCAACTTTTGCCTACAGCTCAGACGTAACCATGAGACATTTGCAAATAAAATGATTTAATTTGTTACATTTTTACTTCAGTAATTTATTTTTGTTGAATACTATGTTGACCTGTTATGATTAAATGTACAATGAAGAGTATTTGAGTTCTACTTGTTTAGTATAAAAATAGTATTGGCCTAGATAAAAGTTTACAGGAAATGTGTTTTAAGTTGCAAAAAATAATCATAAGTTTTATAATTATGATCTTTACCTTTTTTAATAATTTGCTCACACTTTGAATATCAGGTAGGCTATTGTTTAATTTAATTCAATAGCACTTTTCACAAATTTGCATGGTTGCAAACAGATATAGCCTACATATAGAAAGTAGTTACATAAGTTACATAAGTAAATATTTGTAATTATAACAAATAAAGAAAACAACATATAGTCAGAAGAAATTCATGTACCTGATCAGAAGTTTTATTACATTTGTGTATTTCTAATGCACTTCAATACTGTAATACACTTTTCCCATTAATGCTACTTTAATGGCCCTTATTTGCACTTCAAAATATGGACTGCAGCCCTTTGGGCTGTCAAAATATTATGAATTATTACATTTATTAATTAAATTTATTAAACTGATCCTGAGCAAAAAAAACAAAAACAAAAAACAAACAAACAAACAAACAAACAAACAAAAAAAAAAACACACAGAAAGTTAAAATGTCAAATAAATCCAGAAATGTTTACTGCATGAAAAGTAAATCATTTTAATTTATGCGTCACATATAAATCCGCAGCTTAATGCAAGACCGCCAAATCATTTAATTGTGTTTTTGTCAGGAGCAGTTGTGGTGCATTGAGAGGTGAAGCGCGCAGAGACAATCGGCAGAGGAATGTTATGGATGATTATATTTCATTCACACACACAGAAACACAAGCAGTTCTGCACATTCACATTTTTCCACCAATGAACGGAAATGTCTGTGTTTAAGTGCGTGCACAAGAATAAAACTAATGTGCCGTTTATGCAATTGCTTCATGTTGCGTTAATGACAGATAATGTCAGGTAAAAGGGAAGCAAAACATTCTTGATATTTAATGTTGCGTCTGCTGGTTTTATTTCTTCTACAGCTTTAATGCATGTTCGTGTTGTATAGCAACAGGCCATTTCACATTTATTTTCACGCACCACTTAAAGTGTCTATATTAATAATTTTGTCGGCGATTCACAGTCTTTTAATCCATATAATTTGTGCTGTCATTAATAGTAGTCATTAATAATGTCTGCGCGCTTATAGCTGTACTTGTAACAGTATAGAGAGAACACAAAGTAACCCCAGTTTAGCGTAGTCTATCCCTGCGTCCCAATGTCCATACTATCCATCCTAAATAGTATGTGAGATTAAAGTCCCCATGAACCGGAAGTTGCAAATGACTTTTCTCCAGTGTTGTGACGTATTTCCAAGTGAAACTGAATATTGAATAGAGGGCAGAGTTTTACTTCAGCGCTCCTCCTCTCCATCTCTCGCTCATAGCAGACTAACGGTTGGAGAGGGGTGGTTTACGCGATTTCAACCCAAGCCGTCAAACTGATGTCTTCAGAGAAGGGACACCGTTGCAGAGGGGAGGAGCATTTTCAGATTTTGATTAAATATTACGAAGCCAAACAATTTTTTTGTGTGGATTGACTTGCACGGATGAATTGTTCACCACAAAACGTCTCGGGTTACGAGTGTAACCCTTGTTCCCTGAGTAAGGGAACGAGACGCTACGTCGGATGACGTGATGGGAACCCTCTGTATTTTGTGTTCGTGAAGCACCTCTGTATCCAACCAATGAAAAGACGTGACGTCAGAGGCGGGTGACGTCACGGATCAGGAAGCTATAAAGCACACCTGAACACAAAGCACGCCAGCTTCTGTAGGTTGTCTGAAGCAAGCGCACCAGGTATGCGGGAGATACGGCCACGTGACGTAGCGTCTCGTTCCCTTACTCAGGGAACAAGGGTTACACTCGTAACCCGAGACGTTCCCTTTCGTGGGAACTATCGACGCTACGTCGGATGACGTGATGGGAACGCAATCCCAACTACGCCGTCTCTCCAAGTGCCTGGCTGCTATCTCGTAGCACCCTGGCCCCCGGAGTGATATTAAGATGAAGATTATAAAATCTGATGAAGGTGTGCTGGGATGACCATCCAGCCGCACCGCAAATGTCGTCCATAGAGACACCAGACAGAAGAGCTCTGGACGCGGCCATACCTCTCGTGGAGTGAGCCCGCACCATCAAAGGACACGGGCGCCCCACCGTCTCATACGCAAGTGAGATGGCCTCGACCACCCACTTGCTCATCCGCTGTTTAGATGCTGGGCCCCCTTTCTTAGGGGACCCATAACACACAAACAATTGTTCTGTTTTTCTCCACAGGGCAGCTCTGTGGACATACGCATCTAGTGCTCTTACAGGGCAAAGCAGATTCTTTCTTTCCTGATCCACATTTGTGAAAGGAGGCGGGCAGAAAGCCTCCAGTACAATGGGGCCTGGGACCCTCGTCGGAACCTTTGGAACATATCCCGGCCTGGTATGTAGAAAGGCTTTCACCATACCAGGCGCGAACTCAAGACAGGATGGAGCGACTGACAGCGCTTGTAAATCACCAATTCTCTTCAGAGAAGAGACGGCCAAGAGAAAGATAGTTTTGAGTGTCAGGAACTTGTCTGACACCTCTTCTATTGGCTCGAAGGGAGCCTCAGCCAGCCCTTGGAGCACAATAGTGAGGTCCCAGGTCGGGGTCTTTGTGCGCACCACAGGCCTCAACCTGAGTGCACCACGGAGGAAGCGTACTACTAGGGGGTCTCGACCCAGCGAGGAGCCCCCTACAGGGATATGATGAGCCGAAATAGCGGCCACATATACTTTCAGCGTGGAAGGGGTTAAACCTTCCGAGAACTTTTCCTGAAGGAACCGAAGCACGTCTAAGACTGAGGAATGGACCGGGTCCAAATTATGCTGTTCACACCACAGAGAGAACACTTTCCATTTGTATAAGTACAACTTCCTCGTGGAGGGAGCTCTGGAATGAAGGATGGTCTCCACAACCTCGGTTGGGAGACCAGTTTCTATGAGCCTTGCCCCCTCAGGGGCCAGGCCCACAGTTTCCACATTTCTGGGCGGGGATGGAGAATCGTGCCGCCCACTTGAGACAGAAGATCCTGCCTGAGAGGAAGCTCCAAGGGAGAGCCGTGCAGTAGAGACATTATGTCTGAAAACCATATTCTGGTCGGCCAGTAAGGGGCCACCAATATTAGGTCGACCTTCTCCTGGCGAACCTTTTCCAGAACTCCCGGGAGCATTGAGACTGGGGGGAATGCATACAGACGTAGTCTCGGCCACGTCTGTAGCATGGCATCCAGCCCTAGAGGTGCTGGGTGCTGAAGTGAGTACCACAGAGGGCACTGAGCTGACTCCTCTGTGGCAAAGAGATTGACTTGAGCTCGACCGAAAGTTTTCCATATCAACTCCACCACCTCGGTGTGGAGTTTCCATTCCCCCGGTCTCGCGCCCTGCCTCGACAGGGCGTCCGCTCCCACATTCAACCGCCCGGGGATGTAAGCTGCTCTCAGCGAGAGGAGCTTCCCCTGGGACCAGAGGAGGATGCGGCTGGCCAACTTTGATAATGGGCGAGACCGCAAACCCCCCTGAAGAAAGAAGGACATCTTGGATGACATGGGGGTGAGTAAATTATCAGGAAATTTTAATTTGAAAGTGAACTAATCCTTTAACCACTGACTCATCATGCTGCTGCAAACAGTGTTTGTGCAAACAGTGAAAGTGTCACAGTTGTGGACAGCTGCATTTAGGCATCAGAGTGGTTCCAAAGCAGGGATTTGTTGAAATGCAAAAGGGTCATTATTGGTCATGTGAATGTAAGTCACAAGTAGACAAACATGTACACATACTCTTCCCCTAACCCTAAATTCATAGGGAAATGATAGGTGAATAGTGAATAGCACAGCAGCACCTAACCCTGGTTGTAAGCATATGTGAAAACACCATGTGACCAATTAAAGGTGCCCTTAGAATTGAAAATTAAATTTTCCTCGGCATAGTTGAATAACAAGAGTTCAGTACATGGAAATGACATACAGTGAGTCTCAAACTCCATTGTTTCCTTCTTCTTATATAAATCTCATTTGTTTAAAAGACCTCCGAAGAACAGGCGAATCTCAACATAACACCGACTGTTACGTAACAGTCGGGATCATTAATATGTACGCCCCCAATATTTGCATATGCCAGCCCATGTTCAAGGCATTAGACAAGGGCAGCCAGTATTAACGTCTGGATCTGTGCACAGCTGAATCATCAGACTAGGTAAGCAAGCAAGAACAATAGTGAAAAATGGCAGATGGAGCGATAATTACTGACATGATCCATGATAGCATGATATTTTTAGTGATATTTGTAAATTGTCTTTCTAAATGTTTCGTTAGCATGTCGCTAATGTACTATTAAATGTGGTTAAAGTTACCATGCATCTTCATTCTTTATAAATCTCTCCAGCAGTGTGTAACGTTATATTTAGCCCCGTTAGCATACTAGCAAACTCATTCAGAATCAAATGTAAACATCCAAATAAATACTATACTCACATGATCCGATGCATGCATGACGAACACTTTGTAAAGATCCATTTTGAGGGTTATATTAGCTGTGTGAACTTTGTTTATGCAATGTATTATAGAGTTGTGAGCTGGGGGCGGGGAGCACAAGCATTTAAATGGGACACTCACAGAAATGTCGCATATTAAAAAACTGAATAAAAAGAAATCTATGGGGTATTTTGAGCTGAATCTTCACACATTCAAAGGACACCTTAGACTTATATTACATCTTGTAAAATAGGGTTCTAGGGCACCTTTAATTAAATGCAACAGCCTACAAATAAAAATAAATATACACATTTGCAATCTTTGTTTTTGTTTTGTTTTTTTCTATATTGCGGCACTATTTGTTGTCTCTCCATGTTGGTTTGAGCATGATTGTTTAATCTGAACGTCATCAAGGAATCTGGCCAATGACAGCTGTGCGCCTTCTACTGATCAAGTCTGAACATACATCTGGGGGGATTTCAGAAAGCAAGGTTAACTTACCGTCACATATACACTGAACTCTCAGTTTATTAACCCAAACCTTGTTTACTCAAGGCATGCTGGTTCCAAAAACACGTCAAGGACTAAGTTCAGCCAACCCAGAGTATGTTCCCAGTTAACAAACAAGACATTCTCAACAGAGCGATAGAGACAGAGCGCATTTAGGCCACAATTCAACCGTCTCCATTGACTTTGTATTGCGTAAGGCTGCTTATAACAAAAAACTTATAACAAAAACATAACAAAAAACAGAACAATGACTTAAAGCTGGTATGTGACAAGGTTTACAGCAAACAAGCTAAAAAACCCAAAACTAAGTTTTTTTTTATAAGCTACTGAACTGTAAAAGCCAGCCTTTATGGAGACAAAAGTAGATACAGGCAATAAGAAGTAAAGCATCTTGGCAACCATACCATTTTATAGTCATGTGACCATATATTTTAGTACCACTCATCATTTCTGCCAGACTGTGAAAAGGAGAAGAACATGGAAGAAGAGGAAGTCATAACAGATGTAATGCTGTTTCATCAAAGCAAATTTGTCCAGGTCTAAAACTATTTATGATGCATATTGGTGATTTAGCAATGTATAAAACCATGCAAGTCATTTAGCTAAATATTAGCCTGAATTGGTAAGCTAGCTAGCTTTTCCTAAAATGGCAGCTATGGGGAAAAGTGAGCCAAATGCTGTGGGGTAAATTGAGCCAGTGTTTTAACTTACCCCACCATAAGGCAATGAATTTAAGTTAAATCTGAAGTATAAACTGGTGTCATTTCAATGTAATATTAGCAACTGGTTTAGTTTAGCTTTATTTTCGAGTTTATTTGATAGGAACAGTTTACGAGTATACCAAATCCTTCTCTGATATGAACCAGAGGATGTTTAATCAAATATATCTTTCCACCTGTAGTCTGTAATGGCCTAACATGGTCGACATCGCAGAAAAACTACCATGTCAAGAACATTTTGACTAAAATGTTTATTAGTTTCAGTGACATTTATTCATTCTTATTTAGTTTTTATTTAATTTTACTCAACAAACGCTCTGTTAATGGGAAGGTTACAACTTTGGTGTTCAACATATTGTTTCAGAAATGCAAACAATTAAAGATACTGAAAGGGGGTCACAGGGGTCACAGGGGTCAGTCAAATATTGAGTATAAATTCAATATAAAACTGATTTGGAAAACACTAGCTAAAATATAAAGCTAACAGTTAACAGCACAATTTGTTCCTTTCTCCATCTGTTTCAAAAGTAATCATGATCAGTAATCAATAGTGTTGTGAAACAGTGACAATCTCCTTAGATGTATCAGTTTTGTATTTCTTCAGTTTGAAGTTGAGAGTATTTAATTAAACTTTTTATTAAATTTTGATTAAACTGTTCTACTGTTAAATGGTACAGTATTTTATATGTTAAATGTATTTCATTTAAGGTTTGTACTGTATTTCTTCAAAAACTGAATGATTCAATTTTCTGTTTTATACAGTATTTGTACAGAAGTTGTAGTTTGTCTTCCAAAATAAACTATTTAGAATCTTGAGCATGCTTTTTTTTTTTTTTTGTAGTCTGTAAAATAATGGTGTTTCTCTGTAGAAAGTTTAGTACTGTCACTTTATTGAAGGTGTTTGATCAATCTATGAAAAATCTGTAAAATAACAGTTTTACACTGTAAAAATAAATAAATAAATAAATAAATAAAAACGATCAAATGACTGGCAGCTACTGCGTAAAATTAAAATAAAATCTTAATTTAAATAAGGAAAAATCTGTAAAGTAACATTGTTTTATATTATTGTTTTTGCACTTCTTTTTAATTAAGATATTTTACTTTAATTTTACGTTTTTTGTCATTTATCATTTTTTTTACAGTATATAATCTTATTTTATGGCTGTGTTCTTCTCACGGCTGAGCAATGTAAAACATTAAGGAAAAGCACTTTCTGTTCTTACTGGACAGTGGAATTTGATAAAATTTAAGGACAATCTAAAACACAACAAGCTCATTTTAAATCACACAGTACTAATCTACCACAAAATTAATGTGTTTATAATAGGACAGAAAACTATATATCTTACTAATTAAATACAAATTAGTACTTTTATCACAGATTAAACCAAACCTCCGTTTATAATAGTGGTATCACAAATTTCTTAAACAAGTCAACTTACCAAGCGCAATAACCAAAATCACAGAATGAAAAAGTCCCGTTATTCCATCCATTTTAAGAAAGTGCATGAAATCCTCCCGTGAGAGCAGCAGACAAGACTCTCCTAACAGCAGAGCTGAACAAAGTTTTGCAAGAGTAGCTTAGTCTGTTATAGTTTGTGGAAGAAGAGATGGTTTCCAGGAAAGAGAGAGAGAATCACTTATGAATGCCACTGTGGCCGTGCATTTTACTTTCCCTTTCAAATTAGCAGAAACTGCTTGAATGATGGGTTACCTCATATTCCCAGGTTTTTCATGAAGCTGTTAGACTAGTTTATTTATATAAAATCCAAGCGCCCCATTCAAGCCATTTCTAAGAAACATTTGATTTGAAATTAAAGATCCGATTGTCGAAAGAATTCCTGGTGCAGTTTACTCTCAGCCAGTAAGATCCATGTTACAGTTTCATATATAGGTATTCAGATGAAAATTCAGACAGAAGGCTAAAACATCAACAGCTAACTGGCAAATAAGTAACTGGATTCATCCTTGTTGCTGATTTAAAGTTTGTTAATTGAAGTCTGACGCATGCGGAGTTGTGTGTATTTGCAGCACAGTAAAACGAAGGTGTTTTTTTTCTATGTGCATGTGTTTTCTTCAGTTGCAGTGCGTTGAGGTTTGTGCTAATTACGGCACATTTGCACTAATTAAATACAAAATAAAATACAGATCAAATAAATAGCAAATATGAAACAAGTGAGGCAAACAGAAATTAAATAATGAAACAGAAATTGAAAAAATTATTATAATTCATACACAAGATAAAAATACAGCAAAGAATACAGCACAATATGCCATTTTAAATACTAATTTAAATAGCTAAACAGATATTTAAAAAAATATAATTCATACTTTGGAAAAAAATACAGTCTACAAATACAAATTAGTACATATTCAAGTTTAAATGCTTTAAATATCATATAGGTAAAATACTATAAACTATAGTTGGAATAAAATGCTAACATGCTATAATTATTTAAAATAATTGTTTTTGCACCTAGCTACTATGTAATAAAGTGGAATATCATAACGCATGTGACACAATATCACACATGTAACCTAACTTTTTACAGTAATTTTGTGGTGCTGTTATAGAGTTTATATTTTCAATTCAATTACATGTCCCTTTCAATTGTGTTTGGAAAGATGCAGATGTATTTTTCATTCGTGAAGGTAATGTGCAAGCATTTCATTAAAATTTTGGTTGGTGAAACTGCCCGTAACTGACCAAAATTAGAAGCGCACAGTAAAATATGAGGAAGAAAAACCCTTGATCTTCCATTCTCCAAAAGGGGTGCATCAACTGGACAGATTTCTTTTATCAGCACAAGGCATCTCTCTGACTCTTCAGTTCTCAAAGTTACAATCTTACTGACAATGCCAAATGTTCCATCCTTCAAAACAACTACAGTGTCATTTGACCTGACTGTTTTTTTGTAATCCGTGGAGTGAATGACCTCAGAGTTCACTATCAGTCAGCAGTAGATGTTAAACTCTGTACCTTTACCCTAGTGAAAAATAAATATACTAAAATCTATTTGAAATACATTTATTTTAAGTGAACTACAATTGCATTTACATTTACATGTACTTAATATAAATACCCTGCAATTGTACTTTTAGTAAACTAAATTGGTATAGTTAAAGTCTGCTAAACTGGAACAAGTATTTTTGTGTTGAGGTCCAACTAAAGATATACTTTATTATATTTGATTGTGCTAAAGTGGAACTATTGAAAGTATACTTTAGGTACACTTTATATATCTTGCATTCAAATTATACAGTGATCATACTATCCTTACTAATAGTGATATTAAACACATTTTTGGCTTAATATTTAGAAATAAGCATTGTGCAATAAAGAAGAACTGCAAATAAAGTTTAATTAAAATATTTATGTCAGTATGTCTGTAAATAGTCAACATTTGAAGTGGATCAAGTTGTCCTAAAACCTTCTTCTAAGGACAATTTTGATGAATTTTTTTGATCCACTTCAAATGCTGACTACTGTATATTAATGGGTTTTTAGTTAGTGTGAAATGAATGCAGGCCTATTTTAAACACATTTTGGTAGGGTTTTTTCACTAGGGCATACTCTGCATTCATTGCCTCTGACATGTTTTCTCACTGTCACGCACCTAACTCGGAAACTCTTAAGGAAATCCAGTTACCTAAACTCATAATTATGAGTTGTGCAGATGTTCATGTGCATTTTAAATACATTCTTTCTGACATGACTTGAAAACACTGTAACTGCTGAAGCTAAACCTTGACCCCCATTGGCCGGCCCCAACGTCCTACTATTGGTTGAACCTCAATGATTGATATGTTTTGAACACGCCATAAAGCCAATGCCATCACACTCAACAACAATCGGTTTTGCTGTACTTTTGCTAAACAACTGAACTCGCTGGAGTGAACACTATTGGGAATCTGTGTTGCAGATTTTGGCACATTTGTCAGAAGGAAACTTTAGAGTCTAGAAAGTCATTGTAGCTAAAGACACAAGTCTCACCATGTATTTCAAATCCGAGAATGATCAAATTATTTTTAGATGATGCTATATAATTTTTTAGATGAGACTTTCTTTTTGTGCAAACCACAGAAAACATGAGGTATGAACTGAAACATCTACTTTGTTTCTGCTAATTGGCTGTAAGGGCAGAAATTTCAAACCCAACTTTTGCCTACAGCTCAGACGTAACCATGAGACATTTGCAAATAAAATGATTTAATTTGTTACATTTTTACTTCAGTAATTTATTTTTGTTGAATACTATGTTGACCTGTTATGATTAAATGTACAATGAAGAGTATTTGAGTTCTACTTGTTTAGTATAAAAATAGTATTGGCCTAGATAAAAGTTTACAGGAAATGTGTTTTAAGTTGCAAAAAATAATCATAAGTTTTATAATTATGATCTTTACCTTTTTTAATAATTTGCTCACACTTTGAATATCAGGTAGGCTATTGTTTAATTTAATTCAATAGCACTTTTCACAAATTTGCATGGTTGCAAACAGATATAGCCTACATATAGAAAGTAGTTACATAAGTTACATAAGTAAATATTTGTAATTATAACAAATAAAGAAAACAACATATAGTCAGAAGAAATTCATGTACCTGATCAGAAGTTTTATTACATTTGTGTATTTCTAATGCACTTCAATACTGTAATACACTTTTCCCATTAATGCTACTTTAATGGCCCTTATTTGCACTTCAAAATATGGACTGCAGCCCTTTGGGCTGTCAAAATATTATGAATTATTACATTTATTAATTAAATTTATTAAACTGATCCTGAGCAAAAAAAAAAAAAAAAAAAAAAAAAAAAAAAAAAAAAAAACAAACAAACAAAAAAAAAAAACACAGAAAGTTAAAATGTCAAATAAATCCAGAAATGTTTACTGCATGAAAAGTAAATCATTTTAATTTATGCGTCACATATAAATCCGCAGCTTAATGCAAGACCGCCAAATCATTTAATTGTGTTTTTGTCAGGAGCAGTTGTGGTGCATTGAGAGGTGAAGCGCGCAGAGACAATCGGCAGAGGAATGTTATGGATGATTATATTTCATTCACACACACAGAAACACAAGCAGTTCTTCAGGTTCACATTTTTCCACCAATGAACGGAAATGTTTGTGTTTTAGTGCGTGCACAAGAATAAAACTAATGTGCCGTTTATGCAATTGCTTCATGTTGCGTTAATGACAGATAATGTCAGGTAAAAGGGAAGCAAAACATTCTTGATATTTAATGTTGCGTCTGCTGGTTTTATTTCTTCTACAGCTTTAATGCATGTTCGTGTTGTATAGCAACAGGCCATTTCACATTTATTTTCACGCACCACTTAAAGTGTCTATATTAATAATTTTGTCGGCGATTCACAGTCTTTTAATCCATATAATTTGTGCCGTCATTAATAGTAGTCATTAATAATGTCTGCGCGCTTATAGCTGTACTTGTAACAGTATAGAGAGAACACAAAGTAACCCCAGTTTAGCGTAGTCTATCCCTGCGTCCCAATGTCCATACTATCCATCCTAAATAGTATGTGAGATTAAAGTCCCCATGAACCGGAAGTTGCAAATGACTTTTCTCCAGTGTTGTGACGTATTTCCAAGTGAAACTGAATATTGAATAGAGGGCAGAGTTTTACTTCAGCGCTCCTCCTCTCCATCTCTCGCTCATAGCAGACTAACGGTTGGAGAGGGGTGGTTTACGCGATTTCAACCCAAGCCGTCAAACTGATGTCTTCAGAGAAGGGACACCGTTGCAGAGGGGAGGAGCATTTTCAGATTTTGATTAAATATTACGAAGCCAAACAATTTTTTTGTGTGGATTGACTTGCACGGATGAATTGTTCACCACAAAACTAGCAATTTGAGATAACAAAATAAGGTCAATTTTGATTTCATGTGTACATTAAAATAAGTGTGTCCCAAAGAATAGTATGTTGAAAAAGAGTATGCCAAAAGTCCCCGGATGGTCTACTATTTCCGGTAGATTTTCGAAGTGTGGATCCGTGCACACTATAAAGGCTAATATTGCCCACAACCCATTGCGCGTTGGACGAGGATTCAGTTCAGAAATACAAACACGAGTAAAAAGTGTTAAAAAGCCGGATTGGAAACATTTGTAGAGGTTGTGAGATAACAAATACCATTGAAGTTGAGCGGCAACAACTTTTTCAAGCAGCTTTGAAAGCGCTTCTGACGAAGGCTACAGGAAGTAGCCGAAACTAGTCAAGCAGGTAAACAAAAAACGTTCCTGTCTATCTAAAAGAAACTAATACAGTAGCTTTAAAAAAGAAACGGAGGATTTGAGATTGGTCTGTAATTGACCATGTCAGAAGGATCGAGACCAAGTTTTTTTAAGGCAGGTGTGACAGCTGCAGTTTTTACTTCCAGAGGAACAGCACCAGTACTGAGTAGTTGAGAAATGAGAAGTGAAATATGCAGTGAGATGACAGGTGCACAGTTTTTAAGTAAAGCAGAAGGAGCAGGATCAAGACAACAGAAAGATGCATTTGATTTCTTGATTAGCTCAGAGATATAAGCAGGGGTTGGAGGGTTAAAGTCAGTAAAAGTACCAGGTACAAAATCAGAGGGGAAGTCATGCAAGGGGTGAGAGGAGTTAGTAGGTGAAAAGTGATCATATATGAGATTTATTTTATTTTGGAAGAAGTGTAAGAATGACTCACAGAGGTCCACTGAGTTACTCATGACAGGTGCAGGAGGGTTGGTGAGTTTATTAACCACAGAAAACAGTGATTAGTAATGAGGGTAGAGTAGTAGCTGGAGTGTGCAGTATTTAGAGTGGATTTGTATATGTTCCTTGTAGGCAATAAGATGCACATTCAAACCGGTTTTCCTGTGAAGGTGTTCAAGGCAGCGACCAGTAGTTTTCAGTTTGCGAAGTGCAGGAGTAAACCAGGGAGATGTATGTGTAGAAGGTACAAGTTTACATTTAAGAGGATCCAAGCGGTTAGACCAGATAGATGAAACAGATGAGGATGACAGGCAGTGCCGTGAGAAATAGTGACGACAGGAACGATGAACATAACGTGGACGTCGAGCAATCCCAAGCTCCTTACAGAGCCTGTATGTAGTCGAGTCGAGTCGGGGATGCGATATCAGGCTACACAGTTGAGATAGTGAATAGTTGAGCATCATATTTGCGACAGAGCTGAATAATAGGCCCAGAGTTAAAACTCTAAGCAGAGCAGGTACTGGGACGTTGCGAGCAATGATAGGCATGGTTAAATCACTGACAGGCAGTAACAACACAACATCACTGGAGAGCCGCAGCACTCCCGTTTCTACTTGAGCACGATCAGCGCAGTATGGGGACCTTTTCAGTCAGATTGAATGACAGGGGGTTACCAACCATCCAAAATACTGTCCACGATAGATAAACGAGGGAGTGGAGACTCACCCGCCAGCTATGTACACTGTAAAACTCAATAAGTTCAGAATACTCAAAACATTTGAGGAAACTTATTACCTCGAAACATTTAAGTTAACCAACTTATTTTTTTTAAGTTAGTAGAACTTAATTTTCTTGTGACAAGTGGGGCGGGGCCGAGAGCCATGGAAGTGGAGCAAGGCCAGTGTGGTGCACAGGTGTCTCTCATTAACAATCACATCACTGGCATTCCTTCGCTCCCACAGTTCTCAGCCTCACCCCACTCAAGTATGTATAGTTAATTTACATAAACATCACATTCAGATCTTAGTTAAATGTTAGTTAGCAAAAAACACATGCTATTATAACTATCAAAGAGACTGTCAATATATACTTGCATGTATATAATCAAACAACATACAGTATATGTGGTCTTAAAAGTTTTGCAGCCCATCCTCAACCTAACCACACGGTCTACTCTTCACCACAATGGTAACCCTACAAAACTAACATAACACAACATTAAACACTAACTTATGTCTCCCTATGTTAATCTTATGCAAAAACACACAAAATAACACTTAATTTCAACATTTATACAGTCTGATGCAAAGCATGCTGGGAATTAGAAATCTGCTGCAACTAAAAGTTTAGTTTACTTGAAATATGTCAGTGCTGTGAACTCAAAAGTAAAAGAAAGTTTTAAATACTCATAACAGTTAATTTAAGTGAACTAATTTGTTTAATTTAAGTTTGTCCTACTCAAATGAATTAAGTATTTTGAGCGTTAGGGTTTACAGTGTAGAAGGTCCGATTGAATAGCGCGAAGACGAAGATCGGCAAACGACAGCAAAGTGGTGTGAGTTGATGAGTAGCCAGTGATGAGTAGAAGTTACCTGTGACAGTTATAATCCACAGTAGAATGACTATAGTAAAAATCCGGTTATAATACAAAAAAGAGAGCGCAGGAGAGGAGATGACACGATAAATGCAAGGCACAACACAGCAACAGACAAACGAATGAACGAAGAATACCAGTGAGAGGCGGCAGCAAGACGCGCACATCGTACTCTCACCGGAAACAGAATGTCACTGTCGGGCAGTGTTCCTTAAGAAATACGAGTGACTTGCTCCCTTTTTAATGTCATAATTTGTAATATTTGTGTTGTTTTATATGTAATATGGATTATTTTCTCATCCTATTTTTTTGAGGAGGCACCGCCTCCCTTGCCTCCTTGGAGGAAACGCCCATGATTCTTTCCTACAAAACAGTCAGTCTGTCAAACGTGACAACAATTATTAATCGTACTTACAGGTTGTGATTCAGAGGAGGAAAGAGTATAACAATGCATTGAATGCATTTAGGTTGAAGAAGCAGTCATCAGTAAAATGATGGGAACACACAGCACAGGTTTCAAGTTTTCCCTGGTGTCTGCGCAGGCAATAAGTGGACGGGCAATATGCTAATGTTTCGTTGTGACGTCACAACAAAATGGCTTAAGATTCGCTTTACAAATGACTCGTTTAATTGATTCAGAGTCGACTTTTACTTTTGAGTGACAATGTCTTAAATTTTGCAGCATGTTTTCATTCACTTAGAGCTATGTTACACACTACATGAAAGGCAATTTTCAAAAATCCTTAATAGGGGCACTTTAAAAATGTCCCCACAAAGACAATGCTAGTGATTTTTCACCTTGTGGAGACATTTTTTTGGTCCCTATGAGGAAAACAGCTTATAAATCATACTAAGTAATGTTTTGCTGTTTTTTTTGTTTTTTTTGTTTGTTTGTTTGTTTGTTTTTGATAGTGCAGGGGACAATTATAGTCTAATAAATGTTGGTTTAAAGCACTTAATTAATGACATTTTCCCATTTTCCATGAAATAATCTAAAGTGAGAACTATTTACTCCTAATAACCATATTAAAAAAAAACTCCTTTACTACTGGTTTAAAATACTGTACATTAAGTTGTTAACAAAGAAGCTTAAAAAAGCTTTTAAAAAACTATTTTATGAGGTATTTAAACAATAATAATTTGTTAATTACAGTAACAATCTTTTTGTCAACTTGTTTTCTTTCATTTAGGACTGGTTTTGTATTTCTTTTTACATCTGATTAATTGTAGGCCTCATTTTTTGAGAGTAGGAATAGTTAAAAAATAACTATTTTTTGAGGTATTTAAACAATAATAATTTGTTAATTACAGTAACAATGAATAAAGAACTCATTTTTGTATATAAGCTATTATTATATTAACAATGTAGAGACTACAATAAATAAACTATTAACTAATAGTTTGCAAATGATTATTTTATTACTGTATGCTTATAAAGTGTTACCATGTATTCTGTAATTGTTGTTTAAATAAACATTATCATGTTGACTTATTTTAATGTCATTGATATCCTTCTACAAAACACACAAATGCTGCTCATTTATTTTGTGACCTATTAATAAGACAAGCCCGTTTAATCATTTTGCATATTACTATAGATATACAATGGAAAATCTACGTATTTGATTTACGATCACAATCATTTCAATCTGTTATTTTAAAATGTCTTTGAAAATTACTTTTACTTTGCATTCTGGCCAACTTATTTCTATCAAATGAGTTTCTCACTCAGAATAGTGCAGATGAACACGACACTGTCATTCCTTCAGTGCAATGCTGCCATCTGGAGGAGATGTGAAGATAGTGACAGAGAGGCAACATGCCAAACCAGTATGTAATATGTAATATGGGGTATGCAGAGTAAACAGTGCACATGAGTCCATGACCAGTAAATGCCCCAAGAAAACATCCACGGGGGGAAATAAAGGAAAATTAAAGAAATTAAAGTTGAGTTTTGGGTTTTATTTATTTATTTCATTTTTGTTTAGAAATTGAAAATATTATTATTATTATTATTATTATTAGTTCATAATATAAATACTTTTTAAAATGAAGAGCTTGTTCTCGAATCACTGCAGCTTCTCATTCTGATAAATCGCCCATGTGATGTGACAAAATGCTCCGGTATTCTGCAACAACCTATATTATTAGTGTGATATTTTATGATCGCTTTTAGTGTGAAAGTGATCATGGAAGAACCCATTTTACCCTACAAAACACAAGTACAGGTTGTTGTTCACTGCTTGCGTCAAGGTGCGTTTACCTTCTTTCTCCGCCCACAGATTCAGCGGTCACTCGATACCTTTTATCCGATTTTTCCCATACTTTCTGTCCATACAATGTCTCAAAAAAGTGTGTCGACTTTTTAATGTTTTTATTTGTTTTGGTTTTCAGTATCACTGTCGAGATTCATGCAGTAAATGGGTTTTATTTTTCAAATCGCCATTAGTTAGCTCCGCTCAGTCACACACACCGGGTTAAACAGAAACTAACTCAGAGACGAGAGGGAAGATGGCAGTAACTAAGACTTTGGTTTACATTGCATGTCTCTGTTTTGCTCGAGGTAAGTCCGACAGCTTTTTAAACATGGATTTGAGGTGAATAAACGCGTAATAAGGCAAAGACAGCCTATTTTCCCTGGTTTCGCCTGGTACAATGAACTGAAATAGATAGGCTGGTCAGTGCGAAACCACAACAGACTCACGGAAATGTTTCTTCAATAAGTCGACTTTTGTACAGATAAATGAAGCTTAAATGAAGCAAAACCTTTCATTTTTTTATTTAATTGAGATTTCTATCAAAATGTGATTTGTTGTTTGTTGACAATATTATGTGCTGTGAGCAAAAAAAAAAACAATCTACAGGCTAAATTAAATCTTAGGTGCTAGACTTTTTAAATATGTAGTTTGTATGCATAATTGTATTTTAATTGTTTATTCTACATTACACATGTCCTATTACAGCATCTTTACTGTTACATAGTCAAGATTACTGTATTACAGTAATTACAGTCTGTCAATAGTAAGTCTTACATTTGTCTTTTGATTTCAGTGTAAAATATGTGAGATTTGTTTTGAGATTCACCCAAAGAACCAAAGAACCTTCACTAATGGAGTCTCTTTCATCTCCTGTAGATTTTGTTTTCTGTGATGACTATGGAGAAGTCGGAAATGAGATCATACTTACTCCAAGAATCCGTGGAAAGCCTGAAGAAATATTGTGGAAACACAATGAGAACAAGGTTCTGGAGTATGACGGGAGTAAGGTGGACGAGTACGGCTCGTTCAAAGACCGTGTAGTTGTTGATTTTGAAACAGGAGAGCTCACAATACGAAAACTGAACAGCCAAGACAGTGGCCAGTATCAAGCTGACATAGTGATCAATGGGAAAGTTCAGAGCTCCAGTCATACTTTGACAGTTTTGGGTAAGCTATCTCTCTATCTCAGATCTGTGCAGATCAACTCTTACAGTGGTTTATGGGGAATTGACTACTTATAGTCTGCAATGTCAAACGATGAACAAGCCGCTTCTGCTTGGTAAAATTCAATATCGCAGACCATTTTTTCATATATATCAGTAACTGTTTGACTTCCTAAACTTTGTGTAATAATTGTCAGTACAAGTTGGAGAGGACATGAACATCTAATGTAATGCACAGCACACTTAGACCTACTGCATGGTGGCATTCATAAAGTACAGGCGATGATAATGGTATGAAATAAGACTTTTAAAAAACTAATCACACATTTTACATACCCACTGGAGCACAATATTTACTCATAAATAAATATTGTGTTTTATTATTTACTAAATAATGCAGTAGTTAAAATATTTAAACAGAAAGTGCATTAGCCACTGACAATGACCAAAAAAAAAAAAAAAAAAATGTTTTTGTTTATTCAAATTATGGATTAGGTTAACAACTTATATTTAACATTAACAATTTATTAAAATTCAAAAATTCTGTTGACTTAATTCTTCTGGCTCTTATTATTATTTAATACAAATATTTTATTTAAAAAAATGGTGGTAATGAAATAAAACTTTTTATCCTTTTATGTTTTGGCAAAGTACTGAACAACAGAGATTTATCAAATTAAAGCATGGAGAAAAATTATATTACTTAATGTTTAAATAAATTGCATTATTATTATTATTATTATTATTATTATTATTATGAGAAGTAAATTCTATTTTACAATCATAATATACTGTATTTCTGTCAATTTCTTCGAGTTAAAAACCAGACTTTTATTTTGACGGGTTATGTCGTGGCAGATTCGATGTTTCTTTGTCCCTTCAGTTCTGGTCTCGAAGAAAAACTCGCAGAGTCGAAGTTCCAGGTCTCAGAAGTATTTAACTTTATTGTCAAGCAACAAAGTGAGATGCCAGCTCCGCATCTGAGGCTCCCTTAGCTGGGGCTCAGTTTTATACATTTTTCTTATCTCTTAAAAACACACCAAATTAATATCATTGGCTTTTTCTTATCCCTTAAAATACACCAAAGTAATATCATTGGCTGGTAATATTCACCCTAACAGTTATTTTCCATGATATCATCTACGGGGCTCTTCTCCCACACCTCCTTCCCATGTACTCCCCGACCTTTCTGCCATAGTAATTGCAGGTGTTTCTTATGTAAGAGAATTTTCTTAGTAAGGGTGACCAGCTTCCAGCTACTGTACATCTTTTGACTTCATTTCTCATGGGCCTTCTGCCAATTTGATGGTCAACCCTTTTCCCATTGGCCAAATGAAACATTGTATCAAAACAGTCAACACTCCCCAGAGGCAAGAGGCCTTCACATGACACCCTTAAATGATGGTCTTGTTCATTTTGCAGCCACCTGTTGTCTGGTGGAAAATTACCAACAAAATATGCTCAAGTAAACTTGTTTGACCCTTATAGTTACAAAGGCCAAGAGGGCCACACAACACTTCTAGCTTTTATAGTAAGCAACCAAATTCTACATTTGTTTTCTATTGGATGGATAAAATACTCTATCATATCCCCCCTCTGGGAATCTCTTAATTCCCACTTCCATTTCCCTTTTCCCAGAGTGCAACCTCACAAGTCAGCCCTCTCATCTTCTGTCTCAGGACCAATAGTGGTCCTCCTTTTCACTACCAAATGGCTGCCTCATGTGACTGCACTCCAAAAGAGGTCAGAGTCAAACATCACTGCCCACAATTTTTACTAGGGAAGTGTAAAAGGCTCCGCCTCTCTAACTAAACATTCTAGGGGGTCAACAAAATAAAAAACAATCAACAATTTGTGTTAAGGCATGTGCATAGAATGTCTTGTCACGTATATAGAATATATCAGTGATTAAACTCATTATGGATAATATAACATTATTTAAAGATATTAATTTTGGTCCACTGGTTTTCCCACGGTGTCAGAGGAACTCTCAGGCGCTTCCAGTGGCCTGGAGCTCTATCTGGGCTGCTCCACCGTTGCCAGAGGTACCCTGGTTCTTCCTAGGGCACTATCTGGTGTTGGGGCTGACAACGGGTTTTTAAACCACCAGTAAAGTCTGCCCAGGCTGCCAAGCACTGAGGTGCTCGTCGATCCTTTCTTCTCTTGAGTTCCATTGGACTTTTCAGTAGGTTAGTAAGTACACATTACAACTCCAAAGTAATGATGAGTAAATGAATGAATATAGTAATAAAAGAAATTTAAGAAAACATTCTTGTCATTTCCCTTTAAATCTGGTTGCATTACCTCGTAACATGGATAATGACCTGCTTCAGACCCTCAGTCGTCCCCTCTCATTCAGGTAGTGTAATATAAGTATAATAACTTGAAAAAATATAATAATAATAATAATAATAATAAAAGATAAAAATGAAAATAAAAACAGGAAGGGGGTTTTAGCCAAAATAATCAACAAAACACCCACTTACTAACTGCCTACTCTACCCAAGTTCTAAATTACTTACTTGGTTTTTCTCCCAAAGAAAAGACATGATGTGGCTAACTCCCTTTCTCACCAAAAACATTATCAAACTTTGTGATAAAAATAAAAAAGGCACCCCTTCCATCTCTTAATGTAGTTGGTCTTACAGAGATTCATCCATTTCATCCAGCCCTAGACCAATTGGATACACTCTAGTGTTGGTGCATCCGATACCGACTCCAGTTCATCTTACAGATACATTGATCATCTGTTTGGCTGCCGCATTGGCCATCATTGATCTGAGAAAAGGCACAATACAACAGAACAACAAAACAAAAATAGCAATTGCCACTGCCATTATTATTCTAACTTTAGTAAATCATTTACCCTGTAATTCAAATATTTTATCAAACTAGTTCCCAATATGCTTATCTCCTTCATTTTCAGTGATTTCTTCTCTTATTATTCAGTTTCTTCATTGCCTTGTTAAATGATTCACCAGGAGCTGTATTATTTGGAACATAAGTACAACAATTAGCTTCATATACTTCACAAACACCTCCTTTCTTCTGTGAATAACCAATTTAATGTTAGTCTGATTTGCCATGTCCTTTTGTTTATGGGTCTCCAACTGTTCTCCCAAGTCTCTCAATGCATCTTCAGCATGGTTAATGAGCTTCTGTTAACCACAATAAATGTAATTCATATTTTTTCATAAATTATACACACAAATATACTCAAATTCTGATTTTACTTCATCTCCATCCTTAAGTTCATTTGGTATTCCCCTTGGTTGACCATTCAAATCCATGTACACACCTTTTCTGACATTGTTTTTGGACACAAATGTTGCATTTGGCTAAAAAATAAAAAATATCAATAATTTATCAAAAAAAATCATCAAATCATCTGTCAGTAACTTTATCACTTCAAATCATCTGCCACTTCCCCCCTTGCGCAATGGTTAAAAACCATGCGCATCTAAGAGTTGCTGATCTAATCATGGGTCATCCTATATCTCATTTGTCCATCAATCTAAAGTTGAGGTGTTTTAGAGTTTGCCTCCTAATTGACTCATCAATATTTCTTTAATTTTATATGCAATTTACCATCCTAAATATCAAGGTTCGAATACCACCAATACTAAATTAGTAGCAAAATTCTAATGACATGATCTACTGAACATAGGCCATGTGGCATTCCCCATTTGACAGTGTCTAAATGTTTCCAATAATACAGCTGATCAGTATTAGTTACCATGTAGTTGTGTTAAACACCACAGTCATAAACCCCAAATGTTCCAAATATCTAAGAAATCAAATGATCTGCTATGTCTGGGACATATCACAGTGTTAAAGGTTAAAGAACTGATTTCAATTTCTCAAAGCTAATTTGTCATTCATCTGTTAATTTAATCTTTTGTCTTAAGCCTTTTTTCCTGTTAGTCATAAGCTGCTTTTTGAATTCACTTTAGATCTTACCATTATTTTGAATTCATGACCAACAATACAGTATTAACATCATGCAATCCCTGGTAATGACAGCCTTTGTGATATCATAAATTTGTAATTTTGAAATTACTACTTTAGATCTAGCTCATAAACTAACTATGAACAAAGATGGAGTGACCAGTACCATAGCTTTATCATCCACATTTTTTTTAAAGTACATTATGTCCCCTTTCCCCACGTAGAGAGCTCAGTATCATAAAGGCTCATCAGCTCTGTCTTAAAAGGCAAGTCTAAAATGTTTTTCTACATTGGACAACTTCATTAATGATCTAATTATACATTTGCCCTTAGTTAGTTAATTCAATATCCCCTCACTAAGCTAAGTCCAGTCCCAGTTTTAGTTAATTGTTGAGTCAAGCAAACACTCAACCTCCCCTCCTTTTTTCTTTCTTTCTCATTTTTATTCCTTACGGCTGGACTGATGTCTGTGGCGTAGGAAAGGATGAAGTCCTTCTGCTCAGTTCAGGGATCATTTGAACTGGTTGGGCTGCTGTTTGAGTGTTTCCTCCTCATCCGATGTGTTTGCTCTGTCAGTCTGTGATGGCATTCAAGGGCCTGGTGTCATGATGTGATAGTTGGTTGACTCTGGATGCTGTTGTCTCTCTGTCTCTCCTCAGTCTGACATTTGATCAAGCTGCGGAGGAGACCATTTACATGATAACAGCATATTATCTCAGTCATTACCGCATTGACTCTGTTTTTGTCCATATCAGCCCCTCAGAAGTTTTCAGATTCCTCTCTCAGGGGGAGTGAAGGCCCATCAACCAATGCCTCTCCTTCTCTCTGCAGCCATGTCCTTGTGCTTCTTGATCTCACTTGTTGCACAGTCCAGTTGCTTTCAGTTAGTATGCCAAGGCAGCCATCCCAGAAGTCATCTGGGGTCATCTGGAGATTGAACACTCAGAGAACCGTATTAATCAAATTTATGCTTTATAAATTCTACAAAATCTAATCTGGTTGATAACAGCAGTTTCCCTGTGCCATTTTAATAAAGCAAGTTCTTTTTTGCAGAAAACAGCAAGCATTTTTCTTCTTTGCAGAATGCAGAAAATAGCAGCATTTCTGTCTGTCTGAGTAGCCTTATTTTCAGTCACATATATATCATAGTATTTTAATAACTCTTATTATTGATACCTATTCTCACAAACCTTTTAGGGTTGAACCAATAAGTCTAATTGTTGTATAATCTGTATAATCATGTCTGTTAAAAATGTCTGTTTAGCTTGGTCACTCAATCTTGCTTATTCAACACAATGTACAACAAGGTTATTTTAATTAACACAATCCAAAAATCTTAGAATCTCTGCAATGGATCAAATTTCAAACTGTCTCCCAGGGATAACAAGATACAAATTTCAGGTGTCTTCATATGACATGTCAGTGTCAGTAATACAGTTGTAAAACCCACATCTAGCATCTCTATATATATATATTTTTAATTTTATTTCAAGTATTTCTATAATCCTTTTTGTCAGTTATTTGGATTTCCTCAGGGAACTGCACAAACCACTTTATACTAAGAAGAAAACTCCAATGTTTTTGGTGGCCACCAGTTTGTGCAATCCTCCAGATCAATCCCTGTTAGCAGGCCTGCTTATTAATTTAATTCCCTATGGACCGGTCAACTAACATTTATGCAATATTATCTTCTTTCAGGGTTACTTATCCATTTTTGTTAGAGTTTTCTTAGTAATTGTTCAGTTGGCCAACTTTTAATTCGAACTAGTTTAGCTTTTTTCTACAATCTTACATATGTACTTGTTTTCCATTTCTCTTAGTACTTCAGCTGTTTTTGAGAAGTTTGTCTATGGCTTCTAATTCAATTTAATTTCATCATTGTACCTAAATATTTTAAGTGGCATCCTCTACATACAAAGTGTCATGTGGAATTGAATTTGGAATTCTTTTTTCAACCTGCATTCCTGCCTCTTGTGGGCCTATTGCTATATTATGGAATTAACACGACCTTCTGCCCCTTTTGTGTCATTTAGCCTCTTATTTTCGAGTTCTCATTCCAAAATCAAAAATTTACCCTCACAGAACACCTCCAACTGTCCACAGTCAATCCATCAAGCCAAAGAGAAAAATCAGTGTTGGCTAAACGATTCTAAAACACAAAAGTCTGACATTGTTCACCTTTTGGACAGCAAGAAAGATAAAATTTTCACCACTGTTCAAAACACCCAACCATAGCGACAATACGGCCTGGCAAACCAAACCTTTATGTTAGCTCAACATATTGACAAGAGACCACTACCACAACTGGCAAAATTCAAATTCAACTCACCGAAACTCAACCAGGCCAACCGAAAAAACAAAAAAAACAAAAACAGAAATCCCTGTCTTGGAGAGTTCCCAAACATTGTAAATTGAATGAAATATAGTTTTTGTCATACAGGGCTCATGGAGTTGCTCTTATGTACTCATTTGATAATTGTTTTCTCTACATCTTTTCCCTAAATCTCCTAACCAATATACATTAGCTCACAATCATTTACTTAACTCTTTGGTGGTCTTGTATTGTATTTAACCTTTGATTGTCTGTCTGTTGCTTTCTCTGAAATCCATTTTTGCAAGCTCTTTTCTCAGGGCCTACTTCCATTTCTTTATCCATTTATCAGTCCTTTCTATGTCTCACTCTAACTCCGTTATATCAGACAGACTTTAATTAGATGTCTCTCTTTTCTTTAGGTTTTCTTTGTACGGACTTGGTATCTCTTTTCTTGACTCCCTCATGGCTTGATGCTTGATTTCCCCTTCATCCTCATGTGTTCTATGTGCATCTGCTAACTTCTTCCTGTAACTTGATGTGCTTATCTCTCTTTCTTCTTTACCCTACATTTCAGCTTGTGATATCTGAATGGTTTAAATAGGCTACTTCAAAAAGTTGTAAAAGGTCAAAGTTTTAGGCCAATGCACATAGCAGGGAAATAGACTGGGCGCACGACTGTTACTTATATGTTATTAGCTTGACATTAAAATAGAGTTATTAAATCTCAGAAAACACAATAAACAGGTGATACGCAATAAACCTCAGAAAACAACCCATTGCGGTACTCACATGACCCCCTGAAAAGTATGCACAGAAAAGCCGCCTCTTGGACAGCATGCAATGCCAACTCCTGTTCTCCCTCATGGCTCTCCACAGTCCAAGTCTAAATATCTTGCTGAGTATTCATATGAGCATAGTAGGTTATGTCATATTAGTTTTTAATGATATTCTAATATCGATCTAGCTTACTGCAGTGTGCAACAAGTGAACACTCTGCAGCAACTCAAATACATTTAATATGATAAACAGCGCTGTGTTACCTCATACGCTTCTTCATCTTGTGACAAAAATACTACATACTGTGCCTTTAAGGGTCAAAGACGTTTAGTCCACATCAATAGAAATTTACAAAAGTGATTTTATATACCTAGAAACCACATTAAATGCAAGTGAAATGTCTACTTTTAAGGTTTCAAATAAGTTTTGGAATAATAAAATGTCAAAATGTGGGTGAAATAATGTTCCATTGTCTTTCAGTGTAACACGTAAATGTTGAAAACAACATAGTCTGACCTGTTAATATTAAAATATATAAAATAATAATCACGCATACTAAATTTTATTGCATTTTAAATGAGTAAAACATTTTTGCTGTCAAATGGGCAAATCCTAGGATAGTGGCAATGTTTAAAATGTAAATTACAAGTAATTAGCATTTGGGGTAAAATTAATTAGTCTTTTATATGACACATAGATTTTTTTGTTTTAAATTTCACTGACAAGATTGCTACACTGAATAACATTTTAGTGTGTCTTCTGTAAATCATGATAAAAATGAATATTTAATTTTTGCTCAGAAAAAAACAAACAATTAACCCTCTATGGTTTGCATTATAGTTCTAACTATGAATTAAACAGGACTCATTCTGATGTATTGAAAAACAACAACAACAATTCAAAGCTGTATTATACTTATTGTTTTGATGCTTGAAAACCCTTTTTCATCATTGACCCTTAAATCAATATCGAATTGCATATTGCATTTTTTTCTTCAATATTGTACAGCCCTACCTCTTTCTTCTACTCTTCCTGTTATGTCAGACATCTTTTTCTCCGAAGGGCCATAAGGTAGTTCATGGGGAGGCGATCTTTCCGCTTCCTTTTCCTTTTTGTCATTATATCTCCATTTGACTTATCTCCCTAATTTTAATGATTTTTTATCAATGATTTAGCTTTTCTGCACATAACCACATCATATGTTTCCTTAGCTTGCCTTATGTTTTTAAGCTTTTTGTCCTTTTTCCCTCTTTTTTGGAGGCTATCCTATAGTATCTCTGTGTAACTGATGTCTATACCTTGGCATCTCTAGGTGTTGATGCTATTATAACATAAATTATGACTATATGTTTCACACTTTTTTAGTAGGCTATATGCCTCTCTAATCCCAGCTTGCATCTATTCTTAACTAGTTATCACCACAATGATGAGACAATATTTAATATTTGATTAGTCTTTCTTAGGTATTTTAAACAGGCAGTTCCTCTATTCCACTGGTGGGAATAATGTTGTTCAATAATCAAAATGTTGTTCAAAGTCTATGTTGGAATTTGTTCCCCATTTTCTGGTTTATAAAATAGTCACAACCAGAAAGGGTGAACTTTTTCTCTCTGTCTTCCTCCCTGTACACACACATTTCTCTCCTCTCGCAGCCCCGCCTTTACTGCACTCTCTAGTTTCCTCCTCTCTCTATCAGAGGCAGCCCCTCCCCTATCTTCACTCTCTAGTTTTTATAATGCAGGCTCAATCACACACTTTTTAAAACAATCACACACCCGGGTTTTCACTCATGCAGCACACTTTGAAAATTACTGTACACCAGTTTTTGCAAAAAATGGAGAAACAGAGTCTTCTCTATGAACTTTTGCTTACTTGTTTTGACTTATTAAGGGCTGTGTTTCCCTGTCTGGATCGCAACGCTTACAGTCTGGAAAGTGTCCAGATAAACGACAGAGCCAATTCCTGGGAATGTTTTTAGTTCCTTCATCAATTCTTATACAATTCTTTTACATTTTTATCACATTTATAATTTTGAGTTTTAGTGTCCATTAACAATCTCGTTTTTCCATTTCACAAAACCTGCAGGAATATTCACATATGCTTCTGAACAACACTTCTCATGTGCTTTTATCAATTTTTGACCAATCAATAAAAATTTCATATGCAACAATTTTTGCCAAAATGGAAAAAACAAAGTCTTCTCTAATACCTTTTTTCTTAATTGTTTTGACTTATTAAGGGCTGTGTTTGGTCAGTGTCCAACCAAACAACAGAGCCAATTTCTGGGAATGTTCTTAGTTTTTTTCAACAGTTCTTTTAACAATATTTTACATTCCCTTTATTATGTTGGATTTCAGTGTCCTTTTAAAAACTTGCCTTTTCCATTTCACAAAACCAACAGGAATATTTACATATGTTTTTAAACAACACACTCATACACTTTTATCAATTTTACATCAAGCAACAAAAAGCAGTTAGAAACAACCCAATCAATTCTATTTTACTTTCTACCCAATTCTGCATTATACACAATATTATACATCTCAGTCACTTTTTTTATCGCCCTCCCTTCTCAAGGCCTTCTTTATTTACAACTAACAGTTCTTGTCTATCTGGCAGCCAGCTCAGAGCCCCTGCTCAGCTCCAGATCCTCCCGTCCGCTCTGGCTACCACACAGACAAGCGTGATCACACACTTCAGCGCTTTTCACCCTTACAGACAGACATATTTCACATACAGACATATAACATTTATGTGCCCCACTCAGGCAGACAAAAAACGCACTTCTTGCGTATAAATAAATATTTTATGCCCCACACAGGCAATTTTATGTAAGCCCCACACAGGCAGACATGTAAGCCCCACACAGGCAGACATTTGAGCCCCACACAGGCAGACATTTGAGCCCCACACAGGCAGACATGTAAGCCCCACACAGGCAGACATTTGAGCCCCACACAGGCAGACATTTGAGCCCCACACAGGCTGATTTATGCCCCACACAGGCAATTTTATGTAAGCCCCACACAGGCTAACAAAAAACGCACTTCTTGCGTATAAAGACAAACTACACTTAGACACACGCATGTGCTACCCCTGGGACCTGGAAGTTACTTCTCTTTTCATTTTAATCAGTTCAATCAATTATTTTAAATTTTAGTCATTTTAATTTAAATTTTTATTCATTTCATTTTAAATTTTAGTCATTTCAATTTAAATTTTTATTCATTTCATTTTAAATTTGGTTCGTTTTGGTGAAGTCTTAGGCAGTCACCACGCAGGCATTAGCTCACAAGGGGCCACACAAAACAAATATAAGCAAAATTGCTTACCTTATTTGTATAGCGCCTTTGTTTTGTGAAGCCTCATGTCAGCACACCCACCACAGTTCCACCTCGACCTCTTCCTGGCTCCTGGCTCAAAGCTCGCCAATTATGTCGTGGCAGATTCGATGTTTCTTTGTCCCTTCAGATCCGGTCTCGAAGAAAAACTCACAGAGTCGAAGTTCCAGGTCTCAGAAGTATTTAACTTTATTGTCAAGCAACAAAGTGAGATGCCAGCTCCGCATCTGAGGCTCCCTTAGCTGGGGCTCAGTTTTAAACATTTTTCTTATCTCTTAAAAACACACCAAATTAATATCATTGGCTTTTTCTTATCTCTTAAAATACACCAAAGTAATATCATTGGCTGGTAATATTCACCCTAACAGTTATTTTCCATGATATCATCTACGGGGCTCTTCTCCCACACCTCCTTCCCATGTACTCCCCGACCTTTCTGCCATAGTAATTGCAGGTGTTTCTTATGTAAGAGAATTTTCTTAGTAAGGGTGACCAGCTTCCAGCTACTGTACATCTTTTGACTTCATTTCTCATGGGCCTTCTGCCAATTGATGGTCAACCCTTTTCCCATTGGCCAAATGAAACATTGTATCAAAACAGTCAACACTCCCCAGAGGCAAGAGGCCTTCATGTGACACCCTTAATAATGGTCTTGTTCATTTTGCAGCCACCTGTTGTCTGGTGGAAAATTACCAACAAAATATGCTCAAGTAAACTTGTTTGACCCTTACAGTTACAAAGGCCAAGAGGGCCTCACAACACTTCTAGCTTTTATAGTAAGCAACCAAATTCTACAATAGACCCTTTTCACAATGACGTCAGTTAACTTCCGCCTATCCGCAAAGCAGTGTATCAGTTGTTCCGTCTTACCTTCGCGCCGGCGACTTCTCGGGAAAATGCTTTAATAACTTTAAATGCGAACTGTTTATGTCAAGGATTTACACAGTCGGCTTCTTCTGGTAATGATATTTATTATTTCCTTTCTGTAACTGCCTTGGTTAGGGTTTCCACGAGCAGAAACTTTAGCAATGTTATCATTGAACTGAGTTTTATCACAACGATTGTGTGTCCACACAAATCTGTTAGCCTATTTGGAATAACAAGAATATTGTCTTTTAAAACAAATCTTTATTTTTAGAAATTGGTAGGCTATAATAATGGATATTGTTCTTGTGAGATTTATTTACGAGTAATGGACACTTGAAAGCAGCACATCCACATACTCAGAAGAATTAATGGTGTGAAGATTTTAGATAATTTTACATCATACCAGTTTAAACTGAACTGGTACAATATATTAAGACTGTATAATTTGTAAGAAGTGTATTGAAAATACAGAACGGATGTGTTCATTTAAAGTGAATCCCTTGAGAAATAATTTGATTTCATTAATTTAATGCTGCTATAACAATGACTGTTGTAAATCCTCTATATATTTTTGTATGCGACAGTTTTGTTCTGCAATAAAGCGATGAATGATGACGATGTTTTTTTTTTTTTTTTACTATGGTAAAAATGACATGTACATGAGACTTCGGTAAAGTTGGTTTTATATTCCACATTCGGACATCCGTATTCAATAGCCTTGTTAATCACACTACATTGGACATTCACAAGTAAATATGCCATTTACATAAACAATACTTGCCTATTTTGATCGACTGTGAAAAATGTTGTAAGTTGACAATTGTTGGTTGTCAATATCATGTCGCTGCTTAAAATTCGCAAACATTAATTTATTGCACATTTATTGGAAAGTCGGAATTTATCAGAAGTCCGAATGTGCGAATATAAAACCAACTTTACCCAAGTGTACATGAGTCCGTTTTACATTAACAGTCTTCATGTAGAAATGGTATTATATTAAATACAATTTGTATTATTATATATGTCATATTTATAGAAATAAATGTGGAAAAATAGACTTTGATATTTAAAAAGAATAAGCTTATGTTGATCTCATTTTACATAGGCCTGTAGGCACTGCAATAAGTAGTACATTATGCTTTGAATGAGAGGTTTTTTACTGCACGTAAATGTTGGAAACATGCGTTTATTTCACAAATATATAAAAACAGCTTCTGCAATAAAGACAGCAAAGTTTGCACGTTAGTACGGGCAGCAGAAAGTGTATGGCTTCAGTACGTATTCAACTCCTCCGACTTCAAGCAGCAAATCGCGCCGATCGGTAAGTTTGTTTGAGATTTGCGGCTGCCAAATACCTCACCTTGAATGTCCATGAAATTAGGCGACTACAGTCATCCTTTAACCACATTTGTGGCATATGTACAACTATTGAGTGCACTTCATTCGAGTCGCGCTAGTATTCCACTATGCTGACGGAAGTGAGGATACACTGCATCGAGTCCTAACGGAAGCTGTGTGACGTCATGTGAAAAGGGTCTATTGTTTTCTATTGGATGGATAAAATACTCCATCAGTTGTAGTGAAGAGCTTTGAGTTTCAGGGTGTATTTGACAATGATTTTCTCAAATAAAATGATGAAGTGTTTTTTCAGAGCAGCCTTGGATATGTTTATGTGTTCATGTCCTCAGATAGTGAGACAGCAAACACTGAAAACAATATGAGCGTCACGCGTACTTGAGTATGTAGCACACGAAACGGAAACACAGATCATTCACACAGAGACACAAAACAAACATATATTTATACAGCAGGCTTTTTGCGCTTTAATATTCACAGACCCTAGACGATTTGATTTATTATACAGGAAAATTGTTTTCTATTGGATAAATTCTACTTTTGGGTCTTAGATGCTCTGGTAGAGCCTCAGGTGAGCTGTGAGCTGGATGAGACTTCAGATGTTAAAAAACTGTTGTGTTCAGTGGAATCTCAGACTCCGCTCAGCTACGAATGGAGTGGACCCAATATAAATGTTCACTCAGGACCAGAGCTTGCTGTTGATAAACAGGAGGAAAACCTTGACTCAGTCTATACCTGCACTGTGAAGAATCATGTTAACAGCAAGAGCACAGACTTTACTCTGAAAGACTGCCATACAGGTTTGTTAACAATCATTCGACACAAATGTCTTAGATGCATTGAGACTCTGATGAAGATGCTTTACACTGTCTTGAATGGTTTTGTGTGCAGGCAGAGAAGAGTCTGCTGTGCTTGTTCCAATCTTAATAGTAACAGCACTTCTCCTCATTGGGCTTATTGCACTGGCAGTATTCTTATATATAGTATATAGACGAAAAAAACAACAGCGTAAGTGTCATGAAAAAGTATTCAACATTCACCCTCAAAATCTTTAATTGACACACATCTCACAAAGAATAAAGATTAAAAATGATCTTTTCTTTTTTTTTCTTCTTTTTTTTTCCATGTACATGGATTAGAAGCGAGGCCATCTGAACCAAAAGATATGGACCCTGAAAATGGTAAGATCAGGGTTTGTAGAGTTGGAAAATTTGGATTTTGTTATGCTTTCAAGGTATGAATTGTGCTTAACTTGAATATCTTCCTTGAAAAATTAGTGGGGGTTTTTTCCCTTTGAGCATCCAGTGTGACATCCAATGTGAAAAATAATTAAATTAACAAAAGAGTCAGTAATTAACAAAAAGATTAAAAGAACATCTGGTCACAGTTCATATCAGTGTCCTTAACTACTACGTACAATGTACTTTGTGTTAATGTAGTATTATAAAACACTTGTGCTGAGGTAAGGTTAGGGCAGGTTTGGTGGAGTGGGAAGGTTTAAGGATGGGTTGCAGGGTAAGGGAATGTCAAAAGCGTCATTATAGATGTAATTAAAGAAATTATTAGAGATCGCCTTTCGCATTTCATATCTTGAATTTTATGGACATTCTGACTGCATTCTATAGGCTATATTATGAAGTGAGTTGTGTCCCTGCATCATATTCATCATTCATCATATGTAGGTCTGGGGGTGGGGCAAGTCTGTTAAATGCGTTCATTTTGTTTTTTTTCGATAATTAATTCATCTAATTAATGTGTTAAATTCCCAGCCCTAATTCTTATGCATTTGATATGTTTGTGAATGTAAGTTAAATCATATCATGCTGTCTGTGTTCCACTTTAATCTATGGATCAGTGTGCAGGCGAGTTTATGAGAGAACACAAAAATCAAGATAAAACGATTATTTTCCCTTATTCCGCTCCCTTCCAGTGTATACATATTTACTTATAATGATGTTAAATAATCATGATTACAATAATGACCAGAGTAATCGTGATTATGATTTTTGCCATAATCAAGCAGTGTTCGCATGCATTTTATATATTAAAAATGTTTCTATTACTGTAGGTCAAGACCAAAACCTGTTGAGTAATGCCACAACGGAGTCTGTGCCAGGTAACAAATGATTTACTATTATTAATACTAGATATGCTGACATAATATTTACAGTAGTAGCTATTGCTCATCTTGCTGGATAAATTAAATTAGTAATTTACGATGCTTGAATCTGCTGTTACGATCTTTAAGTGTTTTGTTTCAGGTTCATCTGATGCTATTGCCACACTCCCTAGTCACAACAGACTTCCTTTTCAAAAAGAGCCTATTGCTGATAAGAAATGGTATCAGGACAATAAACCAGGAGATTTAGGTGAAACTGAAGAACTTTTGAAGGAAACAAATAGTTTGCAAGAACAAAGTCTAAAGCAGAGTCCACAATCTGCTGTGATAGAAACAAACCAAGAGAACACAGGAAAAGGAGATGAAGGAGACCCGAAATATGAGAAGATCAGTGAAAATGCATTTGAAGCAGAAGGAAACACTTACAGCAAACCTGATGAAACAGAGAAGGAGAGACATGAACCCTTACAAAGCCAAGAAGAGGAGGAGAAAGAGAAAAGTCAGATACTGAAACAGGAGAGTGGAGAGACGTTGCCTGAGCATCAGAACGAGAGACTAGAAGAGAAGAAAACTGAAGATAATGATGAGGATAATCAGACACCAGGACAGACAGAAGAGGCGTTAAACAGACTAAACACAGGTAAAATACAGATTGTATGTTTGTCTGGAGAAACAGAACTTGATTCTGAAATCTCATCTGGATGTAAAGTACCATTTTTATTACTTTGTATTTAAATTTAGATTGAAGGAGCTGTGTTAAGTGTTTGTTTAGTAAGTGTAGTTACTGTAGTTAAACTTATTGATCACTCAAAAACGAAAATTTGGTCAAATTTCAATCATCTTCACGCAGCTCTTTACAAAACAAACTATCAAGCTCCACAATCTACCTTAAAAAGCATATTAACAGTGATTTATGTAATTGGATGAGCTCCTAAATAGGCAGGACTGTGCAATGAGTAAGGGTGCTCCAATCAGGTTTTTTGGGGCTGATTACTATCACTGGAAGCAGTATTGGCCGATACGGATCACCAAAACCAATTACCGAAATAAATAGTAGGCAAACTATTCTTAACGACAATGTATTTTAAAGGATTAGTTCACTTTCAAATTCAAATTTCCTGATAATTTACTCACCCCCCATGCCATCCAAGATGTCCTTCTTTCTTCAGTCTAAAAGAAATTAAGGTTTTTGATGAAAACATTCAAAATTACAGTTCACAGATCCCAGGCAAGGACTAAGGGTCTTATCTAGAGAAACCATCGCTCTAAAACAAATGATTGAACAAATGATTTACTATTATTATTACTAGACATGCTGACGTCATACTGCCCCTGGAAGCTGTTGTTTCTGTTGCTGGATAGCACTATAAACTCACTCTCAGCTCTCATTGAGAATGAATGACGCTTGAATCTGCTGTGAATAAGATCTTTGAGTGCTTTGTTTCAGGTTCATCTGATGTCACTCCCCCTAGTCACTCCAGACTATCCTTTCAAGAGGAGCCTGTTGACGATAAAAAATGTGATCAAGACAATAAACCAGAAGATTTAGGTGAAACTGATGAAGGACAAAAAACAAAACAATTGCCAGAACAAAATCTAAAACAGTGTCCACAATCTGTGTCAGAAACGAACCAGGAGGACACAGGAAAAGGAAATGAAGGAGAAGTAGACAAAAAAGAGAAGAACATTGAAAATGCAGATGAAACAGAAAAGCCCTTACAAAGCCAAGAAGAAGAGGAGAAAGAGAAAAGTCAGATACTGAAACAAGAGAGTGAAAATGGAGAGACGTCACCTGAACATCAGAACGAGAGACTAGAAGAGAAGAAACCTGAAGATAATGATGAGGATAATCCGACACCAGGACAGACAGAAGACGCGATAGATAGACCAGACACAGGTAAACAGAACTTGATTCTGAAAATGCAAAGTATAATTTTTTACGTTGTATTTAAATTTACAAGGAAGCAGCTTTAAGGCTTTGTTGCTTTGTTCACCCAATTTGAGGGTGAACAAAGCAATTTTAAATGAAATGA
Source organism: Ancherythroculter nigrocauda (assembly GCA_036281575.1). Lineage (NCBI taxonomy): Eukaryota > Metazoa > Chordata > Actinopteri > Cypriniformes > Xenocyprididae > Ancherythroculter > Ancherythroculter nigrocauda. Next base: position 65,847 of record VTFQ01000569.1, on the reverse strand, counting down.
AATGAAAATTTGGTAAAAAAGTTTCTCATCATGCCAGCAGTATGATGGATATCAGTGGAACACAGCATGAGAATTTTAGTCATCTTCACACAGCTTTTTACAAGACCATCTGTCAAGCTCCACAAACTACATTAAAAACTGCATAATAAAAGTTTCATTCTTGTAGCTTGTGCACTATATTCCTATCCATAAGTATTTATTTAATAGCTTTAAGTAAAAAAAAAACTCTCACATTACATATGGCACCAGATGTCATGTTTGATGTCAGTGTTGTTTAATGGGGTCACTGATGTTCAGCCTGACGACGTGCATCAAGAGGTGTCGTATTGATCGGAGCGCTGCAGCACAACAGGGAATTTTCAGGGAATATCCATTTAAATTTCAGTCCGTTTATCACTCAAGGCTATCATATGGCTTCAAGAGACTTAGAATATAACATTTGAGATTTATGAACTACTTTTATGCTGATTTTACATTTTGGAACTGGTCGCTATGAACTGTTGAATAAATACTGTTTTTTCAATTTTGAAATCATAGAAACTGTGAGTCCACAATCTGATGTGACAGAAAGAAATGTGGTTAATGAAGCAGAACAAGTACATGAAAATGAGAAGAAGAGCCAAAATGACGATGGTGAACAATCACTTGAGCAGCAGAACGAGAGCCCGAGAAATCAGAAAACTGAAGATGCAGCTAACAGTGGGAATGACATGAGACCAGGAGACACAAAAGAGAGAAGTGAGGAGAAAAACAATGAAGGGATAGACGGACCAAACACAGGTACGATGCAGATCATGTTTTGTCTGGAGAAACAAAACCTTGCAGAAAAATCACTGCATTCTGAAATAAACATTTCTGTTTTGTTGTTCATTTTAGTGGATCAGCCGGTGGATGGTGAAGCTCACAGTACTCCAGTAGGTTAGTTTCCGCCTTTTCTTCTGTCCTGACTTTAATTGTGCACTTATTCTCTATATATCCAGATCAGATTCAGAAGTTTTATGCTGTCATTTATTAGTCATTTGAACAAAGTTCTTTGAATGAGTGGATGAGGTTTCTTATCTTGATTAATTTAGTTACAGATTCACCAGCTAACATGGAGAAGGACCCTATAAACAGCAGTGTCGCAGCTTCCAGTCAATCTGACCTATGTAATCACACAAGCCAAGACAAGGAAAAAGAAAGAAAACGTTCTGGACTGGATCAGGATGAGAAAGGAAAGGTTGTAACAAATCAGGAAGAGAAAGGTGGCCAGGAACAAATGCCAGAAGCAAAAAATCATGACCCAGAGATATCACCAGATATGACCGATAAAGACCAAAGCCTTACACTGATTGATAATAATGCAAAGATTATGCAAAATGAAAGAGAAACTGAAGTGCAAATAGAAACTCAACATGGTGGACACCTAACTGAAGAAGAAGATGGTGGTGATGGTGGACTCAGAGACAAGAGCAATGACCCAGAACAAGGCATGAAGGAGAAAAATGATCCTCCAGAAATGAGTCAAAAATGAACAGAAGTTACAGGATTGTGGTGTAAATAACTCTAAAAACACAAACAATGACATGTCTGAGCCAAAGGACAAGAAAACAGAAAGTGACAGCTTCCCAAATCATGCAATGCAATAAAATCATAGTTCAAAGTTTGGAGCAAACGTATGTGGTGATAGAAAAGTAGCTCTAGCGCAAGTTCTGCTGGGAAGACTCAAATGTTACGTCACTCATTAGTTCAGATCTAACCAATCATTATCTAACACCTGGAGTATAAAAGATCGGTACTTACACATGTCTGAGTTCGCAGATGTTGACGCCAACCTTCACCTCCATCCCGGGGGTCGGCTACGCCTCTGCCTTCAGCTTCAGGCAGGAAACGCAAAGTCTGCAACCCTCAGGACGTGAGCTACGGACGGGGCCTACGCCACAGAACATTAACCTTTATATTCTGCTTGCTGTTTGGTAATAAGTATCATTATTATGTTATCTTGCCTCCCGAGTCTTCTGGTAGAATTGACGGTGAGATCGGCAATGAGAGAGGTGAAGTTTCATCAGCTGTGAAAGATGAACAGAAAAACATGAGTGAACTAGAGTGATGTGAAGAAAGTAGTGAGAGTTGTGCGTCAGAAATAACAAAAGACAATGAAGAAAATGAGGGACACACCCTACAGAAGGTGAAGAAAGGATAATCGGCATGTGCTTGAACAAGTTGCAGAGGAGAAGTAACTGTCCAAACGGCTTTCAGTGTATCACATTCATTTGGTACAGTGGCAAGAGTAAATTTGTGAATCCTTTGAAACTATCTGGATTTCCAATGACTTTATCCATCCTGCCCTGACAATGATCACTCAATCTCATACATTTCTGAAAAGTACCGTACAACTGTTTTTGCGTTAGTCAGATTATGTTTATCAATAATTGTGATTAGAGGAAGATTAATACACATTTTATGAGTAATCAATGCAGAAAACTGTTCGCCATGCAAACATATTTTTAGAACCAGTAGCTTCACTGTATGCCTGAGATTGACAGAAGAATATGAGAAAAGTGGAAAGGAATATTAAATGGTTGAAATGTTATATATGCCAGCTAAATAAAAAAAACTTGCCAAATACATAAAATATATTTAATGTCATTGAATTGCCTCAATATATGATCACATTAATTATTTAGATAAATATTACCCATCAATTGTTTAAGGAAATACTGTTCCCACAATAATTTCTGAGTGGTGATGAAACCGCTCCAATTCAGAAGCAGTTGTCCTATATTTATTGGTTGGGATGTGAATAATAATGCCATGTTTTATAAAAACTTCCTTTAGTTTTTCTTTCACAAATTTAACAAACCAAAATGTTTGTGATTTTTTTTTTTCATATTAATTAAAAAAAACTATTTAATATTAAATCTGTTCTTGGCTGATTTCTAGAGATCTTTGATAAAAGTTTCCCTTTAAAAATAGGACTTACAGAACTGGCACTTTTAAAATTTGTTTTTGTATATGATAGATGCTTATGTGTTCACGTTTCCCAGTGACTCAACTTGTCATATAGTCAGTTACAAATATTCTTCAAAATATCTTCTGAGAATGAGTGAATGATGACATTTTTTTTTATTTTTGGGGTCTATTATTTATTTTATTAAAATAATTATTATTTGAGTAATTTTTCATTGGCTTCTGGGTTAATATTAAATTTTAAACAAATTGTGAACTTCTTGAAATAACTATAGTTAATTAGGAATGAAAATATGCAAAAACGAAAAGTAAAAAGTTCAACCTGTGGTTCAAAAAGTTTTATAAATTTTGATAATGAGACCATACAAAATCTTCTGTGAAATGTTACTCTGAGATGATTAAGATTTCAATTACATAAATGTCCACTGACAGATTCGTTTTGTATCTAATCATTTTTGTTAACAACATGTATTCCTTACTTCAGTGAGCTCTTTGTTTCTGCCTTAAATGAATACATTGTTAGCGAACTGTGTGATTTGTATAGGCATATGAACATTTCTGAAATACATAACTTGGACAGTCACCTCTGATAACAGATCATTCTACATTTTAATGTAGACACGTGCAATTTCTGTAAAGCTTCTTTGAAACGAACGGAACTGAAGTGTCACAGTCGCTTGCGTCAGAGAACAAATCTCAGGTTTAGGCGTTCTTGTTGAAACCCGTTCCATGCCCGGCTCCCGAAACAGGAAAGGGTGTTTCTGAAATCACTGAGGGTGCTCTAGTAAAGTGCAGATGAAGGGTAGAAAACGGCTCCACCATAGCAGTGTACAGTGAGAGATTTACGAGTATTTACAACTCATCACTTTTACCAATAATTGGAATATACTAATTAAAAAATATATATATATTGCTACATATGTTTTTATATATATATATCTATTAATCTGCCTATTGCTATAATGCATTACTATTTTTACAATGTCGTATTTCTGTCCTGTCCAGAGTGAAACCTGCATATAGATGTCACTTCCGAAACTTTGCCTCATGCAGTTGACAAACAGGTTTTATTCAATGAATTATATAGGCTGTGGCCTGGAAAGTGAGCCAGGGCCGCTCCCTTTTCAGTCACTAAAACACTTCTGATTGGCCACAGTGTTTAAAAGATCAACGACTATGTCTGCGATTGGCTACATTGCTCAGTGCTGCAGAAACATGTTGGACATTTGACGTTCTCCAGAGCGCAAACACACACAGGTACTGGAGCGTGTGTCAAATCTGTTACGCCAATATATTACAGCATCAACGAACTGAGGGTGCTCTTGCTTGTGTTTGAGGCATGCAGCACACCTGTAAACCCGGGCCTGACCTGGATTAACTTTTACTGAGAAGATGAGGGAGAAGGAGAGAGGATCCGTCAGATTAAGGATGGTGGACTTCTGGTACCGACTGTGGCACCTGCCGCTGTTGCTGTGTCTCTCAGGACTCCTGCGGTGGGGTAAGTCTGAACACAATATCATATTTTAAAAGTAACATAGCCTAAATTGATCCTTTTATTTAAGTTTGGTCTGTGAGTATGTCATATCGCACATCAGCTGTAGGCACTACGCGCCATGAGCGCTACTGACAGAAACGCGTTACCTGCGAATACTGACAGCGGTTATTTGTGTCCCACAGCGATGCCAATCATTCGTGAATTAACCATTCTTTTGACTCGGTACTTTCTTTTCGTTGTTTTGGCTTAACGGGTTTGGAAAAACGGTCTGGATTCAGTTTTCTGGTCATTCTTCCGGACCTCTCACTGAAACATCTGAATTGGTTTCTCAAAGAGTCAAACAAAGTGTCGACATAGTTAAAAACACAGAGAACACAGAGCGCTAGAAGAGATGGACATTCACCTACAAACAATTGAGGGCCATTCCTCCGAATGGGTGACATTTGCTTGTTGTAATTCTTCAAAATTAAACTTTATTTTTTTATCTTTTTTTTTTCATCACAGAATCTAAACTACACATATTTATCTATTCAAAATGTTTATTGGTAAATCTCAGGCAACTTTATTTATTTTTCTGCAAGGTTTCAAAGCAGAAGATGGATGCATGTTTTCTCAGCCCTGTTACCAAAACTCATGTGCTGTTTTAAAAGCATGTTTAAAAGCATGTCCGTTAATTCCTTTGTATTCACCTCAAGAAAGTGTTTATTTTGAAGAAATGGTTTGTTATTTGTTCAAACAATTGATATTTGTGACAAAAAATCACTTTATATTAAGACAAGGTGTAGTTTAATAAAAACCACAAAACTATTTATTTCATTTAAAAGAAGACAGAAGCTTCAAGTTTATTTTTTTTTTTAATAATTTAATTTATTTAACAATTGTGTAAATGATGGATCAAACAAAACTGATAAAAACAGTGGTTTGATGTTTTTTTTGTTGTTGTTTTTTTGTTTTTTTGAAAAATAAATACATTTAGTAACAGGAATGAGCACTTTGTACCAGGAATGAACACTGGGTAACAGGACTGAGTGTGTATGCATGAGAAAGAGTGTGTACATGGCCGTGTGTGCATGTGTGTGAGTGAGATTTCTGTGTTGAAGGGATGTGCTGTGTGATAGTAGTACTTCACAGTGAAGGAGGTGGAAAGAGAAAGAAGGAGAGAGAGGAAAGAGAGAGAGGGAGGGACGGAAAGACAAAAAGGGGGAAAAGAGAGGGTTGCAGGTGTGATTCACTCCTTCTCTTGCAGCATGCCATGGGTGTGTGTTTCTGGCAACGGGATAGTAAAGGTTCTCTCCATCTTCTACAAAGGATAAGAAAGACAAAGACAAAAAGTTTGTCACTTTGTGGTTGACTGGCTCCCTGCAAGTGTGGCATTCACACTGTAAAAATAATCCTAAAAATCTACAATTTAATTAACTTCCACTGTAAAACTCATGATATAGGTGAAGAGTATTATAGCAACAAAATATTCACACTATTAAATCAACAAAACTACTCACTCCTGTTACTTTTACTCACTCCTGTTATTTTTCATATGAGTAACAGGACTGTTATGTATTGTCAAATACATGATAATTTAGGTAACAGGACAGTATGTTGAGATTGACCCTCTCATTCATAGTTACAATTTCATCAAATATACAGAAATTAAAACAAGAGGACTTACCTTTGGTCTTCTCATGGCCTGCATAAGATCCAGATGATGCAATTTCCTGTTGAAAATGTGTCTTGTTGAATGTGAGGGTAACAGGACTGAGTGAAAACCTGGGGGCACGACTAAAATGTGTATTTTACATAACATATTATGGATTTCTTATGAAATTTATTTTTGTTTAGCATAGATGGTATATGGAGTAATACAACAATGCAAAAAATACTATTTCTGAAAGATTTTAATGATTATATTTCATGATAAAGTGAATTTTTACATGTAACAAATGCTATTTTTTATTATTCTCAGTAGTTTTTAATAATGTTTTAAATGATATATTTTAAATTTGCAGTTAGATTAATGTTCAGGACACTTTGCTTAATGATAAAAAAATATTTTAGAGTTAATTTTCATGCATATTTATACATAAAATGTCCTGGGGACAGAAATGGCACCCATTCGGTGGAATGGCACTTGAAACAAAGGGGAACGTTTTTGAGAGGTAACTTTGAGAAAAATTAGCTAGATCCATCCGTGCTGAGCTCCCGTTGTTGACATACACACTAGATGAATGTCTTTGGCCATTTATTTCCTTTTGCTGTTTTGCTGTTCGGGGTTTAAATGTTTAAAACTTGGTCTAGAGACGCATTGGTTCGGAACTTCTGCTAGGTGTTCCATTGCTCAAGATCGTTTCATCTCAAGAGTATCAAATCTTATAGAAGTCAAATACGTGTAGTCTAATACATGAATAAATGACATAGTAGACAATTAACTTCTCTTAGAGTTGATTTGTTAACATTAGCATATATTTATTTTTTTAATCTTTTTAGGGTTATCTTGTTATTGAAAAGAAAAAAATGTTTTGCATACCCTCAAGATAAAGTCCTCCATGCAGGCGCCACATAGTGTTTTCTTTGTTCCATGATTGACAACATCAAGTTACTTGTAAAACTGTTTAATGTGCTCATCCTCATGTTGACCCAAAACCAATGTGGAATGCAAAATGTTAGCAAACATCCAAGATGAACGGCATTCAATGAAAGACTTTCATATAAGATTAAATAAGATTAAAATGAATATACAATGCTATATCAGATATATGTACAATATATGTGTACAATAACAATTGCAGAAAAAAATAACATTACCATGTCTGGAAATCCATGTCAATAGTAGGCTACATTGGGTTTAATTTATCGACATAGAACTCATGTTTAATGAGTAATACAATATACTGTTACTTCTGAGATTTTTTCATGTGAATAAATGCAGAGTATCACAGTAACTGCGTGACTGTCACGTGAAAAGAAGACTGGATGCAATAGCAAGTTAATCACTTTAATAGTGCTTCACGCCAGGTTAGTCAGATATATACAAACAGTACAGTCACAACACAGACAGCAGGAGAGATGGTAACACAGGGACTGGATGGGCGCTGGTGTCCGTGGTGAGTGGTGCTCCGTGGTGAGAATCCGTGAGATGAGATGAACAAGGTAAATCCAGAACGAGTATCCAGGGGAACAGACAGGAAACAGCAACGAGAACTCCAACTCCAGGAAACAAGAAACACGGTAACACAAGACAACACCAGGACACCAAAACAACGATCTGACAAACATGAGACGAAAGACAAGGCGTTAAATAGGCAAGATCTAATAACCACCAGCTGCCGCTGATCAGTAATCAGCGGCGACGCCCACACAGAACAATCAGGTGACACACCCCACAACCCACACACAGACAACAGAATGACACAGTGGATCTGCGAACCGTGACAGTACCCCTCCTCCTAGGAACGCCTCTCGGCGTTCCCACCACTCCTTACCTGTTGATTGTAATCATCAATAAGGGAGTGATCCAGAATGTCCCTCGCAGGTACCCAACTTCTCTCCTCCGGACCGTAACCTTCCCAGTCCACCAAGTACTGGAATCCGCGTCCCCTCCGCCTCGAGTCCAGAATACGATTAACCGAATAAGTTGGTTCCCCGTCTACGAGACGCGGCGGTGGAGGAACCGGAGCAGGCGGATTAAGTGGTGAATGAAAAACTGGTTTGATTTTGGACACATGGAAGGCGGGATGAATCCTCCTGTACGCCGGAGGCAATTTGAGGCGGACTGCCACTGGACTAATGATCTTAGTGACAGTAAACGGGCCAATGAATTTGGGAGCAAGCTTATTAGCCACGGAGCGGAGCGGAATGTTCTTAGTAGAAAGCCACACTTTTTGACCAACGACGTATACGGGTGGCTTTGACCGGTGGCGATCGGTCTTAGCCTTGGTGCGCGCCCTCACTTGCAACAGAGTCTCGCGGGCTCTGTTCCAAGTGCGATGGCACCTCTGGACAAAGGCGTGGGCAGAGGGGACCGCAACTTCGGACTCCAGACTGGGAAACACAGGTGGCTGGTAACCTAGGCTACATTCAAACGGAGAAAGGCCCGTAGAAGACACTGGTAACGAGTTGTGAGCGTACTCAATCATAGAGAGTTGTTGGCTCCAGGAGGAAGGATTCTTGGACGCCAAACATCGCAACATTCGCTCTAAATCCTGGTTGGCTCTCTCGGTCTGACCATTGGTCTGGGGATGGAACCCAGAGGAAAGACTAACCGTTGCCCCCAGTAACTTACAAAACTCTTGCCAGAATTTGGACACAAATTGGGGACCCCTGTCAGAAACCACATCCACCGGGAGGCCATGTAGCCGGAAGACATGATCAATGACAGTAACCGCTGTCTCCTTAGCAGAGGGTAATTTGGCTAAGGGTATAAAATGGGTCACCTTCGAGAACCGGTCCACAACGGTCAAAACAACCGTATACCCTTGGGAGGGTGGGAGGGCGGTCACAAAATCTAGCGCGATATGGGACCAGGGTCTCGAAGGGACAGACAGCGGTTGGAGTAACCCATCTGGAGGGCGGTTGGAAGTTTTACCAGTAGCACAGACCGAGCAAGCCAAAACAAAATCGCGAATGTCGCGAGCCATACCTGGCCACCAGAATCGTTGCTTGACCAAAAATCTGGTTCGATTAACCCCTGGATGGCAAGCCACGTTAGAACAATGACCCCACTTGATGACGCAGGACCTTAACTCATCCGGCACAAACAAACGGTTCGGTGGGCATACGGGCGGAGGCGTTACCCCTTCTAAGGCCGCCAGGACCTTCGATTCGATCTCCCATGTAAGAGTGGAGACCACTAATGTCTCGGGAAGAATACACTCGGGAGTAGACGGGCGTTCGGAGGGATCAAAAATGCGAGAAAGAGAATCGGGCTTGATGTTCTTGGAGCCCGGGCGGTACGATAGAGTAAAATCAAAACGACCGAAAAAAAGTGCCCACCGAGCCTGCCTGGAATTGAGTCTTTTAGCCGATCGTATATACTCTAAATTCTTATGATCAGTCCAAACGATAAAGGGTACCCCTGAACCCTCTAACCAGTGACGCCACTCTTCCAACGCTAATTTGACTGCCAACAACTCTCTGTTACCAATATCATAATTGCGTTCAGCGGGAGACAAACGATGAGAATAATACGCGCAAGGGTGCATCTTGTTATCTGAGGGAGAACGCTGGGAGAGAACTGCACCTACCCCCACCTCTGACGCGTCGACCTCCACCACGAACTGACGCGAAGGATCAGGGGCTATCAGAATGGGGGCCGAAACGAAGCGGCCCTTCAGTTTGGCAAATGCAGCCTCGGCTGCATCTGACCACCTGAAGGTCGTTCTGGAGGAGGTCAAAGCGGTCAGAGGTGTGGCTAGTTGGCTGAAATTGCGAATAAAACGCCGGTAAAAATTGGCGAACCCCAGAAACCGCTGTAGGGCCTTACGGGAATCTGGACTTGGCCAATCCACCACAGCCTTAACCTTGTCAGGATCCATGCGAATTCCCTCAGACGAGACGATGTACCCTAGGAAAGAAACAGATTGTGCATGAAATTCGCATTTCTCCGCCTTGACAAAAAGCCCATTCTCTAACAGCCGCTGAAGCACTCGTCTGACGTGTTGAACATGCTCCTGGAGAGACGATGAAAAAATCAATATGTCGTCCAGGTAGACATATATGAACTGGTCAACCATGTCTCTCAACACGTCATTGACGAGTGCCTGGAAGACCGCGGGCGAGTTGGACAGCCCGAAGGGCATGACCAAGTATTCAAAGTGCCCTCTAGGGGTGTTAAAAGCGGTCTTCCACTCATCCCCCTCCCTGATGCGGACCAAATGATATGCGTTTCTTAAGTCCAATTTAGTGAAAATGGACGCTCCTTGCAACCTCTCGAAGGCTGAAGACATCAACGGCAAAGGATAAGTATTCTTTACCGTGATGTTGTTCAGCTCCCGGTAATCAATACAAGGTCGCAAAGACCCGTCCTTCTTCCCCACAAAAAAGAACCCCGCCCCCGCTGGAGATGAGGAAGGGCGGATGAACTTGGCTGCCAGGGAATCAGAAATATATTTCTCCATGGCCTCCCTCTCGGGAACAGATAGAGAGTACAACTTGCCTTTAGGCGGAGACTTACCCGGAACTAAGTCTATTGCACAATCGTAGGGACGATGCGGAGGGAGAGAAGCAGCTCGGGACTTACTGAACACCTCCTTCAGGTTAAGGTACTCCTTGGGCACGTTAGACAGATCCACCGCCTCATCCTGCAAAACAGAAACAGACACCGTGGGACAAGCAGACAATAGACAAGACTTGTGACACTGGGTGCTCCATTCAGTGATAGTTCCGAGTTGCCAGTCGATGTGAGGGTTGTGTTTGGTGAGCCAGGGGTGTCCAAGAACGACAGGTGCGTGAGGGGTGTCCATGAGGAGGAACTGTGCTTCTTCTGAATGGTTACCGGAAGTGACGAGGGTGATGTAATCCGTAGTGTGGGAGAGACTGGAAAGAGATTGTCCATTGAGTGCGTTGACTGAAATGGAGTGCTCAAGGGATGACGTAGGAATTCCATGTTGTCGTGCAAACGTGATGTCCATGAAACTGCCCTCCGCCCCAGAATCCAAAAGTGCGCTACAGGTGATGTCGTGTGTAGCCCATCTCAGTCTAACCGGGAGGAGGGTCGATGGCGAGGACTTCTCGGCGGAGATCCCGCCCGATAGTAGCCTCGAGTTTACTATCGGGCTTGGTCTTTTACCGGGCAGTTCTTGATGATGTGTCCCGATGTCCCGCAGTATAAGCAAAGACCAAGGGACCTCCGCCGCTCCCGCTCCTCCTGAGAAAGCCGAGCTCTCCCTACCTGCATGGGCTCAGGATCGGGTGCTGGGCTAACCGCATCCACCGGGCTGACAGGAAGACCGCTGTGCCTCTCTCCGGATTCCACTAGTGACTCCACTCGTCGGAGGCGAGAATCAACTCGAAGCGCCAGCTCAACAAGCCCGTTGAAAGTCTCTGGAAGGTCCAACGTGTATATCTCCCGGTGGATACGATCAGCCAGCCCATGCAGGAACACGTCCCACTGCGCCTCCTCGTTCCACCGACACTCTGCCGCGAGGGTGCGGAACTCGATGGCATAGTCAGCGACCGTGCGGTTGCCCTGCTTGAGAGCGGTGAGTTTGCGGGCGGCCTCTTTTCCCGCAACCGCACGGTCGAACACCCTCCTCATCTCGGCGGCAAGTGCCGTGAACGAGGAGCAGCACGGGTCCTGGTTTTCCCAAACCGCCGTTCCCCATAGCGCCGCCTTCCCGGTGAGCAGGGTCAGAACAAACGCCACCTTAGACTCCTCCCTCTCAAAGGTGCGTGGCTGCAGGGTGAAATGGAGAGAACATTTATTCAAAAATGCTCGACAAAAATCTGGCTCACCGGCATAGTTCTGAGGAACGGGAAGGCGGGGCTCCGACAGGTCTCCTTGTACGGGTGATGGTGGGGGAACGGACGGTGGGGCTGGCGCAGTGGGAGCGCGAAGTTGTTGTAGCTGCTGGGAGAGCTCGGACACCTGTGTTACCAGCGCCTGGATGGCGCGTCCGGTGGATGAAAGACTCTCCTGCTGCTGGTCCATACGATTAACAGCATGACTGATGAACTCCGTGAAAGCTGCTGAACTCGCTGCATCCATAGTAGATGGTCAGATCGTTCTGTCACGTGAAAAGAAGACTGGATGCAATAGCAAGTTAATCACTTTAATAGTGCTTCACGCCAGGTTAGTCAGATATATACAAACAGTACAGTCACAACACAGACAGCAGGAGAGATGGTAACACAGGGACTGGATGGGCGCTGGTGTCCGTGGTGAGTGGTGCTCCGTGGTGAGAATCCGTGAGATGAGATGAACAAGGTAAATCCAGAACGAGTATCCAGGGGAACAGACAGGAAACAGCAACGAGAACTCCAACTCCAGGAAACAAGAAACACGGTAACACAAGACAACACCAGGACACCAAAACAACGATCTGACAAACATGAGACGAAAGACAAGGCGTTAAATAGGCAAGATCTAATAACCACCAGCTGCCGCTGATCAGTAATCAGCGGCGACGCCCACACAGAACAATCAGGTGACACACCCCACAACCCACACACAGACAACAGAATGACACAGTGGATCTGCGAACCGTGACAGTGACTCGCCATAGACATACACGTAGAAAAGTAGCTCCGGCTACAATGTTCTTCTGCAAGACGCATGCAGTTCTGTTTATTAACTGCTAGAGGGCCAAAAATCGCGGACAGCAGCTTTAAGTGAATTCAATAATGAATCACTTGGCCTAGCCTGCTATGGAGGAAGAGAATATTACTGATCGACTGCTGTGAACTTAATTTGTCGACTCTTTCTTGTTACGTGGCAAATCGCGGGACCCGTGCTCTGTTTTTTTGACCGCCCACTGCCGTGAGATTTGAATTGGGTTTCATGGGAGGGGTATATTGTTACTTTCAACTGTCAGTAAGATTGACCCAGCCACTAACCCAATGGCTGGGTAACAGACACACACGCAACAGGCATAAGCCAGCATTTGGGGAGTGGTGGACATACAACATCAAAACTAAGTCTTTAACAGACCGTGTTGTTGCAGTTATGTGCATCATGTCACAGAAAACTGGCCTGCCTGCTGAAAAATCCAGCATTGCTGGTCACCAGCATAAGATATGTTTTGCATGCTGGGACTAGCATTGGATGCTGGTTACTTGTTTGCTGGTGGACCAGCATATGTTGTATTTGAGTGCTGTATGATCCTAGCAAGACCACAACAAAACTTGTGTATGTGTTACATATCATGTTTCTTAGTATGTTCATAGTTAAATTGTTCATATATTAAATTATTATTTAATAGAGCAAAAGCATGTTGAAGGTTATCTGTATTGGTAAATAAAAAAATCAAATCAAAAAATCAAAAGTTTTGAACGAACACTGCTCAGTTTTTATATGGTCCCAATATATAAAGACTAAAAGTGACACTAAAGCAGGGTTGCGGTTTGTGAAATAAAGTAGATTCACTCTACAAGCAGAATAACTGAAGATAAGAGGAACAACAAGAACTGAAAAACGAGAAGAATCGAGCAGACAGCAGAACAACTACAGCTGATTCACAGCCTCATAGCCTTAAGTGAAATCAACCACAAATAAAATCAATGATGTTTCACTAGAGGATGTTTAAGCATCATCATCAACATGTTCATTTATCATAAACTAGTTTAGCTTTATTTACTTAATATGGTACATGTATAAGTTGTTGAAGTGTGTTTGAAGTTTGTTCCCTTTAGTTGGGCCTGTCCTTTGACTTCACTTGAACAATTGGTCTAATTTTCTTTCAGAAATTGTTGAAAATGCATGCTATTACTATTGGCTACAACATTTCATGCTCCTGCAATGACACAACTGTTACTACACTTTTTGTAATCAGTGACTGACAGCTGTATCTCCACATACAAGTTCCCAAATTACCATTAAAATCTTTAAAAATAGGAACTTTCATATTGAACTTCTATTATCAAGTTGTTATTAGCAATCTCATTGAAAGAGCTCTTCTCATAACCCCTATTATTGAACTGCTGATGATTGTGCTGTTATTTGGCATTTTTTATTTGTTTTCATATCTCTAAATGCTTTGTTTTGCAATATACACAAGTTCTTTTTAATTGATTTTAACCAATTTTTGTAGCTCTTTGAAATAGGAGACAAATCCTTTGATTCTTTGAAACATTTCAACAGTTGGAATTTTTACTTCATTCAAAATTTCAGATGACATTGATAAATAAAATAATCATTACTAAAACAATTTGCTCCCTCTGTTGAAAGTTGAAAAATTTAATTGTTTTACAAAGTTTTATATTACAATAAATCATATGTTTTGTCAGTCATATGTTAAATCTTTTTTTCCCTTTACATCATTATTGTGTTGAATATAGAAATAAGCAAGCAAAAACAATGCTTGGCCCAAAGCACTGCTTGCATATAGGCAGATGGTCTACTCAAAAACAAACCCCACAAGACCATGCTGCTGAACCAGCTTCACCAGCCCCATTTTGCTGGTCCATCAGCTGAACCAGGGCTATACCAGTACTATACCAGCCTGGAATTCAAGCTGGTTTATGTTTTCAGCAGGGCTGTCAACCATCTTGCCACAGTTATTGTCACTCCACATTTCAGTTTATTTAATTTATGCAAGACAAGTTAATACGTTTTCCTAACAATTGGCTAATGTCTAATGTCACTCTTCACACAGATCTGTGCCACGGTCAGCGTCTGGTCCAGATCCAGGAAGGTCCTCTGTATCGAGTGCAAGGATATCCCATCTCCATATCCTGTAATGTTAGTGGGTTTAAAGGCACATCTTTACAGGATTTTGAATTTATGGTCAAGAAATCATTTATGGATATAAATATGATCAGTACTAGAGAGCAAAACTTTGCCTACTCAATGTTCTCCAGTAGGGTAAGGGAAAAAGATATTGAGATTGAGAGGTTTTCAGGATCTTCAGTTCTCTTGAGGATCAAAAAATTGCTGGAAGAAGATGCGGGTGAATTATTCTGTCACACCCCAAACACAGATGGTGAATATTTAGGAAGTTATGAAGCGGCAACAACACTTAACGGTAAGATATTTATCTGGATTGTTTTGGTGATTAATCAGATGATTTGTCCGTTTTGAGGTTATTGGCATTTCATTGGCAGATATACAGTGGTGTGAAAAAGTGATTTTTTATATTTTTTTGCATGTTTGACACACTTTAATGTTCAGATCATCAAACAAATTTATATATGAATCAAAGATAACACAAGTAAACACAACATGCAGTTTTTAAATGAAGGTTTTTATTATGAAGGGAAAACAAAATCCAAACCCACATGGCCCTGTGTGAAAATAGTGCTTGCTCCCTAACATAATAACTGGTTAGGCCACCCTTAGCAGCAACAACTGCAATCAAGCTTTTGCGATAACTTGCAATAAGTCTGTTACAACGCTGCACTCAAAAAAATATTTCAGTCTAAACTTAAGTTTTATGTAATTGAATTACATTCAAATTTTCTATCCATTTGGATTACATAGTTTTTACATAAACAGACTAATAAACTTAATGTGATTCATATTTGTAAGTCATATGTAAATGAAATATGTATGCAGAAAATGCCCAAGTTATATAACACTGCTTAATGTTCATGTGTTTGTGCACTACTGAGTTAAAGTACCATTGAAGCAGTGTCAGAGTTAATGAGATAATTAAGTGATGATTGAACATTAATGATGAACACCTGCTGTTAACAGGAAATGCTGAAGGAAAGAGAAACAGCTGACTTCAGTTACAGCCTTCAATGAAATCAATTGAAGATAAAAGACATTAAATCTTTCACAATCTGATTAAACTACTCCACAATCTCTCAAAACATTACCAGCTTCAATCATTACTAATTAGACTGACTTTATTTCTGTCATACGTCTACATAAGTTTTAATTATCAGAGGTTCAGATGCTGATGATTTATTGAGATTCATTTTAAGTTGCCATCTTTGAGGTCAGTGTTGGCTTTAATTGGGCTCTTGATTTTATTACATCAGTTGTTCTTTGGCTGCAGTAACTGAGTGTTTATGAAACACATTTCTTATGGCATAAATGTCAAGAGAACGTGTGATCAGGTGCTAATGGTGAAAGTTGTCATTTAGTGACCTGGTTTATTGATCTAATTCAGAGTTTGGTCTCTGATGTAATGGGTGTTGTATTATTAGCTTCACTATAGTGGAAATGTGATTCTACAACATGAGATCCAGCAGTTTTGTGACGAGCAGATAAAATTAAGAATTTTAAAACCAGTTTGTGCACAAAAAAAATTTGGTCTACTGCATCATTCTGACTCGTACAGACATCAAGAATCAACGTATAAATCACAACAACGGTAAAAGTAAAAAAAATAAATAAAAAAAAGCTTCATGCTGCAATGCATGCTGGGTATCAACTTAGTACAAACTTCATCCATGGCTCCCAGCATGCATTGCAACATTAAGCTTTTTTTATTTTTATTTTTTTACTGTTACCGTTGTGATTCATACGTTGATTCTTGATGTCTGTATGAGTCAGAATGATGCAGTAGATCGAAAATGGTTTTAAAATTCTTCATGTTATCTGCTCGTCACAACACTGCTGGATCTCATGTTGTAGAATCACATTTCCACTATAGTGAAGCTAATAATACAACACCCATTTAAAGTTTAGACTGAAATATTTTTTTGAGTGTGTGGAGGAGTTTTGGCCCACTTGTCTTTGCAGAATTGTTCTAATTCAGCCACATTTTAGGGTTTGAGCAACAACCACCTTTTTAAGGTCATGCCGCAGCATCTCAATAGGATTGAGGTCAGGACTTTAACTAGGCCACTCCAAAGTCTTCATTTTGTTTTTCTTCAGCCATTCAGAGGTGGACTTGCTGGTGTGTTTTGGATCATTGTCCTGCTGCAGAACCCAAGCTCGCTTCAGCTTGAGGTCACAAACAGATGGCCGGACATTTTCCTTCCGGATTTTTTGGTAGACAGCAGAATTCATGGTACCATTTATCATAGCAAGTCTTCCAGGTCCTGAAGCAGCAAAACAGCCCCAGATCATCACACTACCACCACCATATTTTACTGTTGGTATGATGTTCTTTTTCTGAAATGCTGTGTTACTTTTATACCAGACGTAATGGGACACACACCTTCCAAAAAGTTCAGCTTTTGTCTCGTCAGTCCACAGAGTATTTTCCCAAAAGTCTTGGGGATCATCAAGTTAAAAGTGAGACATTTATGTTCTTTTTGATCAGCAGCGGTTTTGCTTGAAACTCTGCCATGCAGGTCATTTTTGCCCAGTCTCTTTCTTATGGTGGAGTCATGAACACTGAACTTAACTGAGGCAACTGAGGCCTGCAGTTCTTTGGATGTTGTTTTGGGGTCTTTTGTGACCTCTTGGATGAGTCGTCGCTGCGCTTTTGGGGTAATTTTGGTCGGCCGGCCACTCCTGGAAAGGTTCACCACTGTTCCATGTTTTCGCCATTTGTGGATAATGGTTCTCACTGTGGTTCGCTGGAGTCCCAAAGCTTTAGAAATGGCTTTATAACCTTTTCCAGACTGATGGATCTCAATTACTTTCTTTCTCATTTGTTCCTGAATTTCTTTGGATCTCAACATGATGTGTAGCTTTTGAGGATCTTTTGGCCTACTTCACTTTGTCAGGCAGGTTCTATTTAAGTGATTTCTTAATTGCAAACAGGTGTGGCAGTAATCAGGCCTGAGTGTGGCTAGAGTAACTGAACTCAGGTGTGATAAACCACAGTTAAGTTATGTTTTAACAGGGGGCAAGCACTTTTTCACACAGGGCCATGTAGGTTTGGATTTTGTTTTCCCTTCATAATAAATATCTTCATTTAAAAACTGCATGTTGTGTTTACTTGTGTTATCTTTGATTAATATTTAAATTTGTTTGATGATCTGAAACAATAAAGTGTGACAAACATGCAAAAAAATAAAAAATCAGGAAGGGGACAAGTACTTATTCACACCATTGTATAACTACAGAAATCCATCTGTTAGCATCCATTGACATTTCCATTTGTTCCAACAGAAGATGATCAGCTATAAGCTGAAGCTGTACATATATTTCTTTGAATCACTATTATATCAGCCATCAGTTACTCAATAGATATTGGTATTGGCATTGAAAAACACATATTGGTCAACCACTCGTTATTACTAATGTTTTCAATGCAAAAATCCACAGTGATTAAGGACACCCTGGTGGCATCATACTTTGGCTCTCCCTCCCAGAGCTTGTCTGAAGGTGATCCACTTCAGCTTGAGTGTCAGGTCTCCAGCCAAACTTATCAGCACACCCATCTGTCGGTCACCTGGTTTGTCCACAGTGAAGAGGATGAGAACCCCCGACCAATCATCACTCTGAACAAAGATCTAACTGTAAAGACAGGAGCTGGATTTGAGGATCGCTACCATGCAGGTGTTATCAGCATGGATAAGGTGGAGGACACAACCTACAGACTGAAGATGTCTCAACTGCTGCAGTCAGACCAGGGGAAGTTCTACTGCAAAGCCATTGAGTGGATCCAAGACCCAGACCGTTCCTGGACACAGATCGCCCACAAAACCAGCTCAGCATGTGACGTGGAGGTCAAACGAATTGGTGAGATTTATTTTTTGTCATTTAAACCTAAAATTCTCAACTGGTTTTGCTTCAGGACCCAGAGTGACCCAACAGAGTTTAGAGTATAAAATATACACATTTTTTAAATGTCTCCTTAATTTCAATAGTTTTATGCTCTCTGCTGTCAATAATTTACAGTACAAAAAAAACTTGTTTCTGTTTTTAAGTGAACCTGTATTTAATGTATTCTGAGTCAACATTTTCTGTTACCTAGAGGACCACTGATATTAAGTATATAAGTTAGATCTGGTGTAATGACTGTGTTGGTACGACTGCAGTCATAAAACAGAATATTGTGTAAGAGAACCTTGTACATCTCATGCTATTTCTTGTGTTTCAGAAGTGGGCCCTGATGTAGATTCATTCACTGTCTATATGAAGGCCTCGAAGGGGCCACTACTGGTGGGAGATGCACTGGATATCCAATGCAGTGTGAAGGCACAGCATCTTCCTGGTCATTTATTTTCAGTGACTTGGCTGAAGAACCAGAAGAACGTGGCTCAGATTGGATCTTCTGGGATACTCACTGTGTTTGACAGTTACAAAGAGAGAGAGAATGCAGCGGAGATGAGAGCAGTGAAAATCAGTCACACGGACTACCTTCTGACCATCCGTTCGGCTACGACTGAAGACCAGGGCCAATACCAGTGTGAAGTGTGGCAGGAACACATGAATGATGATGGCACCTTCAGAAAAATACAAAAACAACTGTCCAGTCCAGAGACTGTGAGCATCACGGCCAAAGGTAAATAATGCCACAGTATTTCTCCTCTACAGTCAAGTGGACTTTATTGTGTTGTTGTGCAGTTGCTGAGGTGTTCTGGTATAAAAGATAAAGAAAATTGTACATTTTCTTTTTATAAAGGAAAAAACAATTATTACATTTTTAAAGAACATCTACCATGTAATGAGAAATATATTTATTATTTATAACAAATATATAAATACACAGGTAAAAATAAAACAATTATATGTTATTGACATTGCCTGTTTATTTGCCTGTCTGGTCAGAGAGTGATCTGACGGTGGTCATGGTGATGAAGGATGAGGTGACTGAGGGAGATACACTACAGGTCACCTGCTCGGTGTCGGGATTCAAAGGTCCTTTATCAGTGTCATGGCAACACAAGAAAGACTCAGGGGATTCCTTCAGTGATGTCATTAGTCTGACCCATGAGGGAGTGATGAAAGATATTGGGACAAGATATCAGAGCAGACATGTTCAAACACTCCATTCTCCAGCTGGAAACTTTACCCTGGAGATTGGTGCATCTACAACATCTGACAGTGGCGAATACAGGTGCATTGTGTCTGAATGGACCGTACAGAGCAATGGCGAGATGACGAAAGCCAACACCCAGTCTCAGCAAAAAGCCATTTCAGTTCATTCTGTTGGTAAGACTGCTATATATTCACACATTATTCTCAGGATCAGAGAAGCTGTCTAGATATGCTGACATCAATTCTTTGTCATTACTTATATTTCTACTGCATGTTACTGATACCAGAGTATGAATAATCACTGTAGATGTTTCTTTTCAGAATCTCAAATGAAGGTGACCTTGAAAAGTCGGACAACAAATGTTCCTATAAATTCTTCAGTAGAATTACTATGTGCAGTCAAAGGGCCTAAAGTGTCTTTGGGTGTACGCTGGATGTTTCGCCCCCCCAATTCAACTGTACAAAGGAATATTTTATCCATACGCCACACTGGAGAAATCTCCTGGGGAGCAGATCAGAGAAACTATCAGCTATCCGTTCAGACACAGCCGTCAACAACAGTTTTTTTGCTCATAGTGCCACGAGCCAGCAAGCAACAAGAAGGACAGTACCAGTGCCAAGTTGATGCCTATCAAAAGGATGTACAGAAAGCCATGAAGAACTCCAACCCATTGGCTGTGACTGTACGAAAACCTGGTAAATACAGCTGTTTATTAAAAAATTATTTTGTTTTAGTGTACGTTTGCCAATTTTCATGCCACTTTGTATTGTTACAATGTCAGTAGTATATGTAAATTAACAAAGTCTGTTCTTTCTCTCTACTCTTTTACCATGGCCGATAAATTCCTGTTTATTTGTCAGCAAAGGTCCACCAGATGAATCAAAATGCATCATTCGGTGGACTTTTGACAGGTCAAGGGCTTTTTTGAAAACTACAGAATGTACATCCGCATTTTTGTATCCCCATCCACAGACAGTCACATTAAAAGAGGGTTACTAACAAAACCGTTATTGTAAGAGTTTGTTTGTGACTGAAAATTGTATAGTACTTCGTTTACACTAGGAGTGTCTAATCCTGCTCCTTGAGGACCACTGTCCTACAGAGTTTAGCCCCAACCCTAGTCAAACACCCCTGAACCAGTTAGTCAAGGTCTTACTAGGCATACTAGTAAGTTCCATGCAGTTGTGTTGAGGAAAATTGGAGCTAAACAGTGGATCTTCAGGAGCAGGTGTGGACACCCCTGTTGCACTCTTTAAACAGCATTATGGTATAATGGAACACTATGTCAACAGCTTTCTTATCTATATGCAAAAGCATTTCGCATTGGGTGGAACTGACAGAACAGCAGTTCCTTTTAGTTTTTTCCCCTCCGTATGGCCTAAAACATAGTCATCCAGCCTAAAACATATAATCGTCCAGTGTGAAATGTTTACTACACTGAGGTTTTTCCGATTTTCTGTTGTGGTATTTCCTCCATATTTATGATTCTTTACAGCCTTTTAAAAGGGAAGACAGCAGCTCTTTTTCTCTAGACAACAGGTTTTCTCTAGTCAGATAGCACAGATTTCATTATTTTCTTCACCTTTCTACTGCCTTTCTTGGCAGCCAAGTTTTATTGAAAGTCCACTTTGCCAGTGGTGAATTACCGCTTTTAGAAGATATAGTCTGTCAAACGTTTGGACATACTCTTGTCTTTATACTCTCTATACTCCCTACCCCAACCCTTTCCCTGACCCTATCCATATCCCATATATCCCATATTTTATTTTAATGTGCCCTTGTTATAATGTAACTACACAAATGGGTACTAAGTAATATTAATTAACAACATGTAGCCTACTTACTATGATTGAGGTAAAATAAAGCCTTGCCCCCAACCTCAATAGCAGCAAATGCAAATCTATCAAATTTACCCAAAAACAAGTATGTGTCAGGTGTGGGTGCCAAGAATGCGCACGATGAAGGAGTAAGAGAAAAAACATAAAACTCAGGAGGTAGCTGTAGAATAGCGAACAAAACCATGTTATCTTAGCAAGAACAAACAAAGAACTGAGGAAACTTGGGGCTAAAATACACAGGGAGAGTAATCAAGGTAAAATAAAAAACAACAGGTGTTATAAGTTAACACCTGTTCCGTTTTTCAGAGGTGGAAGTAACGAAGTGCAACTTCTCACATTACTGTAATTAAGTATTTTAGGGTGGGGGGGGTGGGGGGGGGGGGGTTGGGGGGAAACTAACTGGAACACAGAAACTAAACAAAACAGTGACAGTGAACACAATAAGCACATTATACCAAATGCTTAATTTTGTATTGAAAGTGCATATAGTTACAGAAACCTAATATGAAGTGGAACTTCCATTTGTATTATTTGTATTTACTTGTATTTATTTGTATTTAAGTAAACTAAATGAAATGCCTTTAAAAATAGATGCAATAGATGTAAATTACAGACAGAACATTTGTAAATGTCCTTTCCCAGAGCTCTTGTACTTCCTTGAACACTTTCCTTTATTCATTTAGAACATACTCCTATTTTCTTTTTGCACATGCTGTGCAAAATATTGCCTACTGTTTTTTTTGTTTGTTTTTTTTATAAAGATTCAGCAGTTTGTTGAAAATCTTGGTTTTTCTCTCTTCTCCTCACCTCAACAGAGAGCAAGTTGAGCCTGTCCAAACTCAAGTCTCGTCTGGAAACCACCGCCAACACTGATGCTGTGATTGAATGCTCAGTCCTGACGACAACCACAAATACATCTCGTTTCATGATAACATGGATGATTGGGACCCAGATGCTCTTAACTATGGACCTAGATGCTGTTGTCAAGTTTGGCCCCACAGCTGGACCAGAGAAGGACCAGAGAATCCGCATGGAAGTAAGACAGAAACAGACCTTCCAGTTGACTGTCCGTCAGGTCAGAACATCTGACAGTGGACCGTATCGTTGTGAGGTGGACGAGTGGCTTCAGGATCCTCTTGGTGACTGGTATTCCCTAAAGAAACTGTCTGATTCCACAGAGCTTGTTGTCAGAGAGAAAGGTAATAAAACACACATTTACTTCATTGCAATGGCTTTTTCACTGAATTTGCACGGAACCATCAGTGGGACATAAGCATATTGTACAAAAATGTATGAATGAGATTATACAAATTCATATGATTCACCAAATTCACCAAAACAGAATAGGAAGTTAGGAATTGCCATGAAAGTGAGTTGGATTCAGGACAGTTGTTACAACATTTTTAACTTCATATCTTCAAAAATATCAAAATGTCTTTTAATTTCAGAAAATTTAAACATCATAGAAGAGATTTATTCAAATCATTGCACATATGGATTTATGTAAATTATGTATTTTTTAATAAATTAAGAAATTCAGATGAAAAGTAATCTTATTTGATCTGTGATGTTGTGTTTCATTTAAACAGAAAGTAAACTGAGTGTTAAGAAGGAGAACAAAATGCTCAACATTACCAATCTTCAGGCTGGGTTCACCGTTGACTGTGTCATTGACTCACAGTCCAGTGATAATTCTGCCTTTGAGGTCACTTGGTTCAAGGTTCAGGAGGAAGGAAGACCAGTCGCTATATTCACTGCCAAGCGTGACGGCACCTTACACAGCGCAATTAATGATAAATATCTGGTGTTTGGACGACCACTTGCCACACACTACAAACTGACTGTGCCACAGATCAACCCCACTGATGTGGGGCAATACTACTGTCAGGTAGAGGAGTGGCTTCCAACTGCTGACAACTGGAAGAAATTTGCTTCGGATAAATCTGGAGAGCTGTCTGTCCATGTTCACACTGAAGGTAACTATATATAAACTAACATGTCTTTTTGATAATTTCTACTAAGATTTAGTCACTGAATTAGCCTGCTCATATCTCTTCAACCACATAGTGACCATGTTTTCACCAAGTTGGACATGTTCCTGGAACAACATCCCTATCAGCCAATAGGATTTTAGGGTTAGGGGTAATGTTAGGATCAGGCTTGTACACCATTTAAATCAACCAATAATTTCCTTCTAATTTTAGGGGTAGGTTTTAGTTAGATTAAATATGTCCTTCTTGTGCTTTTAAGGGCCCTCCTACACTAGTAAAATAGCTGTTATAATATAATGTAATATCTGTAATTATATCTTGCTTGAAAAGAAAAGAAAAAATAAAAGAAAAGAAAAGAAAAGAAAAGAAATACAATTGAAACTGAATATAAAGGCTACTTTTAAATGGCCATTATTGTGGAAACAGAATTTTTGACAACATAATATCTGCACAATGCTAACCAACCAAACTTTGACCCACATGGCTGGATATTGGGTGGTTTTCTGTTTATCTAAAGGGATGGGCTTCTACCTGACATTTTTGTCTGTTTCAGTGATATCTGTCATGAAGTAGGGACATTTTATGTGTATTCAAAAGTAAAGAAAAAACAGCACATTCAACCATAAATCTAATGTATATACAAAACAGCAAATCTTTATCTTTTCCAAAAAAAAAACAAAAACAAAACAACAATCTAACATCTGTTTTGTTTTTCAGGTGATTCCAAAAAATTGATAGACCTGTTTGGACTAACACTGGGAATCACTATTCCTCTGATTTGTTTTCTGGTATTGGTCATAATATTGTTGCTGGGAAGGAAGAACAAGAGGAATTCTGATCTGAAGAAAAAGAAAGCCTGTCTGTGGGCTGAAAACCACCCCCTTAACTCTGTGCCGAAGGTGACTTCTGCTGCAAGGCACCATTCCTAACCTGTCTACCAGTTACAGTATCAATCAGACGGGCCTGTGACATAAACAAAGTATTGTTACTGTCACGATCTGTGTGTTTTTCATGGACTTTTAATTTGTAGATTATTTTTTCCTGTTTCCTTTGTTCCTGCTTTTTTTGGTTGTCATGGTTACTCATTGTTCATTGATTACACACACCTGTTCCTCATTAGTTCTCAGTGTATTTCATGCCTGCAGCTCTGTCACTGTTTGTCTGTTGTTTTCTGTGCTTGTGCATACCATTGCATTGCCTTCATGTTTGGACCTGTTTTGGAGTTTTGTTAGATAAAGTACACTGCATTTTAGATCCACTTCACTTCACCTCACTTCATCTTCATCCTCCGCCCAGCTATGACAAAATGGAAAATGGATCTAGCAGTGGTACAGATCCTCCTACTCTCACAAGAGGATTGCTCCCTTGAGGAGCACACAGAGAGCTTTATTGGTCTGGTCTATCTAGTTAGCTCCGATGATGACAGCCTCTGTGTTTTTTTCTGAGCAGGACTAAATGTCCAAACAAAGGCTCACCTGCTCAGAGATGATCCTCAAGGTACATTCATTGAATATGTGGACTGGGTACTTCGTCAATGTGGATCCGCAATACTATCAGTAAGTGGGAGGAAGATCTCATCGCTCCGACAGTTCACTCCTTCCACACTTCTGAGACCATCCAGTCCTTTGTCGAGTCCACGCCCTCCACAGAATTAGAGGTGACACCCACCATAGACCCAGTGCCAGAGCCAATGCCTGCAACAGAGCCAGAGCCTGCAATCTCATTCATCCCTGAAACAAAGCCTGCCATCCAGTCTGACTAGGTGTGTGAGCTGGTTTATACCTGTGTCAGTGGGAGTACTAGTGGAGCTGGATGATGAGGCACTTCCTGCTCTGCTGGTTCTGCCCAACTCTAAGTCTTTGTCGCCACCATCGTTCTTTCTGCTCCACCTAGGTCAATCGTTGCTCTACCTCCACCACAGACTTCTGGGTCTTCGTCTGCGCCTCATTCCTCCACCACTTCAGCTCCATCGGGCTCCTCCTTCCCTCCAGCTGCGCCTCAGTCCTCCCACACTGGCTTCCCACACTCACATTTAAGTAACACATTTCAATTTAGCAATAATGAACTGTCCTATAAATGTTATTTCTTATGTTCAAATTGTGTTATAAAGGCTTATATTTCAGGCTCGACAAGCCAATGTGCATGTGCAGGCCTAAGTGTGCATCTGAGGGGACTGACTGTTTCTACAGCATATAGACAATTTTACAAGGGTGAAAACAAGGCTGTCAGAGAGAGACTTAGTCTTTACAATGGCATGCACACTATGAAGGTATAGATCAGACGTTATTTTCAGTACTCACAACTTTCAAAACTGTTTTATATGACTTTTGTCAACTGAACAATCAGTATGTTGTTAAACAATCCAACAGTCAAAATTAAATATGGTGCTACCCTGAGCTGTCTTTGAAAGGCATTTCTCTAAACACATCAAGATGCACAAAATCATGTCATGTGTGTACATTCGGCATGTAGGAGTAGATTACAATGATATGTTAGTTTTATGCATGTTTTTTTTCTCATTTTTTTACTTTGCTTTAAAATCTACACACATGCATTTTTACATTTTTACACGTTTGAGACTTTGAGAAATATAACTTTAGAAATATAACTTGTCTGATCTGTTACCACAGATGGATGGCCTTTGTAATGTCATAATTGCAAATTCATTATTCTAGAAATTTCCCCCATAATGCAAATATATTTGAGACCGTGTCTGATATAGGGCCTAAGCCTTCACCAGCATCACCATGGAAACCTTCCTTCATATTTGCACACCATGTAAATAAATTTGCACTCTGACTTTGGCTGTGTAATGTTGTTGTGGTTTTCATGTTCATGAATGTTTGTTTATTTCATTTCTTCCATATTGTGATGTGCATTTGAGTGAAACAAAGTATTAAAAAAGAAATGAAATGTAGGGTGTGGACTTGGATCTGTCTATCAGCTGTTGATTGACAAGTTTGAGGGTGGGTTTTTAAACAGACTAAATGTTTGGAAAAATCCAACATACGTCACCAGAGTATCCGGTGTCATTTTTACTGGGATATCCGTTTATCAAAATGGTACAAGATTATTCTTCTCAAATCTATGTGATAAAATAGGTCAAAAGTAATTAAACAGTATTCAAAAAGTAGGCAAAGTACATTACTAAAAATATATAATCTTTAGTTAACTGACTAGAATTTTCATGTCATTTGGAATCAGTAACAGATTTTAACTGTACATGGCACTGAATATGTCTGACAGAAATCAATAGTAGCTGTTACAGTTTTTCTCAATTGCTAAAAAACACAATTTCTGAAACCTTGCTCCATTTTCTGAAACCATTACAGTTTTTGCCTATTGCTTGAACACTTTTTGCAAAACTTCAGCTCATTGTGTCAAAACTTTACACACAAGACGCAACACTGGGAAATAAACCATTCACATCTATGTCAAATTGAAACTCTGCTATCAAAACCTAATAATCCTTTGTCAAAATGTCACTCTGATGACAAAATGATACACACTTGCATCATATGAATACACTTTCAGATTAGCAGCAACACAATAGTGTACTTTATATAAAACACTGCAGTCTTTAATTTTCAGTTTTTATTCAGTTCATCAGTTAGCATTCTGTGAAGCTCAATGCAACACTTACAGTTTTTGTTCTTTTTTTCCAACAAAGGTTTTCACAACAACCAAAAATGAAAGTACTGAAAGGTTACAAATGACATCAACTCAATACTGCACATCACAGTACTATACTTTACAGTACAGTGAAGGGGTGGATTCTGGAATCCACTGCTGCTTCAATATATATCTTTTAAGTTATTAATCAACATTTATCTTTCTGTTAAATTATTTGAATGGCTTCTTCAACATATGTTAAAGCATTTATTTTCCTTTTCAAACACTAGAAAATAATTTTGGATATTGTCTGTACCTCTCACTGAGAGAAAAGAACATGTTATCAGTATGTTTTGGGAAAGTTTCCTGTTCAGAGCAGAGCTCAGATCAACTTCAGCCTTGAAGAAGCTGTGAATCATGTGTATCTGTGTATGTGCACTAAGTGTTTTGTGCAGGTCCTTTGTACTGGTGGACAACTGGCACTCTGCTTGAGACCAGCAGACGCCATGCCATGGCCCCCTCGTCAACATCGTGACGAAGGGAGATATGCTTCTGACTATCTGTCCATGTGTGGAAGATTACCAAATCTGTCTATTTTTCTTAGCCAATCAGAATCATTCAACCTGAAGTAATGACGTAGTTAGTAGACTCTTGTTAGAGTATAATTGTTGCAGAAATGTGAATGTACGCAGAGCGCCCTACAAATTCCTTGTGAGACTTGAAGCTGGCTTCTGCTGATGAAACTGCAAACTATTCTTCAGTAAAATTTTCTTCATTTTATTATTTTTTTTAAACTTTGACTCCAGGTCTTTATTCATCATATCTGGTCTTTTGGGTCTTTACAGTTTTTGCCTATTGCTTGAACACTTTTTGCAAAACTTCGGCTCATTGTGTCAAAACTTTAGACACTATACACAACACTGGGAAATAAACCATTCACATCTATGTTGAATTGAAACTCTGCTATTAAAACCTAACAATCCTTTGTCAAAATTTCACTCTGATGACAAAATGACACACACTTGCATCATATGAATACACTTTCAGATTAGCAGCAACACAATAGTGTACTTTATATAAAACACTGCAGTCTTTAATTTTCACTGTTTTTATTCAGTTCATCAGTTAGCATTCTGTGAAGCTCAATGCAACACTTTTTTCCAACAAAAGTTTTCACAACAACCAAAAATGAAAGTACTGAAAGGTTACAAATAACTTCAACTCAATACTGCACATTACAGTACAGTATAGTAAATGCAGTAACGCAAAAATACAAAAATAGCAAAATACACTACTGTAAATACAGAAAAACAGGCAGATTGTGTGTGGGTTGGATTACAGATCCTGCCGTCTGTTTGGGTCTGGCCACATGATCGCATCAACATCACAAGTGATATTTTCTCCTGCTAAACAACTGGGAAAATAACGCCTTATGTGCTAAACCCATCCATAGATTGATGTAACCTCAATGTCTCCGCATGTCTTTTCCATTGCCTGCAGAAGAGGTATATATGGCAGTCATATATGCGCCATCTCCACGCGTAAAAAATTCTTTGATAGGGTTTAGAAATGGCATGTAAGGGGGCAAGTATACAACTTCAAATTGATCATGGTTGGTTAACCAGTCCTGGACTAGAGCAGCCCCGTGGAAACTAACATTATCCCAGACAACAACAAACCTGGGCTGCTCTGATCTGTCCTGTACAACTGCATCATGAAGTTCATTAAGAAATGTGAGTATATGTTGTGTACTGTAGGGACCTAGTTTGGCATGATGGTGTAGTAGCCCTCGAAGGCTTATGGTGGCACACATTGTGATGTTTCCCCCACGCTGCCCCGGGACGTGCACAATTGCCCTTTGGCCAACTATATTACGACCCCGTCGTCTACTTTTGCTGAGGTTGAAACCAACCTCAATGTAAATAAATTCATGAGGCTGTGCAGGTCTATCCATGTCTAAGATTTTCTGCAACAAAAAATACATAGCAAGGATGGCTGGCATTGCTCAAAACACACAACTACAGACCCCAACTACAGTCATTCTGTAGAAAAATGCAGCCACAAATTGTTATTGGTTTGGAACATACTGTACTGTATGTTCCACAAAACTACCATTTTTGTTACAAAAGGAGCACTAGCCAACTTGCAATACAGTACATGTGATACAGTAATGTGATACGGTATAGTACTGTAAATACTGTAAATACTATCTAAGTGTTTTCAGTCACCCAGTGTGTTTTGTATTTTGAATAGATGTGTTACTACTCTGCTTTGCTCTTTGCAATTTTTTGTTTTTCTTCCTCCTCCTCTTCCTCTTTGTTGCCCTCCTCCTCCTCCTTTTTTCTTTCCCTCTTCCTCCTCCTCCTCCTCCTCTTTCTTGCCCTCCTCCTCCTCCTTTTTTCTTTCCCTCCTCCTCATCTTCCTTTCTTTCCCTCCTCCTCTTCCTCTTTCTTGCCCTCCTCCTCCTCCTTTTTTCTTTTCCTCCTCCTCCTCTTCCTCTTTCTTGCCCTCCTCCTCCTCCTCCTTTTTTCTTTTCCTTCTCCTCATCTTCCTCTTTCTTTCCCTCCTCCTCTTCCTCTTTCTTGCCCTCCTCCTCCTTCTCATCGCCCACCTCACATACGCACTCGTCCTCGTCCTCTCACATTGTTTCTTCTATCCATTCTCAGACTTTCTGCTTCCCACCTTCAACAACCTGTTTGCTCTCTGAACTTATAATGGTTGTGTTCAACATGTGTTCTCTATTTGTATTTGATTGTTTCCACTTGTGTTTACCAGTATGGATGACATGTGCATTAGAGTGCAGAATGTGTTTTGAGAATGAGAATGTGTTTAGAGTTTTGCTGAAAAGTCTAAGTGAGATCTGCAAATTGTGTTTTACCATGTGAGGTATTAAGGTATTGACAACAGACTGCACAATTAGCTAAATGAGGTCAGGCAACTGAGAACTTTGTTCAGCCAATGGGTTTTAGTGTTTTAGCAATTGAGAAAAACTGTAATATTACTATGGGGCAGTATCTTAGACAGAGATTAAGACTAGTCCTAGACTAAAATGGCCCTTTAAACCAGATTAACAGAAATCTGCTTCCTCTGTCATGGTTTTAGATTTATATTTGTCTAGATTTAGTCTAGTCCATAGTTTAATAAGATGATTTCCTGGAGTAAGAATAGAGCTACTCCAGGACTAAATTATACATTGATTACTTGAATACATTTGTGATCAGAATTATTGGCACCCTTGGCAAATATGTAAAAAAAAAAAAAAAAAACTTTTATTGAAGTAAAACAACTGAAAACCTCATTTTGCCAAGATAACTCGGAGTTTTCTCCTATAATGCTTGATATAATGAGTTTGGAGATCACCTGACAAGAGATCAGAGAGCACTCCACCATTTTAAATCTGTCCAGATCCTTCAGTTTCCCAAGTTTTCAATAGGGTCCAGGTCAGAGGACTGGGATGGCCATGGCAGAACCTAAAGCTTTTCTTTCATGAGCTCATGTGTACATAACTGTACAAGATTGAAAGTAATTGGCAGACAGATGTTGAAATCCACAGTAAACACAAAAGCAAGATTTAATCCAAAATATTTATATTTTTAGTGTAAGTATTTGTGGTTGTGAATACAGTATTACACAGTATGAAAAAAAAAGAAAAAAAAAAAGGAAATACATCAATCGTGTAGTTGGACAGAAACAATGACTGTGTTTGAAAAAGGAAATCAATATACTTTCTGATAGATTTTTGTGTTACATGGATAATTGTGTGTTGTGTTTTGCAAAAAGTGTTTTATGAAATTGAAAACTGAGTCGAAGGCCAATAATTAGTGTATGGTTTTGCAGATTTTGTGTGTGGTTCTGCTGTTTGAGTGTCAGGTTTTTAGAAATTGTGAGACAAGTAAGGATTTTGTGTGTAAGCAGTTGAAAAAACTGTAATAGTCCTGGCTGGAAAATTGTAAATAGAATGGGAATTACTTCAGAGATCTTCAGAGATTTTACTCATAATCATTTCTAGGTGTAGCAATAATTGTGACCAGTGTTAGAGAAAAACATTTATTTCCTTATGTAATTCCTCCTCAAACCACTTTCATTTGTTTACTTTGAAAGGTTATATATATATATATATATATATTATATATATATATATATATATAATATAATATATATAATATAACCTTTCAAAGTAAAACAAATTTATATTTATTTATTATTTATTTATATTTATTTTTTTTTTAATGAAAGATTTTCACAGCTTTCTTTGTTCATATTCACCAAGGGTGATATAATAGTATTATTATATAGTATTTGTGATGTCCTTACATGAGTGCACCACTAGATGGCACTCAAGCTTCTTGAGTTAGATATATACATAGGAAGTAAGTGAGAAGAGTGAGAAAGAATGCTGAGCATGTGCATGTATGTTATCCTGCTTGTTCATAGTAGTTATTAAAGTTTCCTAAGAGGAATACACAGTTTTGTGCTTCTTGTCTACATGAAGACTTAACAGTATTCATTATATATATATAGTATTCATTACAAACAGATTTCCAGGCATTCCCTTTTTTATTTATTATTCTACAGCTGATGTGTGCAGTTTATATTGCTTGCTTTAAAATCATTTTCTATTGTTTAGTAAAGCCATTGTATTCCTTTGATTTTTTTTCTTATTTCAATGCAATTTTATATATATTTTCGTGGAAAGATTGAAAACACACTGAAAATAATGACTTTGTGGTATGGTAAAATTTACACAATTTATTCATGTAATAACATAACTGAGAAGAAAAAGTAAATTGTATCTTATATTTACAAATACTATTTAACTATTTTATAGTCACAGCACATTCACCAAAAAAACTAAGTAAATTTTAATCTGAAAAAAGCAAAGTGTGTCGGTGCGCTTCTTTTTTTTTTTTTTTTTTACAACAAGATCCGGCAAGATCCGGATGTTTGCTGCTTTTTTTATTTAAATGAACATTTACTTAATTTTATTGTGTATAATCTACTGGGGGATTTATAGTTCCCAGAATACTTTGCATCGGATTTAATTTGAAGAGAAAATGTTTAATTTGTTTATCTTCATGTGTTTTAAGCAAGATAAATAAGTAAAAGACTTGTTATTATTGTTTAATGTTCTATTAAGGTGGGATTTAGAAAAGTTTTTGTCATGTTGGGAGTTTTGGGGGTTACCGTCGTGGTGACAAGTGGAGCCTGACGTTAGTTTGACGACAGGTTAGACTGGCATGTAAAACAATTACTGAATAAGTAATTGTAAGTAGTAATACTGTTAAAAGTTTTATTCTTACAACATTCTGCTTAGAATGTGTGAGTTTTGCTAAAGTTAGAGTAAAACCAAGGCAAGAATTATTGCAGTGTATATAATAATAGTGAGTAATATTAATTTATTAAACTAAGTAATTCAAAATGTGAAATGGATAGACATTATAAAATCTACTTAATTACTTCATAACAGTAAATGTTAAAGATTAATAAAATTTACTTGATATTTCACATTTTAAATTTAAATTTACTTAATTACTTTTAATAAATACAACATGCTAAGTTAAATATAATTAAGTAACATTTACTTAATGTCTTCACAAATGTTACATTTAGAGTTAAGTACATTTTACTTGATACTGGCAAGTAATTGTACTTGATATCACAGCAGTAAAATTTACTTAGAAAAACTGAGTGCAAATTGTTACAATGATTTTATCAAGTAAATCCTACAAGTTGTTTTTATCAGTGCAGTTATTTATAAACTAATGTGATCACTTGCAATCGTTTCAAGTGAAGCTTCTCACTTTTTATTTGTGTGAGAAGCCTTTGCTTCCATGATTTACAGTAGCCCACGTTTTTTCTTCAGTGCTGCAGATAAGATGCTTTTCAATGTCAATCATTTCTCCACTTTATGAGCATATATTGCAAAAACTCACACTGTTCATGTAAATCCCTAGTTCATTTCTATAGTAAGTTCTGTAATGTTTGTCTAAATTAGCAACTGTAACCAAGAGGTGGAGTTTAGCATGAAGGCACAAACAGAGAGTCATTTAAATGAGGGTGACACACCTTTTCCTTTGAGGATTTTCAGGTATGGCAGCTTACAACAATACAGTCACCTGTAAATTGCCACAGGCTGCCTACATATAACCTTTCATATTTTAACTACAGCTTCAGTCTCGTACAAATGCATCTTGAAGGCACACACTACTAGATCCACACAACACATCACCTGAACACCTGATGGACCGGTTTACCTGGAACAGCTGAGTGAAAGTGAAAATAAGACAATGAGATCGCTTTGGGATGTATCAAATCTTTTTGTCTGTTTAATACTATCAAATTTAAGTAAGTAATGTTGTTTATTTCTTGTCATGGTTATTTGAATCATATGCTGTAAATATTATTGAAAGTTGTTAATTGGAGATATTTTTAATAAGCTGTTATAGTCGTTTATGGGTTGCACAACAAGTTCTACTTCAAGCACATTCAGACATTTCCTGATTAAGCAAACAATGAATTAGACTTTATCCATAAAGTTTTTCTTTGTTGAGACAGACATAGCATGTTAAAGACAATGTTCAAGAATTTATTCAGGACCTGTTGGCTAACAAACTACTACATTTTCATTGTAAAACTCTGATGTTGTCATCTTTTAGATGCTTATATTTTAGATGTTTAACCTTGCACCCTGATCTTTACCTTTGTTTATTTATTAATCCCTTTTCTGAATATTAATCAGATGCTGTAACGTCTGTCGTCTATGTTGAGAATGGGAAGAGTCTGACTTTAAATCCAAATATTCAAGGAACACCTGAAGACATTTTGTGGACATACAATGGGAACAAGGTGGCTGAACATGATTTGACTGAATTTCAAGATTATGGTCAGTTCAGAGGAAGATCAGAGATTGAAATCTCTACTGGGCGGCTCATGGTTCGTAACATGACCAGCCATGACAGCGGTATTTATAGATCTGTAATACAGATCAATGGAAAGCTGCAAAATTCTGAAAATGAAGTTAAAGTTATTGGTAAGTGAGAATGAAATTAGACACCAGTATTGTTGGTTAGTGCTGATTTAATGTTGGGTTAGCCGGCATTTCATCATACCTGTGCTGCTCAGCAGCAAAAACGGCTGGTGAAGCTGGATGACCAAGAAAATCTTGTTGGTTAACCTAGTTAAGGCATTTGAGGACACCAGCACACAAAACACAACACACTGTACAAACAGTGCAGATTTTTCAAGCAGAGATGCTGCTATATATTGTTGTTGAATGTAATAGATGATTCACTCTTGTGATGGTATCAACAGAATTTCTGGACTTTCCAGTAATTGTTTCATCATGTCATTTATTTTTACTTTGTTTAAAAGGTCCTAGAAACTGTTAATGGATGTGACACAAATGGAAAATTTAGTAATTTAGTAATTTAAGTTAGATTAAGTTACAAATTAAGCAATGATAATAATGCATTTTTATTTTTAATACATTTTAAATAATACAAAATGCATTTTTGCACATTTTAAGCTATTATCATATAAAAATAACCTCAACTAGGCAAGTCTTTCTATATGTTTCAAACATGTCACTGTCCTGTAACAATGAGATTTAGCTCATGTTGTTATGAAATTATTTACCTGTCACATAGCATCTACAAATCAACATTCACTGTTTCCCTCAGATGCTGTGCAGGAGCCTAACGTGACGTGTAAACTGAACAAACTTTCAAGAACTCTGTTCTGTTCAGTGTCATCTCAGTTTAATGTATCCTATGAATGGACTGGATCAGGTTCAGCACCGCAGTCTGGGCAAGAGCTTCAGATCAGCAAGGAGGAGAAGCCTGATTCAGTCTATACATGTACTGTGAAGAATGAAGTGAGCCAAAAGAGCAGCAGCTTCGCTGTGAAAGACTGTGACACAGGTACACTTCATGCCTGTATTCAATCACTGCTGAAATACAATGTTCATTATGAAGCTAATGATTATTATTATGCTCTTGTTATTATTAGATGAACCACAATCATATCAGAATATCATTATATCAGTTGCAACGTCTGTCATCATTGCTGTTATTGTGGGGATCATAGTTGTTGCCATTTGTTTTATTCAACAAAGAAGAGGCACGGGTAAGAAATATGCTCATATAACCATAAAGATATGAATGTGGTATGCCTTTCAGTTGCCATTTATATAACAGATATCATTATGTATTATCTTGTTTAGGGGTATGTAACATAGAATGTTTACCACAAAACCTTTTGATAAACACGAGTGAATCACCAGGGACACAAGAGCCGAGTCTAAAAATATTTTTGTTGACTCTTAAAACTGTTGAGTTTTGAATGTGTTGAAGCCAGTGCATGTCTGGTTGACAAATCATTTATGTGGCAATTTTGTTTGTTATATCTGATTATGATGTCTCTATATTCATAATGGTTTTCTATGCTCTAATTTTACCCTACAGTCAGTGGTGTCAGTTCACTAAAATTCAAGCTCTGGCATGGGACAATGGAATAATTTAAAATTTCGTGGCAATCTGAGTAGTTGATTTGAAAACCATAAAATGAATGAATATCTCTGTAAAACATGGTTGTGCATTATTATCGTTAGCAAACAATGGCTTTCATCTGCTCAAAGATTAAATTACGAATTTGTTCTCATAATCTAACCACTTTTTTCTCGTAATTTAATGACTTTATTCTCAACATTTTATCTTGACTTTTTTTCTCGAATTTAACGACTTTTTTCTCATAATTTAACAAATTTGTTCTCATAATCTAACACCTTTTTTCTCGTAATTTAATGACTTTATTCTCAACATTTTATCACGACTTTTTTCTCAAAATTTAACGAGTTTTTTCTCGTAATTTAACAAGTTTATTCTCAACATTTTATCTTGACTTTTTTCTTGAAATTTAACGAGTTTTTTTCTCATAATTTAATGAGTTTATTCTTAACATTTTATTTCGAAATTTTTCTCGAAATTTAACAACTTTAATCTCGAGATGGTTTTATTTTTTTATTATTGCTTGGCCCTAATCCTCTTCCTTAAAAAACAGTGCAATTTTTTAAAATATTTTTTGTAAAGCTGACAAAATTATCCACAAATAATGCTTTTTTTTCACTCAAAAACAGCAAAATGCAAAAGGGAAAAAAAAGAAAATAATTCTGAGGAAAAATGCAGCGGCTGAAAGGAGCTCTTGCCATACTGTATATATTCTTGTTATAACATCACGTTAAAATACCAAGCGTTACATTATTCTCGTGATATCTGAAAATAAAACATGAAGGAATAATGACAGCTCATTCAGTCAAACTGACTGATAAGTGTTTGTAGGCCAACCTTATGATTTGAAATGATTCTTTAAAGTCTTTTTGAATGTAAGTTCCCCAAACCAGATGTGCAACCCATAATTCAAAACACAGTAGGCTCGTCAGGAATAAGGTGGATTCCCAGGATACAGGGGAGTACTCTGGGTTTGGGATCAATTCCGAGCTCGGAGCCAAATATGCTTATTTTTACTCGTTACCTCTGTTCGATCATTTGTAAGTCGTGAAAACAACTTACAAATGGACAGTGATAGGACAGTGAGTAAACAGGAAGTGAAGTGAAAGACGTCTCTTCCTCTCTTGGCCTCGCCCCATAACCGTGTCTTCTCATACCTAACACATTACTGTATAATGTAAATATATGTTATGAGACAGGCTTATTCCACGACCTCGACACCTCAGTGTGGAGGTCAGGAAAAAACGGTAAGCCACGAACTCAATAAGCAGGAAAACTGGAGTGGCGAGTCTTCAGCTTTCCCTGATTCCACACTAACAACATCCAACTCCTCAGAACTGGATGTCATCAGTGCAGCTGCCTCAACTGGAGCAGAAGAAACCGCAGAGCGTGCTTCCTGACTCCGAATAGATACATTAAATCCAACAGATGAGGGCTGAGATAGGGCAACAACACACATCTGGTGTGTATCTCTGCCCAAAAATGCAGAGATAACACAGTTTCTGAAATGCTGTTTGCTCGCCATAACAAATAGATGGTAGACAGACAACAATCAATAGGACAAACGATTTCACATGTAGCGCTTGCTGAAGGCACAGAAGCTGAATGAGAGTGTTTTCAGGTAGGCTTTATAGTTCCTGGTCAGTGACGTCACCCGCCTATGACATTCCGTCACCCCATTGGACTGATTTCATAAGTGCTTCACGACGCAATCACGCAGAGGCGTTCCCATAGCGATTATGCAGCGTGAGTTGCGATTACGCAGCGCGAGGGAACTTATTTCACATATTTTCGATCCAGCATGTCACAAAGGGTATTCTGGTTTCTGGACTATACGTCACAGAATTAAACTTCTCATTTACCATGACAGACAAACAACCCCACAGAACAGTCCACTCACATGAACAGTGACAAAAAAAGGGGGTTGGGTTTGGGTTCAAAAGCATCACAATGGTTGATTAAACCTGGAACATTAAACTAAATATGCATGACATGCACAAGGGATGTAAATCATCATCAGCTAGAATGGGAAAAAGTACAGTTTTTTTTTCTTTCTTTTCTTTTTTTCTAACCCCTAGAATCAAATGGTCCTTTTTTGCTTTTATATAAATATGTGCTGAAAGTGCTAAACTGTTAAGATCAAACTAAAATGATCAGAAATCTTTGGTAGCTTTGAATGTTTACACTTTATATAAACAGTAGTCAGACTTAGTGGTAAGGATTATTGGTATTTAGAGACTAAAATATCTTTAGAAACTTGGAGGTAGGCTATGACTTGGATCAGTAACAACCACCACAGACCCCCTTAGCAAGCATGCAGAAACCATATAGCAACCACAAAGCAATGTACTATCACCAATCATATATATATATATATATATATATATTATATATATATATATAATATATTATATATTTATACAACAGTTCTGTCTGGTTCTCGAATCTGATTGGCTGATAGCCATGCGATATTTCAGTGATAACAGCACTCCTACTGCCTTTTCACCGTTGTATCACTCCGCTTGAAGTGGACCGTCATGGCGGCCGATCAAATCAACCGTAATTTTTACAAATACTACTTCTTGTACCACGAACTGTAGTTTTAATAGTTTTTTTAGGCGAGAATGTAGTTGTTTAGGACCTGAAATATGTGACTCATATTTAATATAGCACCTATTTTACAATTTGTTTTGGCGTTTTTCGGAGATGCGAGCTGAGTGCTTCAGCGGCCGTTCAGTGATTCTGTAACCGCCGAGAACAGCTTCATCTCGGCAGTGACTCGGGGATTTGCCGCTGGCTCTTATAGTGGTTAAACACGAGACATAATTCAATTTACATAGAACGGGCAATCTTTGGTCTTATTAATCTATTATTTTTACAGAGCAAGTCGAATTGTGCTATATTAAATTTTGATAATAATAAACGTTACGTTACATATAGCACATTGACTACAACTAGACAGGACATATCAGACTCTTCTCTGCTTCAAATATGTAAAACATTAAACTTTATAAACATATGTTTTTTTTGAGTAAAGAAAACGCTTTACTTTTTTTTTTTCAAACATCAGATCTTTTATTTACCTTTGCATGCACAGAGGAGATGTCCAAACTGCGTGCGCACTTCATTCACGAGGAGGCGGATTAATGAGGCTTGATTGACAGTTTGAGGATCCAATGGAGTTAGTAGGTTTTGTCACAAGCTCTTTAAAATCTTTTTCATTCGTTAAAATTTGTAAAACCCCATATCAGCGTAAATGGTGACCTATTTTTTATTTTTTTATAACTAGTGCTTCATGTTTGACTGAATGTACAATTGTGCTTATATGGTGTTCAATAAATATTATTTTATATAAATATGTCCATTAATAATATGGATTGAGTGAACATTACATTAATACGCCATTAGATGGCGGCAACACTTTACAGGAATTAGTCAGGGAGTCACAAGAGACTTTTAAATTGAAAGAACTTTTTCAAAAGGAAGTTGTTTTAGCGCTGTGGTGCTATGGAAAATTCCCAAAGCTGAAAAAAAAAAAAAAAAAGACAAATACAAAGATCGCTTACCTCAGCGGACATTCAAACGGACTTGTTTAAAGGATGTAATATTATGGACATCGACTTGATGAATGAATGTATGCAATATACCAACAGGTATAGCTACTCTCTCTCTCTCTCTCTCTCTCTCTCTCTAATACTGGAAAAATTCAATGTGTTTCAATGAAGCGACTCAACGTTCCTTCGTTACTAGTTCTAAAGTGACATTTTAGAGTTAGCAACGGAGGCTTGGTTCAACTGACAACTTGAGTTTTGAAACATTCCTTCGTTACTAGTTCTGAAGTGACGTTTTAGAATTAGTAACGGAGGCTTGGTCCAACTGTCAAATTGACATTTGAATCCGTGGCGGAAGGAAGTAGTGCTGCACAAAAGAGGGTTTTAAAGACACTCCGTTGTTGTTCTTATTTATTTACACACTCGTGCCATCAAACTGTTGTATAAACGCAATATCACACTCGTAGCCGTGCGATATGGCTGTATATCAGCACGCTGTGATTACCTACGGCACTCGGCCTGCGGCCTCGTGCCTACGGACGAATCACAGCGTGCTGATATACAGCCATATCGCACGGCTACGAGTGTGATATTGCTCATATATATATATATATATATATTTTTTTTTTTTTTTTTTTTTTTAGAAAAACCATCTCTTTATAATAATTATTATTGTATTAAAGGTTCAGCATGCACTAATAGATTTTAAGCTGATCATCCCACAGAATTGAGTCATTATTACTTTTTCCAGAAAATGATTCAGAGCAGAGAAGAATGGACAGTGAGGATAGACAGGAAAATGAAGAGCAAGAAATGACTGAAAATATTAAAGAAGGTGAAACGGTTCCTTTCCTACACCCAGCTGAACGGATGAAAAGTGAATCAAGTAAGCATGTTTAGGAAGTTTTACTGGACGTCAGTCTAACTGAATTCCTTTAAAGACATCTTGCTCTGCTTACATCAACAGATGATCACATCAGCACATGATCCCAATTTCTATAGCACTTAAAAAAATGGAGCAAAACCAAGTTTTCACTTAACTTGAATAGGTGCTTTTTCATAAGCTTAGTTTTGTTTTATAGAAATTAAACACGTTTATAGCTTTGTAATTTTTAGCAAATTTAGAACAGAATTAAATTGTACTCTTTTGTGACTTGTCAAATTGTCATTAAATTGCTTTATCATTTTAATGGTCAGAGAGTAATTTCTCAAAACATTGTATTTTAGAAAAAGAAGGTCACATGAGTGAAGAGGATAAGCAGGAAACTAGTGAAGCGCAAACCCTAAATGGACCAGCACAAGACAGATGTGAAGAGCCCAGCAGCAGGAACACAGAAATAACTTAAACCCCTCAGGACCCAAATACAGTGGTGGTCAGAATTATTGGCACCCTTGATAAATATGATCAATGATGACTGTAAAAGTACATCTGCATTGTTTTTCCTTTTGATCTTTAATTCATTAAATTAACAAAAATCTAATTTTTCATTGAACGAAAAGAATTGAAAGTGGGGGGAAAGTCACATTATGAAATAAATGTTTTTCTCCAAAACACGTTGGCCACAATTACTGGCACCCTTTTATTTAATATTTTTTGCAACCTCCTTTTGCCAAGATAACAGCTCTGACTCTTCTCCTATAACGCCTGATGAATTTGGAGAACATCTGTCAAGAGATCAGAGACCATTCCTTCATGCAGAATCTCTCCAGATCCTTCAGATTCCAGCTCCATGTTGGTGCTTCTTCTCTTCAGTTCACTCCTCTCATTTTCTTTAGGGTTCAGGTCAGGGGACTGGGACGGTCATGGCAGAAGCTTCATTTTGTGCTCAGTGACCCATTTTTGTGTTGGTTTTGATGTTTGTTTTGGATCATTGTCCTGATGGAAGATCCAACCACGGCCCATTATTGGATTTCTAGCAGAAGCGGTCAGGTTTTGATTTTTTATCTGTTAGTATTTGGTAGAATCCATGATGCCATGTATCTGAACAAGATGTCCAGGACCTCCAGCAGAAAAATAGGCCCACAACATTAAAGATCCAGCAGTATATTTAACCGTGGGCATGGGGTACTTTTTATCCACGTGTGCACCAAACCCATCTGGTGGGTTTGCTGCCAAAAAGCTCTTTTTTTAGTTTCATCTGACCATAGAAGCCGGTCCCGTTTGAAGTTCCAGTCTTGACTGACAACTGAATGTGCTGGAGATTGTTTCTGGATGAGAGCAGAGGATTTTTCTTGAAACCCTCCTGAACAGCTTGTGGGGATGTAGGTGCTGTTTGATCATTTTTTTTAGGCTTTCTGAGACTCAAGACTCAATTAATCTCTGCAATTCTCCAACTGTGATCCTTGGAGAGTCTTTGCCCACTCAAACTTTCCTCCTCACCGCACATTAGGACGATTTAGACACATGTCCTCTTCCAGGCAGATTTCTAACATTTTTAGTTGATTGGAACTTCTTAATTATTGGTGGAAATGGGGATTTTCAATGCTTTAGCTATTTTCTTACAGCCGCTATTTTGTGAAGCTCAACAATCTTTTGCGCACATCAGAACTATATTCTTTGGTTTTACTCATTGTGATGAATGATTATGGGAATTTGGCCTTTGTTTCATCATGTTTATACTCCTGATCTCCCTGGTGTGCTAAAAAAAATGTAAATATGACTGGGACTATACTTCAGAGATATTTTACTCATAAAAAAATTCTAGGGGTGCCAATAATTGTGGCCAACATGTTTTGGAGAAAAACATTTATTTCATAATGTGATTTTCCCCCCACTTTCAATTCTTTTCCTACAATGAAAGGTTAGATTTTTGCTAATTTTATAAATTATAGATCAAAAGGATAAACATTGCAGATTTATTTATACAGTCTTTATAAAAATATGATCTTTGATCATATTTACCAAGGGTGCCAATAATTCTGACCACCACTGTATCTTTTTAAAATGTGGTTCTTTGTAATTAAGCAATAAAAATATTTTTCAGTTTTAAGATTCAGGTGTCTTCATTAAAAAACAAAACACCCTTTTAAACAATATTGTGTTTTGGTCATTTATTTACACAGCAGCATCATTTTGGAGCCTGAAAAAAACAAACCTTTTGTAAACAGGGGCATGTTCTTTGTATGTGTATTACTCATCTTAATTTTACTGTTGACAATTTGACATGATCCAGGATTGTGAGGTTCTTCGAAGCTCATCCCGGAGTTGCTGTCATAGCAACAGGTCCCTAAGATCAAACCTGCTCGGGAGCAGCTTATTTCGGGTAAACAGGATTAGATGGCATCTTTTTAAACAGAGGTGATGTTTAAAGTCTGTCCCAGCCACTGCTATTCTCTTACAAGAGTAACCTAATGTGAACCAAGAACAATAATAATGATTTAAAAATAAATTTGCAAATATGTGTAGTCCATCATATAGACACAGACTAGTTTTACTCATTGAGAGTGAGGGAATAATTACCTACCAATTCTATTGTAGTCTTACAAGTCTGTACAAATACTAGAAGTCATATAACAATGGAAATAATTGGGAATCAGGTAACAAACAGTACACATTTCATTTATCTAATAATGGTAACACTTTACAATAAGGTTCATTAGTTAGTTAACCCATGAACAATACATTTGTTACTGTATTTATTAATCTTAAAAGTTCTAGAACTTAAAAGAACTAACATGAAAAGTTCATGTTAGTTCACAGTGTATTAACTAATGTTAAGATTTTAATGCGTTAACAAAGATTAATAAATGCTGTATAAGCCTAGTTCATTATAATTGAGCCAATTTAGCCAGAGTTCAGTTATCATGATTAGAAGATATGGCAACTGTCAAATCATCTCAGGTTTATTAAACAAGGTACAAAATATGGACTCCAGGATTTGAAGTGCAAGTTCTTGAAAATGATACCTTGTGATACCTGAATGTGAAAACTGGGACTTCATGTGCATGTGTGTTCAGTCTATATGCAGTTTCTTTAAAACACAACATTGCCAACTACTGGCCTGGCAGCAGAATACAGCATTTAGTCATTTTCACAGATTACTGTGAACAGGGATAGTTCAAAGTCCGTATGCAAAAAAAAAAAAAAAAAAAAAAAAAAAAAAAACCCCAAACACACACAGAAGCAGGACTATGACTATTCTTTATTTTTCTAGAATCAAGTCAAAAAAGAAAAGATAAAAGGTCACACTGCTAGTACACATAACCAACGAACATCTTAAAAAGGTCTTGTATAAAACCTGAGTTCTACAGATGTGATAAATCAAGACTTTAAAAACATTTGAAAGTTAAGCCCTTAAATGATCTGGACCTTTTAGCTTCAAAATACAAGAGAAACAGTTCTGGCTGTAGATTATTCCAGAATTAAACGATCTGGCTTCAGTTTCAGTCCGTTTCCTCCTCAGACTCTGATTCTGAAACACAAGAGAGAGTTACATTAAATGAGAGCAACAGAGAAACATGAATACAGAGGGAGATTTGTCCCAAACAAGTTCATCCTTGCACTTAAAAATAAATAAGACTGATATTCACCCTCTTCAGCATTTTTCAACCACTCCACAAACGTCTTCATCTGATCCAGGAAGAAGCCTTTTCCTTTGGCTAGGTGAGCTTCATTATACCACCGAAGAATAGCCTCTTCACTCAAAACATCCACTAAAGGAAGAGTATCAAAAGAGATTTAGGAACCATTTCTCTTTTACAGCTCTTCAGAAGCACTACAAAGTGAGGATGTGAGAAACACTACCTTTATAGAGCAGCAGAACGATCTTCTGGAAGGCTTTCATGAAGTGGATGTTGTCGTAACAGTACTCTTGAATCCTCAGCAGAAGCGTGAGCTCAGAAAGGCCCTGTGTGGTGAAGGCCTTCAGAAGAGGACTGTGTTGCTGAGAAACAAAGTGGAGAAT
The DNA here is from genome assembly GCA_036281575.1 of Ancherythroculter nigrocauda. Taxonomy (NCBI): domain Eukaryota; kingdom Metazoa; phylum Chordata; class Actinopteri; order Cypriniformes; family Xenocyprididae; genus Ancherythroculter; species Ancherythroculter nigrocauda. Next base: position 21,524 of record VTFQ01000569.1, on the reverse strand, counting down.
ATGGTTGGTCACAATATTAACAGGTTCACTGGTTTTGCCCAAGCATATAGAATCATTAAACATAGGTTCTCAAATTACCAAAATAACTTCTAAAAATGGGGCAGCATTTTTGAAAAACTGAGCTTTTTGAAGACACTATCCCAAATTTGAAACGTTGTTTGCTCAGACAAGCGATGCATGTTGTACTGATAGATAACAGCTTATACACCGGTGTGGTTCACTTTCCAGAGTTGCTAAAGATGCACGTTACTTTGTACAATCTTCATATTGCAAAAAAAGCCATCTTATTTTTTGTACTCTTAAAACATGTGGGTAATAAAGTGATCATGCCACAAGTAGGCCCCTATGATTTTCAGCAATGCGGAAAACGCGTAATTCAGGCATAAAAACAGAACTTACTGTATAACGCAGAAATTGTCACATCTGATGAATAAGCAGGCAAGTACACTTAAATTGTGGAAAGTAAAATCGTGATTATAGACTGGTGTCGGTGAACATTAAACCACAAAAAGACTAAAAATGAACCCTGCATGTCTGAGAGAATGAATGGCACAGACGCATGGTTAATTTACTACACACAGAAGCACACGTGACGCTTGCCACCTCACTATATGATGGCATGAATGTATGAACTTCATCTCTAGAGCCACTTCATGAGCATTTTACAGTTTCATTGAGAAACTCATGTCAAACATGCAAACTCAAAAGGTCTTCACAGCAACCTGTCAAAATAAGTTTGGTTTAACTTGAATTGTGTTATATATTAGTTTTGTACAGTAGAATTTAACTAGGTCTTAATGTAATAATTCTAATGCTAATATAATTAATGAATCACATTTTACCTCCATGTTTTAATTTTAACAGTAAAGCTCTGTTGTGCAGCACTTGGTCAAAAGTAGTTTAGTTTCATTATTAAATAGATTAAATAATTTTATGCCTACATTTAATTGCCAGAAAAATGAACTTTTTATAAGTTCAATTAGACATGCTTTTTAATTATTTTTAATTAAAACTGAACCCAGAAAACTTTATTAAAAAAAAAAAAAAGTAGATAATGGTTTGGGAAAACGAGTGCGGACAGAGACACTCAAGCATATCCAGAATAACCAAGATGTAGCCCGAGTCTAAATAACACTATTCTAACCTTCAAGTGTTTGATGGATTGTTCAGCGACCATCTCCTCTTTCTTATTGGACTCCATTAAGCTCATAACGCTGGTCCACATGATGCCGATCATCTTCTGCTCAGTGATGTTGCTCCTCTTCATTTCCTCGTTGCAAGAGGCAATAATCTGAACAAACAAATCAGATCATAAGATTTTCTTCAAATGCTGGAGTCTTGAAATACTGATTCTGAACCAAAAATGAAAGCGACTCAAGTAGAAGGGTCTTCACAGACCTCTGTAAAAGAAACCCCTAGAGCCATCTGCTCTTGGAGCTCTTTCTGCAGCTCCTTGCGAGCTCCTAACGACTGCTGATTACGTGCAAAATCGGAGAGCTCCTTCAGCCCAGCGTCGGTGAAGTATTGAGAGAAGTGCTCATAGCTGCGCTTGTTCACTGGAAACAGCTCCTGCAACAGAAGAGACAAACATTGACGAGTTATGAGCTGCTGCTTACCATAACAGAACGGTCCAACGAAACTGCACAGGTTCACTCATGACTCACCATCAGCCTGTTGTCCATGCCAACCTTACGCAGACTGCCAGCCACAGAGTTAATGTCCTTCTCACTGATCCACGATTTGAACAGCTTCACAGCAAAGGCCGGAGACACACCTATTAAAAACACCGCATTTAGTATAAAAATAAAGCTGATCAGAGAAAACCTGACCATGTGTCAGACGTACCTTCTTTGACCAAGTTGTCATTGAAGAGGCTGCCAAGGATTGAGGCTGACAGGCTCCCATTAGCCAGTAAAATGCCAGTAAGCATGGCAAGCTTGTTGCGCTCAGACTCACTGAATCCTTTTAAAAACAGGAGCAACTGGAAAAAAATAAATAAACAGGGAACAAAAACTTGAGTCTTTGGTCTTTACAAGTCCAAATGTTGTAGGCTGACATTTTAGATCCAAGTTACCTTTTTAATCTCCTCTTCAAACCCCTTCTCCAGGTACTTGTATCGCCGGATTAACTTGTTAAAAACCTTAAATAAAAAAGAAAGTCAATTTGAGAATGTTCTCGGATTTATTTGACACCATTATACATCTTGACCCCATTCTGGCAGCACATTCCTAACAGACCCACTAAAGAGACTTTATATACCTGAGCATATGCTTTCATGGTCTTAACATCTTCCTGTGCCGTGAAGACACAGAAGTTAGTCCGAGTCATGTCGTCTGATATGGCACCTCCTGGAGCTGAGGAACACCGGGACAGATGGAAGAGCTCTAGTTAAACCATTATATTCCATTGCTAAAACAAAGCTGTTCAAAAGTATTAAATGCCCTCTTACCCAGCATTCCACCAGCCACCAGGATATCAAACAGGGTTTCTGCATAGCGCCGATAGTCAAGCTTGGCACCAGAGGAATCTAGGAACTTGGCAACAGCCTCCAAATCAGTGCCAGTTTGATTTAGTCCTTGTACAATGTGTTCCTGAAACTGTGTAGGGTCAAACCTCTCCTTTTCATCTGTTCAAACGGAAGAGAAAGTAGTAGTGAGTGAGGTGTGTGGTTCAATGACATGCCTAGACTAGCTGTCACATGGCCTCTATCACAGTAACTATTAGGTTGAGTAAAGTCCAATGACATAATCCTTTTCGTTACAGAGCTCTGTTAATTATTCAGGAAACTAAACTCTGGTATCCATCTGTGTAAGTACCAGAACAGAAGGGCAAACCCCGCACAGACATTGTCAAGAGCTAAAGTACATTAAGACTGGCACATGTGGCATTGACAAAGTGTTGCAATTTCTTAGTGCTACAAAAAATGTCTAAGTTAAGACTTCTGCTATTGGGGGGGATTCTTAGTCAACAACAACAAGACTATAAAGAAAGTTCAAATAAACCCAAATCATTGAAATACAAGTGTGCCAACTTGCCCCAGCCTCCCTTAAAAATAAAGACAAACCTCTCTTTCGTGTCTTGAAACGCTGGCCTGTTAGCGTTGGCTTCTGCTGCTTTTGATTACTCATAAAAGATACCTTGAAAGAAAGACAGAAAAATTTGACCACAATTCACACGGGTACATGAGCTCAACGCACAATTTGGGGGAAAAAATAAAAATTAAAAGTTTAGGAAAAACATGTCTATTGAGCAAGTGATATCAACTGAAGACTAATCGCAAGTAATACAGAATGAGGGAAAAGAAATTCAAGGACATCAAAAGAAAAAGAAAAAAAACGACCCTTGATCCTGTGATGTTAAAGTTGTAGGATTTATAAGATCAATAAAAGTTAAACACTCTGCAGTGATTATGGTTAAAGGTGCTCCAAGCGATGTCACACGTTTTTAGGCCAAAACATTTTGTCTCATACAGCAAACATCTCACTATCCGCTAGCTGCCTGTCCCCTGAACACACGGTTTAAAAAAAAAAAAAAAAAAAAAAAAAGCGGTCTCTGTAGTCGCCACAAGCTCCAAAAATGGCAACAAAAACTATATGGTGCAGCCTGGACCACAAAACATAAACATGCTCCAGCCAATAACCGAAAAGAATGATTTTAAATACGTGTTCATGACTGTTTCAGGAAGCACGGATGGGAGGGGGAGGAGAAGGGAGGGTCTAGCTAGCCTCTGTTGTTTGACAACACTTCGAACGTCAACAGGAAGTTACTCCACCCAGGATCACTTAGAGCACCTTTAATAAAGTTGGTAACTTATTACCAGTCTAATATGCTATAAGATACAACATATTTTTTCCATTCAGGGTTCCTACACGTTTTCCCATTTCAAAATTCCTCTTCAGATTTCCAAACCTCTGTAACTAATGTAATATTTCCAGGATTGTGGGAGAATCGTGATCTGAAATATTTTATTTATATATATATATATATATATATATATATATATATATATATATATATATATATATATATATATATATATATATATATATATAATACACACACAAGGATGTGTGCAAGTTAAAAAACATAATGGAGGACTCTGAATGTGTTCTTATTTTAACTTCTCTTCCGGTGTGCGAACTGAAGCTGTGCAAAACACGCCCCTCTCGCGCGCCCCTCCTCCCCCTCTCGCGCTGATGTCGCACGAACAGAACAGTCCGTTCCTTCATCTGTTGCTGCTTTGAGTGACACGAGACTCGCTTATATTAGAGACAAACAGCTTCGCATAATTAAACTGTGTCTTGAATTAATTCAGTCGTGTTCGACAATCACTAAACGATCACTAATCGTGTGTCATTAAAATACTGACGATACATTTGTTCAGAAATTCTTAATTTTATTTTTTAGAAAGCCGAATAGGCTCAATAGTCTGGAAACACAAATATGTTCCCGCACTTATCAAGACCTGGAAGCCACTCAAATCAAATTCAACACTTTTTCAAACTGCGTAGGAACCCTAAAAACTCAAAATGTCTTAAACAGGTATCGCTGGGTCAATCACATGAGGAAAAAATTTAAATAAGAGCAGGACATATCATAAAAGAACACTTTAAAGCAAAACTTACCGAAATATGTGAATAAGGGCAACTGTTTCCAAGAAGTAAACCGAGCAAATGTATAATCGCGAGGAGACTAGCTTCACGCGCTCAGCGCGAGGTTCATAAAGGCTGGACGAGTCCATCTACAGAGGGGGCAACAGTGACGGGGATATGGGAAAATTGGATAAAAGCAACTAAATGGCTCAAATTTTATCAAATTTATTTTAGTTAAATAAAATATAAATTTGTTTGTTCACAAAGTAAAGTAGGTAATCTTAATATTTTGAAAAACGTTACGTCACGTCTAACTTGGTTCCCCCTCTTTATATTGGCCAGACCTAAATCGCTCAGTTTCCGGGTTTCGTAACCACATGACTCATAGAGCTACAGTTAAGAGGTGGCGTCATGTCTAAACTAAACTAAACTAAACTAATGAAAGAAAAAAAAAAAAAAAAAAAAAAAACGAAATCAGCAGGGTTTATTTTTAGGCAGGCTCCATGCAGTAAATTCCTTATAATTCCACAAAATCGGTCAGTGTTAGATGGAAGAAAAGCCACGTTTAGCCATATACATTTTTCATTAATTTGCATAAAATATTTTCATATATTCCAACCCGTCATATATAAACCTTTTTACAAAATTGAAAAGAAAAAAAAAATATTCTTGTTGAAGAATATAGGGCTCAGACTTGAGGAGGAAAAATGCTTCATTTTATTCAGAGGCCCAAACTGAGCAAAATATGCAATTTGGTGCAGTTGCTGCTATTTATATGGCCAAAAGTAAGATGAAATTATGGTGTAATCAGAGGTACAGGATAGTATCTTTTCATTTTTACAGTGTAGTGTTTAAATTTAGTCTTAGTCCATTTCTTTGTGGCCAATTTGAACCAGAAATTCTGTTCATAAAATAATATTTTAATTATAATATAAATAACTAAGTGTTTGCAGTTTTGTATTTCAGTTTTGTTTTGTATTTTGTATTTGTCAGTGAGGCAGATGATTCATAAAATATTTATTTTGATACCAGAGAAAAGTATATCATACATTCATTCTGTTGTACAGTACATTCAGTTATCAGAAATTTTTCTCAGATTGTACCCAAATGTTTCAGATTCAGAGTTGCGTCACATAATGCGTCACACCTGGCAAAAGTTTCGATCCCATGCTGTTACGCAACACGTCCTGGACCAAAATGTCTTTCACAACACTTCGCTGGGTCACATGACCAAAACTTGTTTCCAGTAACTGTGTCTGAAGTCACTGAATCCTTCAAAGGCATTTTACTGAAAGCTATAACATTAAGCAGAGATTTTATAAGGATTCTGTATTTTAGATCCTTTCAACATTTAAAGGTTAAAATGTTGAACTTTCAACGTAACTATGAACTAAGATATAAAGAATGACACAAACTGGTAGCACATTTTTATATAGACTATATATAGACTCTCTCATTACTTTGAATGATGGTTTTTAGCTTATACAGAACACAGCCGGTTTAAAACATTTCATGGCATTTTGTATGTGTTGCATGTGCGTGAAAAGACCTCCTTTAGTGTTTGGTGTTGTTTCTGTATTTGAGGCTATGTTCATGATACATGTGATGTACATCATCGACCACATAAAAGAAGAGCAAATATACAGCCAAACCATCACAGATCTATAGTTCATATTGTATAATTTATCTTTTGAGTTTTTTTTTATTTTTTTTTTTATATATATATATATATATATATATATATAATGCTTGTGTTGTTATTTCATGTTTGTATTAAAATAAATTATAACATTATTTACTTAATAATATTATAAAAAAGCCATAACATTAAGCAGAGATTTTATAAGGATTCTGTATTTTAGATTCTTTCAACATTTGAAGGTTAAAATTAACCTTCAACATTTGAAGGTTAATATTATTATAACATTAGTTTCACACTCTGTTTGCACTGTTTCACACACTGTTTAAATTGTAATGTTGTAAGATTTTATTTGAGAACAGGCATTTTCAGTAAACATTCGGAGAAGAGAGTATAAAACGGCTCTCATTAAACACCTCTACAAAACAAATTTTCATCTGTTTCTGTGTGGGTTATTATCACAGAACACAAAGAAGATCAGGTTTAGATCCACACATGTTTTATTTACTCTAAGCTATTCCACCCCAAAGCTGACTTGTTACTATAAACTTGAACAAGTTTATAAGACTGTGTAAAACTATGTGAAAAAGTGTTTAATAGGCTACTCAAAAGAGTAGCACAACTACTAGCCAAGTATACTTACAATACTTAATAAAATCTTTTAAAGTCCTCCTGTAGTCAATAATTTTATCCCTTAAAACTCATCTTTGATCACCAAAATGACATATTTAAATGTTTTTTCCTGTGAAAAAAAATATCTTCCTGCCTTAACATAGCTTGAATGTAACTCTACACCCTTGCTTCATTTAGTATATGCAGATCAATGAGTATGCAAATTAGCCCCGCCTCCACTCACTCGCACCAGCTCAGAGATCCACTCGGTCAACTTACTGAGGTAAACGCTGAGCAGTAGTATCGCTCTTTACAACGTCGGACACATAATGGTAATTAATATGATTAGTCTTATGCTTGACTATGTTATTAATGTGTTGCTAATGTTACACAAACCATGTTCACATTCACCATGTCAGAGTCAGACAGCTGCCTTCTAACTATCAATATCCTTAGAAACACTTTGAACAATTCAGAACGTCAGTGGAGAAAGGCATATATTTCATCATAACACCGTAATATGCTAAATCTACCCGATTTTTCATATCAACAGAAAAAATATACTGGGATAACCTGGCTTCTCTCGAGACTCCCCTGCTAGTTCGCTGATAATGATATGCTAAAGCCCGCTGGCACATTGATGTGATTGGTTACAAGATAGTTTGTAACGTCAGAAACAGTACAAGTAGGCTTACACAACTTAAATAGACTGTGCCATTGACCAACTGAAACCTGGTCTAAAGTCAATGGTGCAATATTTGTTTTGTTATTTAAAGAGGTTGTTAGTAATATGCGCCTATATGCGGGTGCACAACATGCATACACTCTAATTGTTACACACAGGGATGCGCAGCAGCACACAGACATGCCAAATATTAAAAATAAAAGAATTACAATGTAAAAGATTATTATGGTGTGCATAAAGATAAAAATGCTTTGGAGGAATCCATCTTGTCCCGTAGATGGTCTGTTCACGTGCTTTAACCTCGCACATGAGCAGATTGTTTCCTCACTATAGATGCTTTCAGTTTTTTCGCTTTCAAATTCCGCCATGTAAATAGCGAATCTGCCATGGTGCGAGTGCAACTGGCTTTTAAAGGGAATGGGAGATGAGACTCTGAATGGTTTATTGCACGTTACGCCCAAAACACACCCATTATTCATTAAGAGAATAGGGACAACCCTTTTAGACCATGTGCCGGGCGACCACAAACTAGCAAAAGTGGATTCAGAGGTCTTGCGCCATGCGCTTTAGACCATGTGCTTAGATCGCTAAAATAGGGCCCTTAGTCAAGTACAATAATAGTCAGTATAAGTCAAGTACACTTAAAGGGTTAGTTCACACAAAAATGAAATTTCTGTCAATAATTTAAGTACTTTTTTGTACTTTTGTTAAGTACATAAAAAGTAGGCTGAAAGTATACTTTCTTATTGTTAGTTTAAAAGACGTTTAATAATAGCACAATCAAATGAACTTCTTTTTTGTTTGTAATAGTCTGTTTGTAATAGTTGTGATTTGCTGTTTTCTTTAGAACCAGCATTTACGGGGTTAATGCAGAGAGTTCAGGAAGTGCCGAATGAGAAAATATAAGTGCTGCGTAGGCTGCTGTGCCTGTTGTTCTGCGTTAAAGCTTTCAAAGAAGAGCTCCTTTGTTTGTCTTTCCTAAGACATTGCAATAAAAAATTCATCAGCAAACTGTTATATCATATATATATACATATTGACCTTTCAATGTGCTTGCTTGATAATTAAGAAAATATTGTTTGGAGGAAACATGAAATAGGCCTGTTTAATGTTAGCAGATTATATAATTGTATAATATTTTATATTTAAATACATCTGAAAAGTCATTGAAAGTTGAAGAAAAAAAATAAATAAATCTCCTTCCCATATAGAGTCCCCCCAGTGAATCTCAGCCATTTCCAGCCCTGGTTATATGTAAGCAAACATGAAGGCCACTGAAGTGAGGATTCAGAAGCCAACAATCAATCCCACATTGCAGCAAATCACACTTGCTGTCGCAGGAATTCAAAACAAGAATATTTAATTATTTTCTGTAGCTTGACGCATCTGCAGACATTGGATGACATTGGTTAAAAAAGCTGCGGTATGGAGTGCATGTGTGGAGTTGTGTATAATACAAGGGGAGAATTTAATTCCTGATCTACTACAGTAATGCAATAGGTTCAACAAAGTCAGTAAATGTGTCACAGAGACGAACTCCGTGGTTCCCTCCTCTGGCTATCGGAGGGAGTCATCACCTGAATACTGACACACTCACACACTCACACTACATTTCCCATAAGCCCGTACCTTGGACTGATTACACCTGCAGCTGAACCTCATTACCCGGACTCAAGGGCGTAGATTTGGTTTCAACATTAGGGGGGTTGAACGTTGGTATGCTGCCTGTTATTTTTTAATTAAAAAATAATAATAATTTGTTTTATGTGTAGCATTATTGGATAATTTATTTCTTCTTTATCTATCTATCTATCTATCTATCTATACTTCATAACTTTATGAAATGTATGTATAATCATTCATAAAATTCTAACATAACTGTGATTCTAAAAAGAAAGAAATTATGTTACAGTAAATATTGAAACCGCCAGTAGGCGGCAGCGATTCACTTTTTATTGAGTTAGTCACTTAAATCGATCATTCAGCCAATTCGTTCAAAAGTCAGATTAATTTAGGAAGAAAACAAACACCGATGTGAATACTTTTGTCATTGATAATTACAGACACTACTGAAAAATGAACTAACAAAACAGGCGGCTGATTTGGATACTGGTTACAGTTAAGTTACACTGATAGTTATGGCTAAATTGCAATGGATTAGCTAGCTAAAATATTGTGGAGTGTACTTAGCTATTACAATATTCTCATACCTCCTTCTCAGTACATGCTTTATTCTTTTTAACGTCCCTCTTTGACAAGCAGTTTAATATAGTCGGCTGGGCAACGGTTCTCTTCATTTTTGGTGCTACCTGTACTCTCCCATTCAAACAGTAGAGTGCCACCCGCGTTGTTTTTGTGAAAGTGTGACGCGCATTGGTTGGGCGTTACCAATCGGTTCAATGGAGGGGGAGTATTTTTTGTCTAATTTATTATGACAAACTCATATTTGAATAGAAACAAAATTATTGTTACAAAATAAATGAATTCTACATATTTTTCATTTGATCTACTGTGATTTTCATGTTGAAATATTGGGGGGGTTGTAACCGAAGCATTTGAATATTGGTGGGGTTACCTCCCCCCCATCCCCCCCACAAACTACGCCCCTGCCCAGACTATAAAAAACTGCCAATCACATCCACACACCGCAAAGTCTTGTTTTGCTGTGGTGAACATTTCTGAGCATTACTTATCCTGTCTGACTGCCTGTTGTTGATCCTGCTGTATACCGTTATTGATCCTGCTGTATACCGTTATTGATCCTTTGCTGCCTGCCTCTGACCCTTGCCTGTTACCTTGATCTGTGAGTGATATCCGCCTGTCTTGACCTACTGCCTGTTATCTGACCACGATTCTGCTTGTCCTTATTGTTCCTGTCTGCTCCTGTTTGACCCTGCCTGTATGACCACGATTCTATTTAATAAAGCATGCAAATGGATCCCTGCCAGAGTGACGAGTCGTTACAGAAGACTTCGCCAGCACAAGATCCAGCTGCTTTCACTCACCTGTGTGCTACGCTGTCAGCCCAAGCAAACCAGCTCACAGCCCATAAACACCAGCTTAACCGGCTCACGAATCTCACGGAAGAACTGGTAAAAGCACTACAGGGCATTCAAGTCACCTCTACAGCAGCGTCTCCTCCACCTGCCACCATTACCCACACGGCGGGCATGCATCATCAGTGAATCCCCGCCTCTCTCTCAGAGAAGTTCGACGGTGATCCTGCAAGATGTAAGGGCTTTATATTCCAGTGTTCACTCTTCATAAGCCAGCAACCTGCCATGTATACCACCGACGCTGGTAAGATTGCATTAGTCTGCTCATTATTTACGGGGAGAGCACTGGAATGGATTACGGCGGTGTGGAGAGATGATGGTACTGCTTTTCCCACATATGAATATTTCCTGCAGAGGTTTAAAGAAGTGTTTGAACACCCCAGTGATGGCAAAGGAGCCGGCGATCATTTGATGGAGCTCACACAGGGATGTAAAACAGTGGCTGAATATGCTCTGGCATTCCGAACGCTTGCGGCTCAAACCAACTGGGTGAGTGACACTCTGAAAGTCTGCTTTAGGAGAGGATTAAATCATGAGTTACAGATGGAATTAGCCTGCCGTGATGAGGGTAAAAGCCTAGATCAATTCATTGAGCTCGCCATACAAGTAGACAATCTCATTCGTCCCCGTAAAACTGGTCAGAAACGCGTGCGCGTGCCCCGTTACCTGTCGATGATGAATTCAGAAGCCATGCAAGTGAATGTTTACAACCTGTCTGAAGAGGAGAGAAGTCACTGATTAACTCACCGCCTGTGCTTGTACTGTGGTAATCCAGGTCATGTGAGGAATAACTGTCCAGTTCGCACCCATCCAGTGAACCCACAGTCGGTGAGTGAATCCAATCCTTACTATTGCTCAGATATGTGTGTCTCTGTGCCCATAACGCTACTGATAAACGACGTGCGGCTAAAAACCACTGCTCTACTGGATTCCGGGGCAGCAGGGAACTTTATGTCCCACAGTTATGCTCAACAACATCAAATTCCATTAATTGAATGCTCCTCTTCTCTCACAGTTGAAGCAATAGACAGTCAGCCACTGGGCACGGGACGCGGGAACGCCATCTTACCCACTTCTACCTCATAAATCATCCTAGGTCTGCCATGGTTATGTATCCACAACCCCCATGTCTGCTGGAGAGAGGGACAAATTATCCGCTGGAACGAGAACTGCTTATCCAAATGTCTGTCTCATTCACCTCCGCTGTGCGTTAGGACCATCCAAGCCGTTGAGCCCTCCGAACCAGCCGAACCCACTCTGGACTTTCCTCTGCCCGAAGAGTATAAAGACCTCTCGTTAGCCTTCAGCAAGGTACATGCCTCACAATTACCACCACATTGCTCATACTGTTACAAGTGTGCTGGTGTATAGATGAGGCATTACACGGAGATCCACAAATAAGCGTCTTTACTGAATGAAAGCAAGAATACACATCCAAACACATACAATGCAATGTAAACATGAGCAGAGAATACAGTAACATTTAAGAACGGACAGGGAGTGAAGGGAGTGAGTCCAATATAAAGGGAGTGCTGATGAGGAAGTCCAGGTGCAGGTGATCCGTGATGAAGGGGAGAAGACGAGGGAAGTGAGTGCAGGTGTGGAAACAGGAGGATCATGGGAAATGGAGTCCAGGAGACACGGAAACTGTGACAGTACCTCCCCCTCCTGGTAGGCGCGAGCCATGAGCCATGGCGGGTGAGGAGCCTCGGCAGGCCATGGCGGGTCAGGAGACGTGGGCTGCCACGGCAGGTCAGGAGACGAGGGCTGCCATGGCGGGTCTGGAGACGAGGGCTGCCATGGCGGGTCTGGAGACGAGGGCTGCCACGGTGGGTCAGGAGTGGCAGCCCTCGTCTCCAGACCAGCCATGGCAGCCCTCATCTCCTGACCCGCCATGGCAGCCCTCGTCTCCAGACCCACCATGGCAGCCCTCGTCTCCTGACCCGCCATGGCGGGTCTGGGAGAGGGCTGCCACTGCGGGTCATTGTCCATGGGCGGCCATTGCGGGTCAATGTCCGAGGGCGGCCATTGTGAGTCAATGTCCGTAGGCGGCCATTGTGGGTCTGGAGCCTTGGTAGGCTCTGGCAACCCCCAAACCCCACCCAGGAGTTCCCCGCCCACAGGTACTTGGCCCCCCTCACAAAAAAATACTTGGGGAGGTTTAGGGAAGGCTTAACTGGTCCGTGGCATGATGTGGGTTTGCGGGTTGGAATGGGCTCGTGGGCGGTGGCAGCAGTATTAGCTGGCTCTTGACAGGTTGGAGCCGGTCGGCGGAGACTGGAGATACAGGCTCGGCGGAGACTGGAGATACTGGCTCGGCGGAGACTGGAGATGCTGGCCCAGCAGCAGCTACTGGAGATACTGACTCGTTGGCAGCTACTGGAGCGGACTCGTTGACAGCTACTGGAGCGGACTCATTGGCAGCTACTGGAGCTGCTGGCTTGGCGGTGCATGGAGCGGCTGGCTCGGCGGCGGCGGCTGGAGCAGAGGGCTCGGTGGCGGCGGCTGGAGCAGAAGGCTCGGCGGCGGCGGCGGCTGGAGCAGGTTTTCGGGGTGGAGTGGTCACTGGGATGGTGGTAGACTGCAGCGCTGACCTTATAGATGTCATCATCGGGTCCGCCACCTTGGCTCCCAGGTCAGCGCTGTTGGAGACCCACTTCCTACCCCGGGGAAATGCTGATGGCCAGGAATGGACAGGACCGTTCTTCCTCTTCCGCCTCTTCTTTTATCCTCTGGACTCAGTGGAAGTTAGTGGGTCCAGCAGGACCCAAGGTAACAGTTCACCGGAGGGGTATGTGGAGGAAGATGGAGATTGACAAACTGGCCGGGCCGCCCATGTTTCCGGGAGGACTGGACGCGATATGTACTTATAATCCTGAACCTCTTCAACAACGAATTTGGAGTAATTTAAATACAAGATTAAATTAATAGTATTGTTTAAGGAAACATAATCATCAGGTTCATTAGAACGGATAGTGCTCTTGTCCAGTCCGTCCAGAAACAGGGCGATTAAACAAGCATCTGGCCAATTTGTCAAGAAAGCTAACTCAACAAACTCCTCCACATACCTCTCCAACGAACGTCCAAACTGCAATAGCCCAATGAGCCGATCCGTCGCCGACATAGGAGTGGGAGGCATAGGAGGAGCAGAAGCCTCGGAAAGATGAAGGAAATCCATACTTGTTTGTGGATATCCAGTCGTTTAAAAGGTCCGTTCTTCTGTTACAAGTGTGCTGGTGTATAGATGAGGCATTACACAGAGATCCACAAATAAGCGTCTTTACTGAACGAAAGCAAGAATACACATCCAAACACATACAATGCATTGTAAACATGAGCAGAGAATATAGTAACATTTAAGAACGGACAGGGAGTGAAGGGAGTGAGTCCAATATAAAGGGAGTGCTGATGAGGAAGTCCAGGTGCAGGTGATCCGTGATGAAGGGGAGAAGACGAGGGAAGTGAGTGCAGGTGTGGAAACAGGAGGATCATGGGAAATGGAGTCCGGGAGACACGGGAACTGTGACACATATGACTGTGCCATTGATTTAATTCCAGGAGCTGCACCTCCCAAAGGCCGAATCTTTCCGTTATCCCAACTGGAGGAACTGACTAAAGGCTTCATCCGCCCATCCACGTCACCAGCGTCTGCAGGCTTCTTCTTCCTGGGAAGAAGGACAGGGGCCTCCGCCCTTGCATTGACTACCGGGGTCTGAATGAGGTTACTGTCAAGTTCCGCTACCCTCTACCTCTGGTCCTGGCTGCCTTAGAACAGCTACGAACAGCGCGCTTCTTCACCAAGCTCGACCTACGCAGCGCTTATAACTTGATCCGCATCCGGGAGGGAGACGAGTGGAAGACAGCCTTCTCCACAGCTACTGGACACTATGAGTATCTTGTTATGCCCTTCGGGCTAGTCAATAGTCCGTCTGTCTTCCAAGCCTTCATCAACGATGTATTCAGAGACATGCTCAACAGATTCGTCATTGTCTACATTGATGACATATTGATTTATTCAGATAACATGGAGGATCATATCCAACAGGTCAGACAGGTCCTGAAGAGACTAATAAAGTATCAGTTGTATGCCAAGGCAGAAAAGTGTGAGTTCCACAAGACAGTAACATCCTTCTTTGGGTACATCATCAGCCCTGATGGTGTCGCTATGGATGAAAAGAAGGTTTCCACCATACTCAACTGGCCATGTCCCAACACTCTTAAGGAACTGCAACGATTCCTGGGGTTTTCCAATTTCTACCGCCGTTTCATATGAAACTTCAGCTCCATCGCCTGCCCACTTACCAGTATGGTGAAGAAGGGTCAACACCTGTTAAAATGGACTTCCTATGCCATCGACGCCTTCCAACAACTAAAGGAATGGTTCACCTCAGCTCCCATTCTGCATCATCCTGACCCGTCTCTCCCGTTCATCGTTGAGGTTGATGCATCTAGTACCGAGTTAGGAGCAGTCCTGTCCCAACGACAAGGTAACCCACCTAAACTCTACCCCTGTGCTTTTCATTCCAGAAAAATCACTGCAGCAGAACACAACTACGACGTGGGTGACAGAGAGCTACTGGCTATGAAGGCGGTGTTCGAAGAGTGACGCCATTGGCTGGAGGGAGCCGCTCATCAGTTTGTTGTCCTAACCGATCACAAGAACCTTGAATACCTGCGTACCGCAAAGAGGCTCAATCCCCGTCAAGCTCGGTGGTTGTTGTTCTTCTCCCGGTTCCACTTTACTGTCACTTACCACCCAGGCTCTAAGAATACCAAAGCAGATGCTCTTTCACGCCAGTTCGAAGGTGAGACCAACATGTCTAACCCTGAAACCATAATACCTGCTTCTCTCGTTGTCGCACCCAACAGTATACAGTGGGATATAATGGCTGAACTGGACCAGGCCAATGCAGAGGTTGAGATACCTGCCGACTGTCCTCCTGACAAGGTCTACGTCCCGCCAAACTTCCGCAGCCGCATCCTGGAGTCTGTCCACTCTTCACCCGCCTCTGGTCACCCGGGCATCGCTGCCACCATACAGATTCTACAAAACCACTTCTGGTGGCCGTCGCTTCCCAAAGATACCACGCAGTTCGTCAGATCCTGTCGCACCTGCAACATCAATAAACCATGCCATCATGTCCCCGCAGGTTTATTACAGCCTCTGCCTCTCCCGCAACGTCCATGGTCACACATAGCCATCGACTTCATCACTGATCTTCCTGTCTCAGATGGATGCACCACTATCCTGACCGTAATCGACCGCTTCTCCAAAGCCTGCTGCCTCATTCCTCTGCCCAAACTGCCCACTGCCATGCAGACGGCCGAGCATCTTTGCAACTGGGTGTTCCAGATCTATGGCCTGCCAGAGGATATCGTATCCGACCATGGTCCCCAATTTACCTCCCGCCTCTGGTCAGCCTTCTGTCAAGCTCTCAGCATAAACGTCAGCCTTGCCTCCGGCTATCACCCACAGTCGAATGGGCAGGTAGAGAGGTTAATCCAAGAGCTCACACGCTTCCTTCGATCCTACTGCAACCGTAACCAGAATGACTGGGCTCGTTACCTTATGTGGGCAGAATATGCCCAAAACTCCCTCCGCAAGCCAGCAACTGGACTTACCCCATTTCAGTGCATTCTGGGCTTCCAACCACCATTGTTCCTCTGGTCCGGTGAACCCACTAACGTACCTGCTGTGAACGATTGGATGAGTCAGAGTGAGGATACATGGAACAGAGCCACCTACAACATGCAGTCCGTCACCTGAGAGAACAAGCAGATCGCCACCGTCGTTCAGGTCCCACGTACCAGCCAGGTCAATGGGTTTGGTTGTCCACACGAGATCTATGCCTCAAACTTCCATGCAGGAACTTAAGCCCAAGGTACGTAGGCCCATTTCAGATTACACGTCAGATTACACCAGTCTCATTTCGCCTTGCA
>VTFQ01000568.1:0-159356 GCA_036281575.1 Ancherythroculter nigrocauda | reverse complement strand
GAATGGGACCGAATTCACACACCAAAACTCCAGAAACTCATAACCTTGATGCCCAGACGTCTTCAAACTGTTTTGAAAAGAAGAGGAGATGCTACACCATGGTAAACATGCCCCTGATCCAACTATTTTGAGACCTGTAGCAGGCATCAAATTTGAAATTAGCTCATTTTATGCATAAAATTTCTCAGTTTAAACATTTATGTTATCTATGTTCTATTGTGAATTAAATATTGGCTCATGTGATTTGGAGGTCTTTTAGTTTTCATTTTATTCAAATTTTAAAAAAAAAGAAAAAAAGTCCCAGCATTTCCAGAAATAAAGTAATTTTGCAACTACATGTCAAATAATTCTCAGGGCATTAGTAGACTGTCTGCTTAATATCTTCTAACACTTTACTTCGATGCTTCCCAGAAGATATTCTACTGACAACAAGAAGTAACGAAATAAAGTGTAACCAAATATAAATATTGTATTGTACATGAAAAGCAGACAGAACCAATCTTAACCAAGTTCTGAACTACAGAATCTGAATGCTTAATTACAGGTGAAAACTCTGCCTAGAATGGAAACCAGCAGGATCATCTCAACTGACAAAGCAACGGTTGTCATCCAAATAAATCCACAGGCGACACAAAATGCTGTTATTTGTGATGATGGACAGGAGGCCAGAGGATCAGACCACAATACGGCTCTTAAGGGATTTTTCAAAGCACAACCAAAGGCACTGGGGGTAATGCATTAAATGATGAATTAGAATTATATATGATTTGGGGAATATTTTTAGCTTCTCATTTTTTTCTGTAATAAAATGAACAGAAAATAAAAATCTTTTTTCATACGTCCTCAAGTTAATAGATGTTTTGGTCTGATTGCATTTAGACTGTAATGCATAAAACATTAAGAACATTTTTTGGGTAGGTTCACCCAAAAATGAACATTCTGTCACCAATTTCTCACCCTCATGTCTTTCAAAACCCGTAAGACCTTCATTCATCTTCGGAATTTTTGATGAAATCCGAGGGTTTCTGAACCACACAGCAATGTCATTGAACATTTTGAGGTCCAGAAAGGTATTAAAGCATTGTTAAAATAGTCAACATGACTGCAGTGGTTCAACCTTAAAGGATTAGTTCACTCTCAAATGAAAATTAGCCCAAGCTTTAATCACCCTCAAGCCAGGTGTATATGACTTTCTTCTTTCTGAAGAAAACAATTGGAGATATATTAATAAATATCCTGATGCATCTGAGCTTTATAATGGCAATGATAGAGATCAACGAGTATGAGCTGAAGAAAGTGTCTCCATCCACATCCATCCATCATAAATATGTGCTCCACACGGCTACGGAGGGTTAATAAAGGCCTTCTGAAGCGAAATGATGCATTTGAGTAAAAAAATATCCATATTTAAGTTAAGTAAAATATTTATCTTCTGCACAAGCCCCCTTCCGTACACGTACGACGTACACAGAAAGTGTAAACCTCTTGCAGTACTCAAAGCTTACATTATGTCCTACTCCTTCCCTATTCAGTTTACGGAAAAAGCTTAACTGACGCGATGCCAGTTTATACTTTCTTCATAACTTCAATACCGAAGGCGGTCTGGCAGGCAGAAGCTCGATATTTTACTTCATAACTTGTTAAATATAGATTTTTTTTTCTTTACACAAATGAATCGCTTCGCTTCAGAAGGCCTTTATTAACCCCCCCGAGCCATGTGGAGCACATGTTTATGATGGATGGATGTGGTTGGAAGGACTTTATTCAGCTCATACTCACTGATCTCAATCACTGCCATTATAAAGCTCTGATGTGTCACAATATTTATTAATATTTCTGCGTTTATGTTCATCAGAAAAAAGAAAGTTTTATACACATAGGATGGCTTGAGGGTAATTAAAGTTTGGGCTAATTTTCAGTTCAAAGAGAACTAATCCCTTAATGTAATAAAGTGACAAGAATATTTTTTGTGTGCAAAAACAAAACAAAAATAACGACTTTATTTAACAGTTTGAAATTGTTGATGCTGGCGTTCGGACGTAAACACGGTAGCCTGCACTGCATTCACTACGTCAACTGCATATGACAACAGTTCAAATAAAGTTGTTATTTTTTGTTTTGTTTTTGTGCACAAAAAGTATTCTCGTCACTTCATAACATTAAGGTTGAACCACTGCAGTCACATCGACTGTTTTATCGATGTCTTTAATACCTTTCTGGACCTCAAAAAGTGCAATGTCATTGCTGCTTATATTGGTTCAGAAACACTTGGATTTCATCAAAAATATCTTAATTTGTGTTCTGAAGATGAACAAAGGTCTTACAGGTTTGGGACAACATGAGGGTGAGTAATAAATGACAAAAATGTAATTACTGGTGAACTAACACTTTAATATAGCTTCTTCTGAGCGTGTCAATGTGTGTGTACGTGTGTGTGTGTGTGTTTGTATCCAAACATGAAGGATATGCCATCATGCAAAAATATAAACACTTGACCCATATCTGCCCTCTCTAGACTGTCCAGATTATGATTGGAGTGGTGATTTTATTATTTGGTATTGTACGCACCAGCAACATCTACAATCACCATTACCATTACCCAGCTATTTCTGTCATAAGTGGAATAACGTACTGGGGATCTTTCATTGTAAGTTTCATTTAATCGTTTTATCTTTATTGTCTCTAATTTTAATTTCCTGAATGAACTGTAAAACATGTCCTGTGTCTCTCTCAGTTCATCAGTGCTGGATCTCTGTCTGTTGCTGCACAGAATAAACTTCATCTGTGTGTGGTATGTACATATAGTGTGCTGAATTCTGATGGTGATATCTTTTTTGTCACATTGTTTCTAATGTATGCATACACTATTATTCAAATTCTCAAGTAATTGTTGTGCAAGCACAAAGTGCTTTATCTGTTTTTTGCGTAAAGACTGCATGCATTATAGGGTATAATTGGGCTATGAAGTAAAAGACCATTGAGATTTTATTTTCATACCTAAACACTAAATAGCAAAAACAAAACAAAAAACACAGCACTTTCCTATATCTACCTTTCTATGGCATTATATATACTTAGAACAATGAGAACAATCCTTTAAGGATGTGAAAAGAATATCTGACTCATCAATTCACATATTTAAAAATTGAGTTCAGTGGCCAGTTGCATAAACTGCTTAGACTAGTCTTAAAACTAAAGTCATCTATTTTTTTCTTCAAGACTGGTACTAACTTTGTAAAGTCAGTTACATAAAAAGGTAGATCAGTCTCATTTGAATCAGAAAAGTAAGACTGATTAGCCCTAACTAACTGCTAGTTGGTCAAACTAGACCTTAAGTCACAGTCTTAACATAGAGGCTAAGTTTATGCAACCGGCCACAGGACATTTTATAAGTGTACACCATTACTATTACTATTTCACTTTTCACATGTCATCTTTTCTCCCTGTAGGTGAAAGCTTCTCTTATAATGAATGTGATCAGTGCCATAACTGCAGGTATAGCCATTCTTCTGATGGGCATAGAAATAGGATTGCTTGCTGATCTAAGTTGCTACGATGACTATGGTAGAACTACTGGCACCTGTTTCTATTTTAAGGTATTAAATGTACAATGTGCAATACTATATTAATGTTGTCTGCTCAAATTTGTTTTGTTCACTAAAAAATTATATCAACATTTACTAATTGAACATTATTTTTATTAATAAAGATTGTGCTGGCCAATCTCTTTCATATGCAATTACAATGACTAGCAACTGGAAATTGTATGCTTCGAAATGACACAAGAGGCATTATAAAATTATTATTAAAATGACAAAGTAGTCCATGCCACTTGTGCATTATGTTCAAGTGTTCAAAAGCCATATTATGCCTTCTTATATATACACCGATCAGGCATAACATTATGACCACCTTCCTAATAATGTGTTGGTCTCCCCTGAACCGTCGAGGCATGGACTCCTCTAGACCCCTGAAGGTGTGCTGTGGTATCTGCACCAAGATGTTAGCAGCAGATCCTTTAAGTCCTGTAAGTTATGAGGTGGAGCCTCCATGGATCGGACTTGTTTGTTCAGCACATCCCACAGATGCTCCATTGGATTGAGATCTGGGGAATTTGGAGGCCAAGTCAACACCTCAAACTTGTTGTTGTGCTCCTCAAACCATTCCTGAACCATTTCTGCTTTGTGGCAGGAGCATTATCCTGCTGAAAGAGGCCACAGCCACCAGGGAATACCGTTTCCATGAAAGGCTGTACATGGTCTGAACAATGCTTAGGCAGGTGGTACGTGTCAAAGTAACATCCACATGGATGGCAGGACCCAAGGTTTCCCAGCAGAACATTGCCCAAAGCATCACACTGCCTCCGCCGGCTCGCCTTCTTCCCATAGTGCATCCTGGTTTCATGTGTTCCCCAGGTAAGAGACGCACACGCACCCGGACATCCACGTGATGTAAAAGAAAATGTGATTCATCAGACCAGGCCACCTTCTTCCATTGCTCTGTGGTCCAGTTCTGATGCTCATGTGTCCACTGTTGGCTCTTTCTGTGGTGGACAGGGGTCAGCATGGGCAGTCTGACTGATCTGCAGCTATGCAGCTCCATACACAACAAACTGATGCACTGTGTATTCTGACGCCTTTCTATCAGAACCAGCATTAACTTCTGGAGCAGTTTGAGCTACAGGAGCTCGTCTGTTGGATCGGACCACACGGGTCAGTGTTAATGAGTCTCGGCCGCCCATGACCCTGTCGCCGGTTCACCACTGTTCCTTACTTGAACCAATTTTGATAGATACTGACCACTGCAGACCGGGAACACCCCACAAGAGCTGCAGTTTTGGAGATGCTCTGATCCAATCATCTAGCCCAGTGTTTCTCAACCACATTCCTGGAGGCCCACCAACACTGCATATTTTGCATATCTCCTCAATTAAACACACCTGATTAGGGTTATCAGCTCATTAGTAGTGACTCAAAGATCTAAAATGGGTGTGTCAGACAAAGGAGACATGCAAAATGTGCAGTGTTGGTGAGCCTCCAGGAATGTGGTTGAGAACCACTGATCTATCCACAATTTGGTCCATGTCAAACTCACTCAAATCCTTACGCTTGCCCATTTTTCCTGCTTCTAACACATCAACTTTGAGGATAAAATGTTCACTTGCTGCCTAATATATCCACCCACTAACAGGTGCCGTGATGAAGAGATAATCAGTGTTATTCACTTCACCTGTCAGTGCTCATAATGTTAGATAAGTAGTTTTTATTTGTTTCATAACAGTTTTATTTTATTTGTATATTTTAGAGATATGATCAGGGGATCAATGGAATATTGCTGCTGTTCTCCATCCTTCAGTTCATCATCTCTATGTGTATCTCAGGATTTGCCTGCAAAGCCACCACCGGCAACAGCTCTACAGTGGTCAGTGTGGCACTAAACCAGGTAGTGATTTACAACATGCTTCATTGTAAACTACATCCTTTTTCCTACTGCTAGATTGTTGAAGTGGGTGACAGTAGGTTTTTCCACTTCATTAATTTAATGATCTGTTTAGGTTTCAGTTTCATTTCCATGGACATCTAGTTTGTATGTTTTCTTTGTCTCAGTTCCTGTTTGCTTTGAAAGTCTAGAAACTATGGTTGCTTCGGTGTCTTGTTTAGTTCTCGTTATCTTGAGTGTATTGAAGCCCTTAGTTTCATTCACCTCTTTGTCCTTTATTGTCTTTGCTGTAGTGTGATACTGTCACGTGTATGTGTCACCTGTTGGATTACTGTTTTTGTTTTGTTTAACAAAGTAAAAGGTGCTGATCCACATCCTTGCTTGACCGGATGTGACAGTTATTTATTACAGCATAGTAAATCCAGAGATGGGCACTCGAGCTAGTGACATGGACTAGAATCGCACTCGAGTCGCATTTTAATAGACTTAAGACTCGACTCGACAAAAAGGACTCATGGATATTTTAAAAACAACTCAAGTATTTTATCCTTAAGTACTGACATCATAAAGAAAGAATTTGTGATTTATTTGAACGGCTTCATAATATCTATTTCCCTACGTGTCATGGTAAATTGGACCCTTGTCATAGAAATCGAGTACTTATGTCTGTGTATTGTGCACAAACTCCGAAATGTCATAAGAGTCCTGTTAAATATGGCTGGAGACACCGTGCAATATGTTAACCCAAATGTGGGTTTATTAACTTATCAAAATGGCTAGATGCAAAGAATGTGGGAAAACAATTAAAGACACCGTAACGACAACGTAAAATTTTATGAGACATCGCATTCACAAAAGGTTAGTCGCATTAACTCACACAAGTTATTATACTGTGGTGTAGCAGCACATGGCTCCTTTGGATTGCCAGCCTGTTAAAACATGATCAAATCAAATCTGGCTTTTAAACCTATAGCATTACAATTTATCAATCCTTTTGTAGTATATGCATTTGCAGCTTTCTCTCTTAATGTGCGTTTATGAGAGAGAGAGAGAAAGAAATGTTAATCCATGTGTTACTTAAGGCACATATTTTAACATATCATAGCACAGATTTCTATTGACTTAAAACAGCTGGAAACATTCTGAGGTTTGATATTTTCTGATAATTGTTGTCGTCAGTGACTATGCTATATAACAAACTGCTGTATAATAAACCATATAAAATATTGCATCAATTTAGCAACTGTATTGAAAGTGACTACTTATCTTGTTGCCAGGATTATAACAGGCTAGATGTACATTATCCCTTACATCTTAGAGCCTTTATTACAAACAGATAATAGAAAGATCACATATTTTTTCTTTATATAATACAACTAGATTAAAAATAGAATTTTTGAGTATGCGATTTTTTTTTTTTAAGTAAGGCATGAAATGAATTGAGACTTGTGACAAAGACTTCAGACTTGACTTAAAGAATTGTGAACATCGCAGAGTCAGTCTGTGTGATGTGTGGATCTAGTTAGTAACATTAAAAACTGATAATGATTGTGAATATCTTGTAACATATCTTGTCTGTTACTTCCCAGGAATACTGAGTCACAGTGAGAAGATCTTACCAAGGTTGCAAGTGGTGATGATGCAGATTATGTGTATACATTAAATGTTTGCTGACACAAATACATTTTTTGTCTCTGGTGTCTTTTTTAACCTATAATTAGTAATAATAACAGTTATTATTATTATTAATTAATATTAAGGCATACAGTTTAAGTTTAAATGTCTAACCAAGTTAAACCCAGGTTCAGTGAACAAGAAGCTGTCCCAGTGCATGAAAAGAAAACATCATTAATGGTTGTATCTGCAAAGCCACCTGTATCTAGTGCCAATGTTTCACTAAACAAATTAAATGGTAATTGGTAGCTTGTTGTGACAACCATAACTAAGATAAAAGGCAATATTATACTATATGCAATAGTTATCTATATTCATGCAGGGGCAACCTAAAACAGTGTACAAGTATTACATTACTGCAGTATGATCATATCAGATACAGCAGTCTCTCAACAGCACTTCTGACAAGAGCAAAGCTACAGCTAGCAGTATGGAAAGATAAAGCAACCACAATGGTAAACAGCCTGGCACCTCAGTGGTGTGAAACTAGGGCATTCAGCTATAGTTTTCCACACTCATTCAAAACAAGAGTCAAGACATCTACATTATTCACTATTTCTGCATTACACCTACATAATTATTACACTTTTCCAGAACAACTCACGTTGCATTCAAGGTACACAGTTTATCAGTTATTCCTAACCCAATGTCAAAGAAAGCCTCAGTAAAGCCTCAGTAGTGCCCCAATGACCCTCTAATTAAAGAGTTAGTTCACCCAAAAATGAAAATTATGTAATTTACTAACTGACAAATAACTACTACTTGTAAATAATTTAAAGCCTTTTCCCATCATTTTTAATGATAAATGAGAGCCCAACAATAGGATTGGTGTTTTGAACAGAGACAGATTTCATTTAAACTCACCCTTGTAGTGTTTGTGTAAAGCCCTTTGAATTTAAGAAGGAAGGGCATCAACAATCCTTAAACGTATAAAGCAAGTTCATATGCAGCAAGCTCCTCCTCCATGGTTCTTCTCAGTCCAACACACACAAAGATGCCATAAGAGCGATCAGACATCCACATCAACAAATTTCATTTCAGGTAAAATATTTCATGCATCAATAACATTTATGATGTTTAAACAATAACGCATGCATTCACATGGACGCTTTGATATACATCAGTAAAAATATCTTATCTTTTGACATTTGTAGACTTTCACACCAGTTTACTATATGTTGTTGCGTATTTACTATTCGTTGGGGTCTCACTTTATATTATGTGTCTTTAACTAAAAAAAAAATGTTAAGTACAATCAGTGGCGGCTCCAGACAATTTTGATTGGTTGGGCAATGGGGGGTCCTGGTCATTTCAAGGGGGGTCTCATGAAAACCAACAAAAAATATAGTGGACACGGCTAATAACAGCATATTACTGCTACTAAACAACAAAAACAACACAGCATATCAACTACTTTGTTTTTAATTAATTAATCAATTGCAGTTTGCAAACAATATGCTTAAACTTTAATTGCCATAGCCACACCCATGACACCTTTTGATTGCCCTACTTCTGTCCAGTTTCCCCCTGTCCTCTTCTCTGCTCCTCTTACTCTCCAGTCTCCTCCTGTCTTTTTATCTACTCCTCTTACTCTCCAGTCTCCTCCTGGCATCTTCTCTCCTCTCTTCAGTCTCCACAGATGTGATTTACTGCAACATATGAGTTTATAGTACACATGAATAGGTTAGTATTTATGCTAAATACAGCAAAACAATAGCAAGAGGTTCACCTAACTCACTTCACTCACCAATATTGACAGCTCTTTTGTCCAGTCTCCTCCTGTCTTCTTCTCTGCTCCTCTTAAGTCTCCAGTCTCCTCCTGTCTTCTTCTCTGCTCCTCTTAAGTCTCCAGTCTCTTCCTGCCATCTTCTCTGCTCCTCTTTTGTCCAGTCTCCTCCTGTCTTCTCTCCATTCTCCACAGGTGTGATTTCCTGCAACAATTGTGTTTATAGCACATTAAATACAGTACAACAAACCTGTTAAAATATAATGTAAGGAGTGTACTCACCACTTAAAAGAGAACAATTCACCTGTTGTTATGATTGGCTGCAAAGCGATCAATAACAACATCTACATCCATCTCTTTTGTTCTTCTTGAGCTGATTGCCAGCACAGCAAGATTGCTGGTTCTGACATCGCCACTTTTGTTTCTGAGGTAGGTTTTTAAACGCCGTAAGCAGGAAAAGCTCCTCTCACAAGCAGCTGTTGAAACAGGCAGTGTCATGGAGATGCACACAAGTTTGTATAAATCAATGAAAGCCTCCTTGTATGGCCTCAATAGAATCAGCAAGTCATGGGTGCTGTTGAGAGAGACCCCATTTTGTTTTTTTCTGTCAATGAGGCGTTTCAGTTGATGTAGTTCTGCTGACAGTGTTGTGCCAGTTCATACCTAAAGAGAACTAGCTCAAAGTTCAGTTCACACAGATGATAATGAACTAGTTCATGTTCATAGTTCTTTTTTTTTTTAAATGAACTAAGTTCACATATCTAAAAATGAACTAGTTCACGTTCATTTGTTAAATTCTTTTTAAGATAGGCCACTATCTTACTCAATAGAACCTCTTTACCATCCATTACCAGCTGCAAATCACTGCAACTCCAAAACTAATCAAAATTATTGTACCAATAAACAAGAGACAATTATTATAGCCAGGAGAAAAATAATATTTACCCCTTAAATAATGTGTAATCATGATATGTAGAAATTGGAAAAAACAAGGTGCAGTCAAGGTATACTGTATGTTCAGTGAAACTTTTATTTAGCCAGCATGAACCAAATTACAGGACTTAAAAATAAGGTATATTCAGGTTCATGGGGAAAAGATCAGTCTACTGACAAAAATCCAGCATATTCTGAACGGCAGTAACTATGTAAACCAGACCAAAGTAGTCATGTACTGTAATGTAAACTTAGCTTGGGCTTACCCTGCTTAATGTGCAATACTCAACCAACACATTTTCACACCTTCAAAAGGAAGTAAACAGTGAGTAAACAAAGAAAATGCCATTTACATTCATTTATAATAAAACAATCTTCCTGGTTATATTATTCTAAAGAAAATGAACAGCTAGCAGCTGAACAACTTAACTTAAGATGACCTTACCCTGCTCAATGTGAAATACTGGACCAACACATTCTAGCATCCTCAAAAGACAGTAAACAGTGAGTAAACAATGACAATGTCATTTACATTCATTAATATTTTTTTTCTAACTCTTCCTGACTTATATTTGTCCAAATGAATTGAACAGCTCTGAAAACTGAAAATTATACAGCATATAGCTCTAATAAACAAACATAGCATTCAATTTCAGATGCTGGATTTATCTGTACAGAAAGGAGTCATAGGTTTCAAAGTGCAATAGTCAAGCAGCATAACTTACTGAACGTAAACATTTGGAGAAAAAAAAAGAAGGTTGACTCCTGAGTTTTTGTCATGCTGGAACATTTATGTATAATATAAATAATTTTGGTCCTGACCTTACTCAAAGGCTGCAGATCTCCCACAATGTAATCCAACACAAGCTTGTCCACTTGTTGCTGGGAAACGAAGGAAACAGCAGGTCCTTTACTAAATGCAGTGAGCTTAACTTGGGTGGGTGTGCTTGGCGGCGGTCCTCTCTTCGTTAATGATTTCTTGCGTTCATCATTCAGTCGCAGATATTTGCCAAGATAGCTCGGATGGCGTAACTCGATGTGTCGTTTCAAATTTGAACTCGATGTGGCTGACGTACGTACTTGTTTGTTTAGTCCCGGTGGGCACAGTTTGCACAAAAACGTGAGGTTTTTTCCGTCTGAGTCTTCCTTTGTTTGTACATAAAACTCTGCTAAGTGCTCTTCAAAACTGGCTTCAGCTGTAGCTAAGTTTGAATCACGTGAACTAGTACTAGCACTAGTCATGATGCTGCACCATCAAGGTGTTTGCTGTAAACAGTCGTGTCGTAAAACCTGAGTTTTCAAATGAGCGTGAACGTGAACTGCGCATGCTGCTCATTCCTGCCAGAGTGAGCGCCGCTCTCGTTCACGTTCATTGAATGAAAAGTGACTCGTTCAGTTCAGCGTTCGGCGAAAATATGAACGCGTTCAGTGAACGTCGTTCATTGAACGCGTTCATGCACAACACTGTCTGCTGAAAGGTTGTCTTCTAATATGCCATAGTGCCTAGCCATGGGTTGAAGGGCATCTTGGTGCAGGAAGGTCTTGTGTTTGGGATTAATAGCTGCAACTCCTTTCAAAACGTGGCAACTGTCAGCAGAGAAGCGCCTATTCAATTCACTGATTAAACGGTCAAGTACTGGGAAAAAACAGTGGATTTTGTAGTCTTCTGGTGTTTGCAGTATCTTTTTTCTTGTGTGGCTATTGCTGACATGAAACTGCTGCAGGTGGGAGGGCTGTATTATTTTTCTTTTTGCCTGTTGGCGCTGCATGTCAATGCCCACTCTCTCACACATGTCATTTGCGCCCTGCCACAAATGGGTCCAAGTTTCACCATTGCGTTCTTCTTTGAGTGCGTCAACCAGTGCAAAGACCAGATCAATGGCGGATGCCAAATCTAAATCTGTGGCCTGTAGTTGGTCAGATAAAGTTTTTGTGAGCCCAAATATGTTCTCCAGCATGTAGATTTGCAAAACAAACTGTGCATCAATCAAGCCATTTAGTGATCTAGCCTCAATAGCTCTATGGCTATTTGTTTGATTGCTGACTTCCTCAAGTGTGGCTAAGATGCTAGGGAGGGTTTGCTTTATTGCCCAAAGACTATAGTACTGACATGCCCATCTGGTATCTGACAGACGTTTTAATTCCACAGCTCTTTTAGTGGGCTCAAGTTCTGTTTGTTTCTCCATGAACACTTTGTGAGTTACTGAACCAGAAAAAAAGTTGTAAAGTAGCTGAACTGTGGCAAAGCAGTCAGCAACTGGTTTTACATTATGGACACAGTCAACTAAAACCAAGTTTAATCTGTGTGCATGGCAGTGGATGTACACTGCATGTGGGACTTCTCTGCGAAATTTTTCCTGAACACCATTGTTGCAGCCAGACATTACAGATGCCCCGTCGTAACATTGTCCAACGCATGCATTTTTGTCTATATTGAATTTAGCCAATGCCCCTTTCACTGTCACAAGTAAAGACTCTGCATCCAAACCATCAGCTGGAACAAAATCAAGAAACTCTTCATAAATGTCATCATTGTGTATGTAGCGCAGAACAATAGATATCTGTTCTTTTTTGCTCACATCTTTTGTTTCATCCACCATTAAAGTAAAGTGCTCTCCTAGCTTAACTTCGTTACTAACCTGTTCTCTCAAAATGCAGGCCATTATATCAATTAACTCGTTCTGAATGTCATGATGGACATATTTTGCATTACCTGGCCCACTAGATAATTTTTTGGATACAGTGCTGTCAAACTTCCCCAGCAGATGTAACATTTCAAGGAAATTACCTCTGTTGGTGGACTGCTCATTCTCTCGGTGGCCTCTCTGACCAATGGTTTGACAAGCTGTAAAGCGCAGTGACTCAACAACTGCTCGCATGTAGATCCTGTTTTCTTTAACAATTTTCTTATGTCCATCGTCATGGAGGTGCGTCAAAATCCTCGATCCGTTTTTCTCTCTCTCCTTAAATTCACACCACCCTTCCATTGCCACTTTGTGAGAAGCGCTGGCGTTATGTTGCGCCAGTTTCTCTCCTCCTTTTCTCCAGTTTTTAAACCCTTCCTGGGTGAAGCACTTTTCTGAGTGACCACCAGATCCATGCACACTGTGAAAAAAATGACGACAGGCAAAACAAAAAGCCGCGTCTTTTGACACAGAATATTCAAGCCACTGGTACTGTTTGAACCACGAGTAACTAAAACCCCTGGATGCTAGCTGCCCCTGCGATCCAAAAGAACGACGCGGGTATGATTTTAGTTGAGGCTGTCTTGGTTTCTCGGCTGGGCCATGGCTTAAATCCCCCATTAAATCCACTCCGCCGTCAGGATTCCCACCATCCGTGCCCGCTGTAGCGCTCGATGAGGCGCCATTTCTTTCCATCTGCTCACCTGTCTCCTCCGCCTCGGACCTCCGCACCTCCTCATCCTCCAATTCCTCGGTGTCCTCTGTTTCTAGGATCAAGCAGGGCTCTCCCTCCACTGCAACGGGAATATTTTCACTCCTATTGCTATAATTTCCGTCTGCTCTCAATTTTTTTTGTGGTATGACAAAGCGATCCATTTTTAGCTTCAAGCTATATCTTTAGCGTAGCAGCACTTGCGGGCTCGCGGCAGCGCCTTGAACGCAATGACGCAAGGCGCAGCGACGTTCATGGGGCGTCGCAGTGATTCTTATGTTTATATTTTTTTATATGTCGAATAAATTATTAATTATTATTGTTCTGCATAGTTTGAAGAGAAACATTTTTAAATCTTTATCCCGGATATATATATTTTTTAATCAGGAAGAGGGTGGGGTGGGGGGGTCAAATGGGGGGTCAAGGCGTTTTTTGGGAGGGTCTTGAGACCCCCCAAGACCCCCCCTGGCGCCGCCGGTGAGTACAATGTACTTATTGTGTGCATGTTGTATTGCGAAACATTGCTCTTATTGAGGTGGAATACAGGCAAGTTTATGGAAAGGCAGTGTGGTTGCAAGGTGCGATTTGTAGGGTGATGCCACTCCAAAAAACACCAACTGAGCATACAATACCAAAAATAAAAAGATTTTAAAACATCGCCAAGTAAATCGTTGCAACATGACAATACAAACAACAATAAAATCAGAAATGGATTTTCGACTGTTAGTGCTCCCGTTAGAGACCGTCTGGGATTCAGATTCAGTGATCCAGTTTGGCGCCTCAATCCATGCAGATCTTTTCAGAAAGTCAGCGCGCACCATTAATCTATTTCAGAGTGACGGTATGAGTTTAATACGTTGTACTCACTCTGTTTAGATATTTTAAATAATAAACTGAGGCATAATTGTATTATGAGAATGAACGCTTAAGTTTACCATCACCGTAATGTGGGAATTGCGATCAAGCAATATTGACTAATGGATCGGCAGAGAATCGTCTTTCTGTGAGTCATTATTAAATGATGGTTCTATCTAAATAAATATAATTTAAGGTAAATGTGTGAATACATATTCTCCAAATGTGCACACTTTTGGACTAAAAGTTTGTATGTTGTCTACGAAGCACTGTAATAATAATTAAAAAAAATACATAGCAAACGCAATTTAATACAAGTTTGTCTCTTTATTCTATTCAAAATATCAATAACTAACTACCGACTGATTTTGCATTTCTATCAGAAATTAAGAATGATTAGTGTCATTTTAAGTGGTCAAAGGAAGACATTTATTTTTGCTATTGTTAAATGTTAAGTGATATCTTCCAAAAATGTGTGAATTTCGATGCAATTTTTTCTCTAGCCTATATAGTGTTGATATGGCAGCTAGTTTTGTCATGCTGGCATGTGTGGAAACTGTTACATCTAGCCCCATGTTAGGTTGTGCCCCACTCACCTCTATTACTGACATTGTAATAAAACATTGTTCAAATAAAATACAAAGTCTTCAAACTTGTCCTTTAATTACAGGTGAAATCCAAAACTTTTCCTAGAATGGAAACCAGCAGGATCATCTCAACTGAAAAAGCAACAATTGATATCCAAATAAATCCACATGCGGCACAAAGTGCTGTTATTTGTGATGATGGACAGGAGATCAGAGGAGCACATCACGATACGGCTCTTAAAGGATTTTTTAAAGCACAACCAAAGGCACTGGGGGTAATGCATTAAATAATCAATTGGTATGATGATATATTGTGGTATATATGTACCCTCAGTTTCCTGTGTTTCTATGTCTGATATTGCTTATATTGTTGTGTAGTGTTTGCTCCCTTACTTCTCTGTATACTCTTGGATTATCAAAGAACTTTCTTATTTCTCTTTATCTCGTGTGTGTTTGATTTACATGTGGCAGATATATCATTATATAGGTCCTAAATAGATATGTGCTGGCCTGATTGACTTTAGACTGCAGTGCATAGCCTAAAACATTATTAGCTTCTCTCTATCTGTGTGTCCAAACATGAAATACATGACATACCAAAAATATAATATGGAAAAAAATTAACACTTGACCCATACCTGCCCTCTCTAGGTTGTCCAGATCATGATCGGAGTGACGGTTTTCTTATTTGGTATTGTACGCACCACTGATGTCTACAATTTCCCTGCTGTTTCTTTGTTTAGTGGCATAACCTACTGGGGATCCCTTGTTGTAAGTTTTATTTAATGGATTTGCTTTATTCCCTCTTGATTTTAATTTCCAGAATGAACTCTGAAATGTCTTTTGTTTCTTTCTTAGAACATCAGTGCTGGATCTCTGTCTGTTGCTGCGCAGAATAAACTTCATCCATGTGTGGTATGTACATAATAAGACACAAAAGTGTCTTTTGCAGTGATTTTAGAAAAGCTAATGGGCCTTGTTTGGCACAATGTAGAGCGGACAATGTATTTGAATTATGCAGTGTTTACCACCCTATTCTCTGAACACAGGATATCTGTTGTTACTGTAGTTGATATTAGAGATATTTAAGGTTTGAAAAGGTGGATTTGGGCTAGAAAACATCTCAGTTTACAAATGTAACCATGGCTCCCTGAGAAGGGGATCAAGACACTGCATCTTAGATCAACCCTATGGGGCCGTTCACACAGAATGCGTCTTTGCGTCTAAAAACGCGAGACGCAGCGCTCAGGAGTGGTTTTAAAAAAAGCGCAGCATAGAACGTGAGAGTCTCGAGACGCGCCTTTGAGACGTGATGCAATAATGACAATAACGGAAATAATAGAAATAGGCAAACTGCAGAATTTACAGATACAAGTTTTGACATGGAAAAAAAGAAAATAAGATAATAATGAGCGCCTCCTCCGCCATGTTGCCATTATATAAAACAGTTGTCATGCCAACTCGCAACGCTTGCCCCGCCTCCAAGTTCTTCTGATTGGTCCACTGTTTTGGAACTGACATTGATGAGCTGAGCTGCGTGTAAAAGTTGAAATTCTTTTAACTTGACACGGCGTCTTAAAAACGCGGCGCTCATGTGTGAAGCACTGCAAAAGACGCGAGACGCGAGCGTAACGGTCATGCACGTCCGTCAAGCGCGTGTTTACATAGAAAAACAATGGGAAAGTAGCGCATTGGAATAGAAAAATGCGTTCTGTGTGAACGGCCCCTATGAGGTCCACTATCAGTGTGACCGGTGTCTGAAGCACACACGACATCTTCAGTCCATGACGTCAGTACCAGAGTCTCATGCGTATAAGAGGATGCCCACAATAGACGTCATCAACTTTTTTTTTGTCTGAAGGAGACATGCAGGCAAGCCTGAGGGATGGCAATGTCTCGATCCACTTTTCACAGAACCATGGTTACATTAGAAATCTGAGACTTTGCCTCTCGAAATAGAACTCAACACTGCATCTTGTAATGATGCTATGGGATGCAAATACCCACTGTACCATGCTAAGGGAATGCTTGCCTCATTAGCTGTGCCTATGCACATCCACAGTGAGCATAGCATTACTTTAACAAAATCATGCATTACAACATATTCTGTGGTGATCATATCTCCATAAGAGCACATCAGAATATGTTCAATAAAAGCTGCCACGTCATGCAGCCATATCTGTTTTGTTCTTTCTGCGCCAAAGCTTGTTCTTGCTTAAAATTTGCTGCCATTCTGTTATTAAGGCAAGAAATTCATCATTAGTAAAACCATGTTTATAAAATTCCTTAATGTATTCACTGTTCATCCTGTAATGTTGCATCAGATCAATGAGCAGCAAGTCATAATTTCGACATAGTATATCATAATTTCGACTTTTTAATCTAATAATTTTGACATAGTACAGTATATCATAATTTTCAAATTTTATCTCATGATTATGGGTATTACCCCTAGTTTCACAGACAAGGCTTAAGCTAGTCCTAGACTAATAAGTATGTTTGAGCTGTTTTTAACTGAAAGCAACTTGCACTGATATATCTCAAAATGTATCAGTGTAATTCTTTTGTCTCAAAATCCACACCAGTATTTTTTTTTTCTAGGGTACTTTATAAAAGCTACTTAAATACCCTAATTTAACTAAGGCTTAATTCTAGCCCTGTCTGTGAAACCGGGCCTTAAGTCATAATTTCGAATTTTTATCTCATAATTCATAATTTTGACTTTGTATTTTTTTTTATGTGGCAGAAATGGGCTTCCATAGTTGTGTATTTATTTATTAGGTAGCTTGACTATGCTTACATTTTTGATGACTTTGAAGTGAGAATGGGTTTTAAATATGTACGTGCATGCACACAGTAGGATCAGAAAAATTCAACATTCTTAGAAATGCAAAGCCTTTTAGACACATTGTACTCCTCAAATACATTTGCTTTAACAGAATAAAAGGCAACCACAATTCTATACATGGTAAATTCTCTTTTACCTCTGTGTCTCTAACTAGCACATTCTGTTATTGTTGGACTGATGCATGGATTCTTTGACCTACTTTGGTTTTCAGCAAGCTACAAGTACAGGCATTGAGCTTTATACTTAGAGTATACCAGTTGATTTTTACCAACTTAAATTCAGAGTGCAAACTGTGTGGCTGATGCTTTTTCTCTAGACATTATTCTAAGTTTTCTTAGATCAATAAAACACACTTTTACTTTTCACCAGACAATTTAAAAACTGAGCTGAGGACAAGTGTATGTCATTACTATTCTTGCATGTCATTTTTCAGTTTTCAGCTTTTCTTTCTGTATAGGTGAAATCCTGTCTTGTAATGAATGTGCTCAGTGCCGTAACTGCAGGGCTCGCCATTCTTCTCGTGTCTATGGAAATAGGACTCGGCTCAGAGACCACCAAGTATCAACATTGCCCCAAAACCTATGATCGAACTGAAGACTTTATGTGTATCATGTATGAGGTACTAAATGTATAATTTACAACCCCAAATCAAGAAATGTGTGATTTGTTTATTTTCTTTTTATCCTTTATTTAACTGACAAAAGTACATAGAAAAGATTTTCAAAGTTTTCACTGACAAATTTTGATTTTGATGGCTACAGCACACTCAAAAGTTGGGGCAGAGGCATGTTTAACTGTCACATCACCTTTCCGTTTAATTACACTTTTTAATTGTTCGGCAACTGAGGATACAAATTTTTGCAAGTGGATTTTTTGCCAAATCTCATCTGATACAAGAGATCTGCTCAACAGTCTGGTCATTGTTGTCTGATTCTCCTTTTATGATGGACCATATATTTTCAATAAGAGTCAGATCTGGATTGCAGGTGTAGAATATCTTGAAACCAGTCTGTTGTAGCATGTGCAAAATGAAGCCTGGCATCGCCATGTTCAACTGACATTCTAGGGCACATTTAATGTATTCTGTTTGCAATGTTTTTAGTTCCCTGTTTTTAGTTTCCCATGTTTTTAGTTTATCCCTGTTTAATATACTCATATGACAATATTTCTGTAACATGATATTACGTTGCTTCTTGCATGTCTCACGTAAGTCCTGCATGTCCTGTAAGTGGTGCTACATTTTCTCCTAAACAGATGAACATGAATGTGGAAACAATTCGAAATGACATCTACTGAGTGGTGCTAAAAGTTTAAAAATAACATACCACCTACACTAAATCCTGTCCTAAACATAACTGATAGTATTTGCAAATCAAACATTAGATAAAAACTAACTTGCTGAAGTAACCATGCCATTTTAGCTTCTAGAAGTCTTTAAACTCTTTTATGGAGTGTTTTGTTTCATGTTTCACAGAACTTGTATCCAAGTGCTCCATAAACTACTTTTTAGTATAATATTTTAAAACTCTCTCAGTATAATTGATGGGATATTATTCATGCAACTACTTTCATATGATCATTGCGAATTTTTCTCTGTTTTTTTAGAGGTATGATTTGGGGGTCCTTGGAATATTTCTGGTGTTCTCTATCCTTCAGTTCATCATCTCCATCTGTATCTCAGTATTTGCCTGCAAAGCCACCAGCAACAACATCTTCACAGGGGTCGATGTGGCACTAATTGGGTAAATTATTTAGATGTGATGACTTAATTGCACCAATGTTGCAGTTTTATCTCAACAAAGAATATGTATTTTAGTTTAGATTACAGTTTTTCTCGATTGCTTAAACACATTTCTTGGAACTGTGCCTCATATTCTCAAAACAGTAAACACAAATCCATAACGTCTCACCCAATTCCCCAAACATCCTATTTTCAGGTCAAAATGAAGCTCTATACTCAACACCATTCACTCTTGCTGAAAAACCAAACAAAAACACACACAAGCCCTCAGAAACACACACACATACACACACTACAACATAGTCTTACATGCAAATTCAAAACAACATTTCCAAAACTGGCAAGTTATGTTGCTTGTGGTCCAGAGTTTAGTTCGAAAAAGAACTCGGTATGCCTGTGTCATCCGAAACCGGTGCTGGAGGATGTGATCAATTGTGGAGAGGTTGATGGAATTTATCCCTCGAAAATGATGATTATCCTCAATCACGCTCCTTTGAATTTTTTGCATGCAGGCGAAGTACATTATTGGCAATGACCATGTTTACTAGCTCTCTCTCTTGCTCCTCTGACAAAAGCTTTAGTCTGCCTCCACCAGGTGGTCGTCTCTGTGTCCTACAAAAATAGAAGTAATCATTACTGTAACTGTCACACATCCTTTTTTATGGGAAAAATGGAAACATACTAAAACTCTCTGTATGCAAGGCAATTTGATGCGTTTCTTTATTACAGTAGCATATGTGCAACAGTGTATGTGTTGTCACAGCACAGAGTACAGCACTCAAAAGTTACTGTACAGTAACTTGAGTGAGCAATATTGCAATATTGAATGCTAGTGCTTTCTAAGCATGGATTTGTGATGAAACGGATTTGTGTGTAGAGTTTTGCAGTGACAGTTCAACAAATCTGACTCATGTTTCAAAACAGGGGAATAATGTTTATAGTTTAGGGAAATGGGTGTGCTTTTTGATGAATGGTGTAATGGTTTTGAAATTTTAGTTCAAAAGCCTAGTTATAGTGTTTAAGCAATCGAGAAAAACTGTAAACAAGCCACAACCACTAGCTTAGGTTAAGCTAACAGAATATAAAACAACCAGAATAATGTATGTTCCATTATACTGTTTTTAATATAAGTGGTCTGAAACTATCCCAGGGGTAGGCAAGTTTGGTCCTAGAGAGCCACTGTCCTGCAGAGTTTAGCTCCAACCCTGAAAAAACCCTCACCTGCCTATAGCCTTAGTAATCCTGAAGAGCTCGATCAAAGCCACTGGAAGGCAAGCCTGCATCCTTTAGCCAAAAAAGTGTAACGGCTAATGCCAACGCTCCGCCCCTGACAGTACGCAGGGAAGGACACCAGAGGCTGTTTTTTGAATGTAAGTCAATGGATGAGAGGCTTCACTATGCTGATTAAACAGCTTTTGTGGGGAAATAGCTAATCATTTACTGCCTGTTTGCTAATCTTCAGCATGTTTTACACTAAACAATACTTTAGTTGGGAAATGTAGATTTAAAATGTAGATTTTAGCTTGATAAAAAATTATTTTTTTTAAGAGAAGGCAGACTTGGGAATGTTGCGACTGATGTCACTGCCATTACAGGATAGGCTGAGAGGTGCCGCACATGATTAAGTTAGTTGTTATGCTTTCTCCAATGGTAAGAGATACAGACCCTCTTATCTCCCTATTATATACAATCTCTGGCTCGATTAGCTGTTCAGGTGTGTTTGATTAAGGTTGGAGCTAGAGGTCTGCGTGGAACAGTTTTTTTCGTCCCGCTCCCGCAAAGTTCTATTCTGCATGTACCAGCTCCTGCCTAAAATTCACTCAGTGTTCACACGCTACCTGCATATAGTGATCTTTTTCCTGACACGATGGGTACCGCTAAATTTAGATTGTTTCCAGAATCTTGCATTTAAACTTCCCCTAAAGAAAGAGAGTGATTAGGGATAACAAATATAAAATGTTGCATAGCATATTCAAGATTTTTATTTGTTATTATGATGGTGTCAACACCATAAAAAAAGTCAGAGAAAAAATGTCAAAGAATAATAGGCTAAATATCACAGAGAAAAATAGGCTAAATTTAATAGCCTACAGCAAGTCCCTCAAAACTATAGGCTAAGCCAAAAATACATATAAACGGAAACTGTTGGCTTATTAGCTATACTGCAAAATTAAATCTTTTTTAACATTCACGCAAGAACAGAATGATGCTGACTGACGACCTTTTCAGAATGTCTCTCCTCCAAGGTTGAATGTTCTCTGAAGGTGCACTTGAGCAGATCTGTAATGCAAAGAACATCTTGCCAGTTTTCTCAGGACAGGGAACTGGTGACTGTGTGAACGCCACCACTGCAGAAAATTTTGTTTACTTCAAGTTCAAGCACAGATGCGCTAATGTCAAAGCATCTCGGGAGTGACCAGGTTATTGTCAGACTGCCCGCTCCCGCCTAAAGTACACTATAGTTACTGACCACAATCCGCCTTTCATTCAAAATTTAATCCCGTGTAGCAAGAAATATTATCGGGTCCCGCGGGAGAGCCGTGGGAATGCAGACCTCTAGTTGGAGCTAAATTCTGCAGGACAGCGGCTTTCCAGGATCAAATGTGCCTACCCCTGAACTAGGACAATCTACTGCAGGGGTGGCAAACATCCATCTTGCAGAGTTTTGTTTCAACCCTAATCAAACACACCTGAACAAGATAATCAAGGTCTGAAGGGTTACTAGAAAGCTATAGGCAGGTGAATTTTTATCTGGGTTGGAGCTAAACTCTGCAGGACTGTGGCTCTCCAAGATCGGATTTCTTCACCCAGATCTACTATAGTAGTCTAAACTATCTTCAGCCTTCTATTGTTGAGATGTAGTTATTAATTTACTTAAATAATAATTTAATAATTAATTTACTTAAAAAACTTAAAAACTGTAATTTACTAAAAAACTGCAAATTATATTTTATCAAAAGGATATAAAAACTATAATTCAATTGCAACATGCTTCATTGTAAACTTCAGCCTTGTTCCTACTGCTAGACCATTGAAGTAGGTGACATTGGGCTTTTCTATTTGTTATTTATCACAGTATAGCCTATAAAATAGTCTTCATGGTGTGTGGTTCTTGTTAATCTCTTGTGTACTAACATATCTTGTCTGTTAATTACCAGGGATACTGAGTCACAGTAAGAAGATCCTACCATCCAACGGTTGCAAGGAATCAACCCTCTGGGGTCTTAGAGTATTTTGGAGCCCTGGAGAAGTTTTGACATGTCTCCTGACATTTGTGCTTTT
The DNA here is from genome assembly GCA_036281575.1 of Ancherythroculter nigrocauda. Taxonomy (NCBI): domain Eukaryota; kingdom Metazoa; phylum Chordata; class Actinopteri; order Cypriniformes; family Xenocyprididae; genus Ancherythroculter; species Ancherythroculter nigrocauda. The sequence goes on along the minus strand of VTFQ01000568.1, from coordinate 136,875 downwards.
TTCAGTTGCTTATAAACATAATAATGGCAAAAGTGTCATTAGACTGTATTCAGCATGAATTGGGCTACCATAATATGTGAGCAACATGTATGTAAATGTATTTTTGATTGCCCCAAAGAATGCAGGCGACAACCACAGGATATAATTCTAACAGTGCTATCGAATGAAATCAAGTCAATGAAATGAGTCAATGAAATCTGAGGAATTTCAACATTTTTCAATAAAAAATTTAAAAAATTCCTCAAGATTAATTCCGAGAGGCACCTGAATGTTATGGCTATACAAAGTTATGAAAATGTTTACAGCAAGTTTACAGGTTGATGCATGTTTAAGTTCTCTTTAAAGGTGCCATCGAACGTTTTTTTACAAGATGTAATATAAGTCTAAGGTGTCCCCTGAATGTGTCTGTGAAGTTTCAGCTCAAAATACCTCATAGATTTTTTTAAATTAATTTTTTTAACTGCCTATTTTGGGGCATAATTAGAAATGCGCCGATTCAGGGCTGCTGCCCCTTTAATTGCTCTCCCCCTCAGAGCTCTCGACTCTGTCATTGCATAAACAAAGTTTACACAGCTAATATAACCCTCAAAATGGATCTTTACAAAGTGTTCATCATGCAGCATGTCTAATCGCGTAACTACAGTGTTTATTTGGATGTTTACATTTGATTCTGAATGAGTTTGATGGTGCTTCGTGGCTAATGGCTAATGCTACACTGTTGGAGAGATTTATAAAGAATGAAGTTGTGTTTATGAATTATACAGACCGCAAGTGTTTAAAAATGAAAATAACGACGGCTCTTGTCTCTGTGAATACAGTAAGAAACGATGGTAACTTTAACCACATTTAACAGTACATTAGCAACATGCTAACGAAACATTTAGAAAGACAATTTACAAATATCACTAAAAATATCATGATATCATGGATCATGTCAGTTATTATCGCTCCATCTGCCATTTTTCGCTATTGTTCTTGCTTGCTTACCTAGTCTGATAATTCGGCTGTGCACATCCAGACATTAATACTGGCTGCCCTTGTGTAATGCCTTCCATAATGTTGGGAACATGGGCTGGCATATGCAAATATTGGGGGCGTACACCCCGACTGTTACGTAACAGTCGGTGTTATGTTGAGATTCGCCTGTTCTTCGGAGGTCTTTTAAACAAATGAGATTTATATAAGAAGGATGAAACAATGGAGTTTGAGACTCACTGTATGTCATTTCCACGTACTGAACTCTTGTTATTCAACTATGCCGAGGTAAATTCAATTTTCAATTCGATGGCACCTTTAAGTTTGTTATTCTGATATTTTGCAGAGGAATTCTAACTAAAGAAGGTTACATTTGTTATTAAAAACTTAAAGTGTAAATTAAAGTATAATAGTATGTTTTAAAAAGCTAAAAGGCTAAACTATTCCTTGTTTTATTCATAATTAAATTATTAAAAGAGTTTAATTTCTTTTGTCTATCCAGTCTAAGTTTATAGGGATTTTAAGAAATAATTTGTAATGAATTAAATTACTTATTGAGTAATTAAATTACTTTTCAGACAGAATAATTAGAAATGTATTTATAAATACAACATTGATGATGTAATTATTAGGGCTGGGAGTTTAACGTGTTACTTAGATTAATTAATCTAAAAAATAAAGCGTCAATTATTTGACGCATTTTAACGCACTTGCCCCACCCCCAGGCCTACATAGGTCATCTGACATTTCATACAGTTGACTAATTATGAATATAATGCAGGCAAAAATTCACTGCGTGATATAGCCTATTGATAGTTTTCACGTGACGTCACACCTTGAGGGGAACGCCCCCCTAGTGGGTAAAACAAAGTAAGTGCAGGTCTCAGCAGGACATTAATGATTGATGGGCAAGGCCATAAACAGAGGGGCGTTTTTGAGAGCGTTACCTGATTTGCCCACGTCAGAGTGTGGGTAGGGTTTAGAAGTGGGGTCAGGTGAAGCGGATCATTTTCATTGCATGACACTCATCAGTTTGAAAACACCCACAAATACAGAAATGCCCACTTTTGTTCCTCAGAGATCTCATACTCAAACAAGGCTTTCCTTCTGGCCACCGGTCATTTTCACCAGGATTGTAGTTAGATCTAATTGTCACATGTCTGCTGTGTTGTATTCCTTAGTTTGACCCAGTTTCTGTCTGTCAGTCTGTTAATCATGTAATGTTTCCACCTGTGTTCATTGTCTCCCTCATTAGTTCCTTTGTTTGATAGTTGTATTTATTCCCTGTGTTCTCCTCCAGTCTTCGTCTGTTATCGTTAATGTTAAGTTGTGTATAATGAGTTCCTGCCTGTTTCTGTTATTAAATATCACTCTTCGTATTCTCCTTTGTCCTTGTGCTTTCATACACACGTTACATGACAGAAGAACCGACCTCAACAGTTTTTACGGCGTTTTTGTTTCCTTTTGTTTTTTCCCTCCACCATCTCAATGGACTTTCCTCCAGTTGTCCTGCTATGATTGGAGCAGAGGGACTGCTCCCTGCAATCACACACCAGGGATTTTTTGGAGTTGGCATGCCTAACACACTATCCCAACCACTCGCACTGCGCATTTTACATCTCCAGCCTAAGCGAGCGGTCCTCATGAGGATTTTGCTGCATTCATGGAGTGGGTGCTGATGTGTAACAACTCACCATTCACCATCGGCCTCACGGAGGAGGACTTCACCACCGGCCCCACTCCACTGCCAGACACCAACCAACCACCACCAGCGCACAATGCGACGGAGATGTTGTTTGAGCCCACCGCAGACTGTGGAGACCAGCCACCAGCGAGACACGAGCCCGTAACAAGGATCAGGACGGAGTGTTTCACTGCCACGGAGCCCAAACCACTGACAGAGTCTGACCAGGTGCGCGAGCCGGCAACACCGTTCGTTGTTGAGGGAGTGATTGTGGAGCTCGAGGGCTGGGAGGAAAGCCCCGCCCCGCCTCATCGGCTACCTCTGGGTCTCCATCTTCAGCTGCATGTCCATTGGTCATCCCCAGGGTGTTGTCTGCCACCAAGTGAACACCACCATGGCTCCTCCCACCTGGGACTCCACCCTGGGGCCTCGTCATGGTTGGTCTCTGGACCAACACCTGGCTCCTCCTGCTCCTGGCTTTTCCCTGGCTCCTCCCACCCTCCACTCCCCCTTGGACTGTTTTTTGTTTTTGCCTTGGACTCTTTTGGGTTCTCAGTTCATCGCCCTTTCCAGAGCCCCCTCCTCCTGAGGGATCTTTTAATATCACTGCTTTAGTACATTAAGGCACTTTAAGGGTGGGTTGATTTTTTTTTGCCTGCCGTCGGTTCACCCTCTGCCTATGCTTCTTGATCAGCCCTTTAATGCTAGCGGTCTTTCTGCGTGTCACGATCACCAGTGAGAGTGCCTATCATTGCCACCAAAGGGCACTCCATCCTGAACTACACACATCATTTTGACTCCGTTTCCCATCTACCCTCATACCCTGGACTGATCACCCTGCACCTGCTACCCATTATACAATCACTCACTCACACATAAGACACTTGCACCCACACCTCTATGCGAAGTCTTGTTTAGCCCCGGTGATCATTTCTGAGCGTTATTGTGGACTGCTACTCTAGTGTTTGACTGGACTGTTCCTTGTGTTTGATTCTCTGCTGCCTGCCCTGACCATTTCCTGTTCCTGGATTCTGTACATTTGCTGCCTGCCCTGATCTCTACCTATCTTTGGACCCTATTTGTTTGCTTTTCAATAAAAATTGCAAATGGATCCTCACTCCGTTGACTCAATCCTTAAATTGCGTAGTTAATCTGTGTTTAAAATTCACAACTCGATTTAAAATAAAACCCAGATCAACTAATCCTTGATTAATGTTAAACTTTGCTTATTTTATTCCTTATTGGTGCAAATGACCACCCTATAGGTATCCATATACAGCACCTGCAGTGATTTTTAAATCACTAAAAACAGCGGGATGATTTTTTTAAAAAGCTAACGTGAAAAACATATCACTAAAAACAGCGGGATGATTTTTTTAAAAAGCTAACGTGAAAAACATATCACTAAAAACAGCGGGATGATTTTTTTAAAAAGCTAACGTGAAAAACATATCACTAAAAACAGCGGGATGATTTTTTTAAAAAGCTAACGTGAAAAACATATCACTAAAAACAGCGGGATGATTTTTTTTAAAAAGCGTGAAAACGTGAAAAACATATATGCACCTATATAGCATATAGTTCATGATAGGCTATAGTTAACAAGTTTGTGAATATTTTGAATAAAAAATGAAAAACAAAATAGAAGTAATACATCTGTCATACAGTGCTATTGTGCATGTGATGTGTCGCCTCACATTGATAATAAATGTGCACATGTTGTGAATTAAATTAATTAAATTAGTAACCATAGTTTTCTTGGTTGCCTTCAGTAAATGAACTTATCTAAGAAAATGATTCATAAAACATTAATTGACCATATATTTACTTTCAATTTCATATTTCCATAGTTATAAAAAAAAACTCAACATATAGTTCACCCCAAAATTAAAATTCAGTCATCATTTACTCAACCTCATGGTCCAAAAGTTTGTGCATTAAATTATGTTGAAAAATATTTTTTCTCTTACTTTTTGAAATGTCTATTTGATTATTTACGTAAAAATGACTTTATGATAAATTATCTTTTGGGGATAATTTCTTAGCCAAATTTTCATGTACGATAAACATGTCATAAACATGCCACATCATGTAATTAATTAGATTATAAATTTTAATCACCTCCCAACCATCAACCATAGTAAGTAATTCATTTCTTTTTCAAAGTAACTAACCCAACATTGGTGTCTGGGACACCCAGTTTAACTTAAGTCAGGTGCTTAGGGGAAAATCTACCACAGTCCGATGAGGTCTATACATGTACCAAGTTTGATACTAATACATGCAAGTGTGTTTGATATATGGTCCAAGTTTTTGGACCTCATTGAAGGGTGTGCTGTCGAGCCCCCCCTACCACGCCCGGATACCAGCTTCGGCCAGGTCCTAATGGCTGCAGATTTCGACGTGTGTGCAAATTTTGAACTTTTTTCGAGCACGTTGAAGGTTGAGAGAGAGAGAGAGAGAGATAGAATCCCTAGGAAAAAAATATGTATAATTAATATGTAGCTCATTATATTAAAGGTTTATTTCCATACTAACAATTTAACATTCTTCTTTGTAATTTTAAAGTACTTATCTTATTAGTTTTATATTTAGGTGTATTTTTACATTCAAACTCTGTAATTCTGGATGCAAATATAGCAAACTATTTTCATTACATCAAACAATGCATAGTTTTTAAAGTGTACAAAGCTACGCTGCTCTGCAGGTTGAAACTTTTTAGGTCTCTTCCCAAACACCAGTTGATGCAATAGCTTAAAACTGTGAATAGAGATGAGGAAGCACACATTCTTTACAAGCTCAAACTTGCATTAGTTACCTGTATTTGATGAGAGAAACCCCATACTGAAAAATCTGGAACTAGAAAAGGCAGAGCATAGAGAAAAGGTTCTAAAAAGAACTGAAATGCATCCCAGCATTCAATTGTGGAAAACACACTTTCAAATGGAAAATTTAGAATCCTTAATTTGTCAGATTGTCAGTGCATGTCTGTATTATGGAAACATCTTGCTGTGATGTGACAGTATTAACCACTACGGGTATTTTTACACCTATGGATCGTTTGTTTTGTTCCGAAACAGGGACTAAATTTGATACAATGTTGCATTTTCTTCTTGGTTCGGTTCGCTTTCACACAGCAACATTTCAAAGCGTACCAAAATGCATTTATGGAAGTCACATGCGAGTAAAATGTCCTCTTATTGGTCAGAGTTTTCTCAACGTCGTCCATACCCAGGTGAAAAAATGTACACTTCTATAATGTACTTAAAGTGCTCTATTTTTGTACTTAATATACTAAAAATATTTCTTTAGTACTACTTAAGATCATCTTAAGAACATCTAAATCTGTGCTATTTTGAGACTGCATGAAATATGAACGTCTCGGTTACATAGGTAACCCTCGTTCCCTGAAGGAGGGAACGGAGACGTACGTCGGACAGACCGACGAATAGGAATCTCGCTAGAGAGGCCAATCTACTTCGAGTGTAACTAAACGAGCCAATGCACATTGGCATGCAATCATATGCATCAGCTGCTTGCCTCGCAGCGCGGGTATATAATGAGCAGCAGGTGCGTTGCATCTTCAGGTTTTCGCTGAGGAGCCGAACCCAGCAGGCGGCAGCATCAGCAGGACAACGCCTGTGGCGACGGGACGTACGTCTCCGTTCCCTCCTTCAGGGAACGAGGGTTACCTATGTAACCGAGACGTTCCCATTCAGTCGGTCACGTTCGACGTACGTCGGACAGACCGACGAATAGGAATCCCTACCAAAGCGCCACAGGAGCTGCCCTCTTCCAGCGCTCTGTCGTGAGCCACCTGAACCCCCTTGCCTAAGGACGGTGGGACCAGGCTCACGCAGAGAGGGTCGATCACTGTTGTTCCCAAAACCCACTCAGTGCGACAATTGGATAACGCTGGGAAAGCGTAGCCTTACATGCGATAAGGAACGCTGCGGAAGCCATATCCTTCCCCGAAGGAGTTATATGGATAAGTACATATGGACTAACCTTGTAGGTTGTACAACATATGGAAGAACTAGGGTGACTCCACTCGGTGAGAGATGGGTTCTCCCAGAGGGAAAGACACGGGCTTCGTTTAGGAGCAGCCATGGAAAAAGCCATATGGGATCCCCGTAGGGTCACACATATGGAACCCAGCCTAAATCCGGTTCTCAAGGATACAACGGAGTATAGGCCTGGCGCCAGACGCTCCGCCACGTCGGCTGCCGAAGGGTAACCGGAGGACTCAACAGGGTCTGCCCGTAGGGACTCTCTGGAGAATAGAATGCGCATGTAGCGCAGCAAGCCGACACTAAGCCGGGGCCTCTCCGTGCCTCTGACCTGAGGCGAGAACACGGGAGGAGACCGGCTCGACACGAAGGCTATAGTATCTGGCGAACGTGTTAGGTGTCGCCCAGCCCGCAGCTCTACAAATGTCTGTTAGCGAGGCGCCACGAGCCAGCGCCCAGGAGGAAGCCACACCTCTCGTGGAGTGGGCATGCAACCTGAGCGGGCAGGGCACGCCCTGAGCTTGGTAAGCCAGGGCGATGGCATCCACTATCCAGTGGGCCATCCTCTGCTTGGAGACAGCCTTTCCCTTCTGCTGGCCTCCGTAACAGACAAAGAGCTGGTCTGAGGTCCTGAAGCTTCGGTTCTGTCTATGTACAGTCGCAAGGCGCGAACTGGACAGAGCAAAGCCAGGGCTGGGTCTGCCTCCTCCGAGGGCAGCGCTTGCAGGCTCACTACCTGGTCCCTGAAGGGAGTGGTAGGAACCTTGGGCACATAGCCAGGCCGGGGTCTCAGTACCACGTGGCTGTCACCCGGCCCGAACTCTAGGCACGATTCGTCGACCGAAAATGACTGCAGGTCCCCTACCCTCTTGATGGAGGCCAATGCCACCAGCAGCAAAGTCTTCATAGAGAGAATCTTTAAGTCTGCTGACAGCAAAGGCTCAAAGGGAGCAATCTGGAGTGCTCTGAGCACCAGAGTAAGGTCCCAAGAGGGTATGGAGGGGGGACGAGGAGGATTTAACCGTCTCGCCCCCCTAAGGAACCTGATGACCAGGTCGTGCTGACCAACAGATTTGCCATCTATGTGGTCGTGGTAAGCGGATATGGCAGCAGTATGGACTTTGAGGGTGGAGGGGGACAGCCTACGCTCCAACCCTTGCTGCAAGAAGGAAAGCACGACTCCGATCGAGCATCTTCGGGGGTCTTCTCGGCGAGAAGAACACCACTCGACGAACAGGTTCCACTTCGAGGCGTAAGCACGTCTCGTAGACAGTGCACGTGCCGAAGTGATGGTGTTAAGTACCTCAGGGGGTAAGTCACCTAGAACCTCCGCGTCCCGTCCAGGGACCAGACATGGAGTTTCCAGAGGTCTGGACGCGGGTGCCAAAGAGTGCCCCGTCTCTGAGAGAGGAGGTCCTTCCTCAGAGGGATGGGCCAGGGAGGGGCTGTCGCGAGGAGTGAGAGTTCTGGGAACCAGGTCCGGTTGGGCCAGTAAGGCGCAACTAACAAGACCTGCTCCTCGTCCTCCCTGACTTTGCACAGGGTCTGTGCAAGTAGGCTCACTGGGGGAAACGCATATTTGCGCGGGCCCCGGGGCCAGCTGTGAGCCAGTGCGTCTGTCCCGAGTGTCCCCTCGGTCAGAGAGTAAAACAACTGGCAGTGGGAGGTTTCTGGTGAGGCAAACAGGTCTACCTGAGCCTCTCCGAACTCTCTCCAGATCAGCTGAACCACCTGGGGGTGGAGTCGCCACTCTCCTGGCAGCGCAGCTCGTGATAGCTCGTCGGCCACACGGTTGAGCACACCGGGGACATGAATGGCGCGAAGCGACCTCAGATGCTTCCGACTCCACAGGAGGAGATGGCGGGCGAGTTGCGACATGCGACGGGAGCGTAGACCACCTTGACGGTTGATGTACGCAACGGTCGCAGTGTTGTCCGTACGGACCAGTACATGCTTGCCCTGAAGCAGGCCTTTGAGGCGGCTCAGAGCAAGGCGTACTGCCAGCAACTCGAGGCAATTGATGTGCCAATGCAGATGGGGTCCCGTCCAAACCCCTGAGACTGCATGCCCGTTGTACGTGGCACCCCAGCCGGTGGCAGAAGCATCTGTGAAAACCACAGCATGCCGGGACACTTGTTCTAGGGGCACTCCTGCCCGAAGAAACAAAGGGTCCGACCACGGACTGAAGGTTCGGCGGCACTCCTGAGTGATTGGCACCCGGAACGTGCCGCGTTGCCACGCCCATCTCGGGACTCGGCCGTGAAGCCAGTGCTGAAGCGGTCTTATATGAAGCAGACCGAGCGGTGTTACAGCCGCTGCAGCCGCCATATGCCCCAGGAGCCTCTGAAAGAACTTCAGTGGGACCGCTGTCCTGCCATTGAACGTATTCAGGCAGTTCAACACCGACCGAGCACGTTCCTCTGTGAGGCGTGCTATCTGTTCGACCGAATCCAACTCCATACCGAGAAAAGAGATCCTCTGCACTGGGGCGAGTTTGCTCTTTTCCCAGTTGACCTGAAGCCCCAACTGGCTGAGGTGACTGAGCACCCAATCCCTGTGTTCGCACAACTGATCCCGAGACTGTGCTAGGATGAGCCAGTCGTCTAGATAGTTGAGAATGCGAACACCCTGTTCTCTCATGGGAACAAGGGCTCCCTCCACGACTTTCGTGAAGACGCGAGGAGACAGGGCCAGCCCGAAGGGTAGGACTCTGTACTGATATGCTCGACCTTCGAACGCGAATCTCAGGAATGGCCTGTGTCGCGGAAGAATCGAAACATGGAAGTACGCGTCCTTCAGGTCGATCGCTGCAAACCAATCTCGGGGACGGATGCACTCGAAAATGCGTTTCTGCGTGAGCATTTTGAACGGTAGCTTGTGAAGGCTCCGATTCAAAACTCGCAGGTCCAAGATCGGTCGTAACCCGCCGCTTTTCTTGGGTACAATGAAGTAGGGGCTGTAGAACCCCGACCTCAAATCGGCTGGAGGGACCGGCTCTATCGCGTCCTTCACCAGTAGGAGCGGGGTCACAGTGTGCTGTGCAACACTTACCTGCTTCCACGGGTGGACAGAGGGAGCAGTCGAGGTTATGCCTACCTGCTGCTCGCTGCTGTCCGCTGGCGACAGAAGAGGTGGATGAGAGTGGTGAGGTTCTAGCCCTCCCACTGCTCTCCGAGCCCTCTTCGGACCCGGAGATAGAGGAAACTGCTCTTTTATTGAAAATTTGGGGGAACAAAAAGGGGAAACAAAAGATTCTCCACCCGGCCCTCCTCCGGGGGAAGGAGCGGTGCGGTCACCACCTCCTGAAGAGCAGTCCCGTCCATCTCCGGGTCGCCCGTCCTAGGGTCGCTTGGACTTGGCCTTGCCACCCTTCTTCTTAGGGGGTGGCTGGACGGGCTGGGCACCCCGCCCGCGACCGGCTCCACGACGCCGCTTGGATGGAGGCTGCTGCTGCTGGGGCGTGGGAGCGGGGGCGGCTGCAGGGGGGCGCCCTCGGCGACGGGCAGTCTGAGGTGCCGCCGGCGGTGGAGGTGCAGCAGCTGACCGCCTCGGCAGGATGTGACTGATGGCCTCAGACTGCTTTTGTACAGCCGAGAACTGTTGGGCAAAGTTCTCGACCGCGTCGCCGAAAAGGCCGGTCTGGGACACGGGGGAATTAAGAAACCTGACCTTGTCGGTATCCCTCATGTCCGCGAGACACAGCCAGAGATGGCGTTCCTGGACCACCATGGTGGACATCGCACGACCCACAGACCGCGCCGTAACCTTCGTCGCACGAAGCGCGAGGTCCGTCGCGGCACGAAGTTCTTGGAGAACTTGCGGATCATGACCACCCTCGTGCAGGTCCTTCAGTGCCTTGGCCTGATGGACCTGCAACAACGCCATAGCGTGTAAGGCGGAAGCGGCTTCCCCACAGGCCTGATAAGCCTTGCCGGTAAGATCCGACGAGTACTTACAGGCCCGGGAAGGGAGAGACGGCTCCCCCCGCCAGGTGGAGTTAGGGCACAGTTGCATAGCAACGGCCCGTTCCACAGGGGGTATGCGCGTATAACCCTTAGCCGCTCCACCATCAAGGGTGGTGAGGGAGGAGGACCCACTGACACGGCTTCGGGCAGTAAAAGGTGCCGTCCACGTGCCAGTGAGCTCTTCATGCACCTCCGGGAAGAAAGGCACTGGGGTGGGGGACTGAGAACCAGCCCTTGCCACCCCGAGATACCAATCATCCAACCTCGAGGGCTCGGGACACGGTGGAGGATTCCACACGAGCCCGACCCTGTTGGCGGCCCGGGAAAGCATAGCCATCATTTCCGGGTCTGAATCGGGCACAGTTGTCACTCCCGAGGGAGGCAGCTGCGCCGAATCGTCCTCCCCAGAAGCGTCAGGCTCACCCTCCGATGCAGCGATCGACATCCGGTCGTCTTGGGGAGCTCCGAAGGATACGGATGGTACACACCTCTGGGGTGGTCCACCGCGTTCCCCCGGCAGCTCTACTGGCTGCGGAGCGCAAGAGGGGTGAGGGTTCCTAGGGGGTTGGTTCCCCGAAGGAAACGCGCTCACCGTGATCCTCAAGTCACCAGCCCCGCCGCCCGAAGCAACCCTCTGAGGAGGATTGGAACGAGGCGTCGGGACCGGGACTCCACCCCTTTGCAGAAAGTGGAGTCTCGACCGCAGCTCCGCGACGGTCATCTTCCCACAATGGGTACATGACTCGTCCACAAACGCCGCCTCAGCGTGCCTTAAGCCCAAGCACGCGATACAGCGCTGGTGACCATCCCGAGGCGCCAGGTAACGACCGCATCCAGAAACACACAAGTAGAACGACATCTTTAAAAAGACGCGAACTACTCGTGTAAGCTCTTTCAAGGACTGACTCTTTTAGGTGCTGAAGCACGCAGGGGAAAAGCCGCTGCAGCACAGACAGGGAAATGTGCAGCCTGTCGTGTGCACTCTCCTTGAAGGCGCTCTCTTACCAGCTGTAATAACAGCTTTTTAGCGCTCTAGGCGCACCATTTCACCAGCCGTGAGAACGGCCTTCACGCTGATTACAGCTTTTGCTCAAATAAAAAGGCAAAAAAAAACAAAGGAGAAATCGGCCCCGCTGCTGCGCTGTCCGCCTGCACCGCAACTAAGAGACGTCTCGAAGAGCAGACTCGTTCACACTCGTGCTTTCAGTAGCTATCTTCTTCAGTGTTGAGAAGGTTTGGCTCCGAAGCGAAAAGCTGAAGATGCAACGCACCTGCTGCTCATTATATACCCGCGCTGCGAGGCAAGCAGCTGATGCATATGATTGCATGCCAATGTGCATTGGCTCGTTTAGTTACACTCGAAGTAGATTGGCCTCTCTAGCGAGATTCCTATTCGTCGGTCTGTCCGACGTACGTCGAACGTGACCGACTGAATGGGAACTAAAATGTGCTTTTAATATACTATGTATTTAAAAAATATATTTAGCTACCACTTGTAGTACACTATGGGTTCAAATGTACTATAAGTAGGTCTAAATACTTTTTCTAAATACAGAGATAGTATATTAAAAGCATATTTTAGTTCATATTTCATGGTGTCTCAAAATAGCACAGTTGAGTACACTTAGATGTTCTTAAGATGATCTTAAGTAGTACTAAAGAAGAATTTTTAGTATATTAAGTACAAAATTAGTGCACGAAAATAGAGCACTTTAAGTATATTATAGAAATGTACTTTTTTTTACCTGGGTAAATAATGATTGACAAGTTCGCTCCATGAGCTTATTGTGTCAGTATTTGTAAATGTCGAGACACACGCAAACACTATATGAATGTAGCCATCATTCCTACTGTTAAATATACTATTCATATTAATGCTGCAGCAAATACAAACGCACGCGCTCTCTCTGAATATCCCAGTGGTGTCTAGTAGGTTGTGTCAGTGTGTCAAGACCATATATGAATGTTATAATGAAGCAGAGCGGGAAAAAGGCTTTGTCGGACCAACGTGATCTCATGAGAATAGGTGTGTATTTTTACGTTAAGTGTGGTTCTACCACATGTACATATACTTACGTTTTCATACACACAAAAACGTACAACATTGACGTATTTATAGCACTAAAACTTACAAATACTTACATATTAACAGCAAAAAAACGTAAATCATCTAACGTAAAGTGTGAATGTGAATTCCCATGTATTAATATTAAAATCGTGGTTTTAATTTTTTAAATCTGTTGTATTCAATTGTCCTATCAATACATGTTTTTAGTTGAATTTATTGAAAGCAGTTTACTCATCTACTTAATAGGAAATAACATTTCTGTTCGTGACTTGTGCTGCAAACTTGTTTTGGAGGATTACATAATGTTAAACAAGACTACACTTTGAAACCTTAAAATGAATAAAATTTCTGTAATTGTTTAACCATTTTGTAATATTTAGTTTGTTTGCTGCGCAATTTTCTCCTATGCAGCGACTGACAATACAACCATGCAATACACCAAAGCACAACATAAATTCACAAATCACATTCATTTTATTTGTTTGCTGTACTCCACATCTTTAGAATCCATATGTTTGTAAGGAACAAATCCAAATTCAGCCCTTTATCCGGCGATCTTCATCTTCATTCTCAGCAGCGACCGTCACAGTCAAAGCCCGCGTTCGTTATGATTCAAATTTGAAAGTAGCACCAATGCGCCACCCTCGAGAAGTGTTACAACATGGTTTACGGCACTGATATCGAACGCTCATTGGTTCTCACCTGCTTCGTCACAGGTTGCGACATGCCGTGTTTCAGTGGATTGACATTTAAAATGAGTATCGCGCCTTCACGGGGAGAAGCCGGATTCATAATTTCACTGATTAATAAATTAAATTCTGCTTTGTACCCTATAAAAACTATTACCGCCAGAGAGGACTGGAACTCATCATCATTTGAACTACTTTTGGTACCACTTTTGAAAAGAGCGGAATGTGATTGCTTTCACATCTCAGCAAGATGTGATTGCTTTCACATCTTCTTCAAAGAGGTCTCGGTACGCTCGTTTGGTCCGATTTTGGTGTGCATCCGAGTGTGATTGCTGCTTTCACACCTGCCCAAACGAACCGCACCAAAGGAGGAAACGAACTCTAGTACGATTAAACCGAACTAAATTAGGCTGGTGTGAAAGCACCCTAAGTCATAATGCTGCTCCAAGCACTACAGTTTAAAATTACAAACAATATCTTTAAATTAACAACTTTACTGTTATTTTAAGTATTACATAATTAATGACAAATTACAGTAATTCTTATTTTTATACAGGAAAATTTATGCAGTAATTTTTTTTTTCTGTTTTCCTAAGTTACATGCAAATTTTTGTAAAATTACAAAAATAGTCTGTAATTAAATATGTAGCTCATTATATTAAAGGTTTATTTCCATACTAACAATTTAACATTCTTTTTTTTTTTTTTTTTTTTTTTTTTTTAATTTTTAAAGTATATCTTATTAGGTTTATATTTAGGTGTATTTTCATATTCAAACTCTGTAATTCTGGATGCAAATATAGCAAACTATTTTCATTACATCAAACAATGCATAGTCTGTTTTTAAAGAGTACAAAGCTGCACTGCTCTGCAGGTTGAAACTTTCAGGCCTCTGCACACACACCAGTTGATGCAAATTGCTTTACAAGGGAAATTGTGAATAGATCTTTACAAGCTCAAACTCGCCAATCGCCTATCAACTTCACAAACATGCTCATGGCATACAGCCATCTTAAATTATTTGGCAAGATTTTATTTAGATGTTATCTGATCAAAATGTGGATTTGTTATTTGTGTGAGAGAAACCATATACCTACCAAAAAATTTGCAATTAGAAAAAGAAGAGCATGGAGAAAAGGGTCTAAAAAGGACTGGAATGCATCCCAGCATGCAATGTGTGGGAAACACACATTCAAATGGAAAGTTTAGAATCCTCAATTTGTCAGATGTGCATGTCTGTATTATGCAAACATCTTGTTGTGAGGTGACAGTATTAACCACTGAGTCATCATGCTGCTGCAGGCACTACAGTGTAAAATACAAACAATATCTGTAAATTACAGGCACAATATGTAAGATTTTTGGATTAAAATATCCCAAAACCCCTAGATCAATGTAATATATGTTGTTGACTTATGTACTTACATTATCCCAAATGTTTCTAAAAATGTTTAAATCGAGAGAAATATCAATGACATCATACCTGTGTTACCCTAAACAGTTTAAACACATTAATTAACAGAAAACTAATCATGTTATTTACAGTGCATCCGGAAAGTATTCACAGCGCTTCACTTTTTTCACATTTTATGTTAGAGCCTTATTCCAAAAGGGATTAAATTCATTATTTTCCAAAATTCTACAAACAATACCCCATAATGACAACATAAAAGAAGTTTGTTTGAAATCTTTGCAAATTTATTAAAAATAAAAAATTTAAAAAATCACATGTACATAAGTATTTACAGTCTTTGCCATAACACTCAAAATTGAGCTCAGGTGTATCGAGGCACAAATCTGGGGAAGGGTACAGAAAAATTTCTGCAGCATTAAAGGTCTCAATGAGCACAGTGGCCTCCATTGTAAATGGAAGAAGCAGTGTTGCCAACTGCTTTCAATTGAAAGTAGCTAAAACTGGTAGCTAAAAGTCACTAGATGACATAATGGCAAATGTATTGATCTATATAAATATGAATAGAGATCAGTGGACAAAATAAGAATCTAGATAAGGTTTGTCCAAGAAGTTGCTAGATTTGTCCCTAAACTTAAAAAAAAAAAAAAAAAGCCACAAAAGGGGCAGGGAAGTCATTAAATCTAGTGACAAAATCCCTAAATTGGCAACATTGGGAAGAAGTTTGGAACCACCAGGACTCTTTCTAGAGCGGGCTACCAGGCCAAACTGAGCAATCGGGGGGAGAAGGGCCTTAGTCAGGGAGGTGACCAAGAACCCGATGGTCACTCTGACAGAGCTCCAGCATTTATCTGTGGAGAGAGGAGAACCTTCCAGAAGAACAACCATCTCTGCAGAACTCCACCAACCAGGCCTGTATAAGCGGCCAGACAGAAGCCACTCCTTAGTAAAAGGCACATGACAGCCCACCTAGAGGACTCTCAGACCATGAGAATCAAAATTCTCTGGTCTAATGAAACAAAGATTGAGCTCTTTGGCCTGAATAGCAAGTGTCATGTCTGGAGGAAACCAGGCACCGCTTATCACCTGGCTTATCACCTACAGTGAAGCATGGTGTGGCAGCATCATGCTGTAGGGATTTTTTTCAGTGGCAGGAACTGGAAAACTAGTCAGTGTCGTGTTATTAAACTAAAGAGATCAGGCCCATTGAACGTGGTAACTCATTTACCATTCCTTTATTCACTGCACTTTTACCCATACAGGTCTTCCCTGTCATTCGTTGACTCCTCCCAGCCCCTCTCTCTTAAAGAGACCCATATTAAACATATAATAATCACAACACATCTCCCCTTCTAACAACACTTAAGACAGTAAGCCAATAACAACAAGACCATACATTAGCCTTCAAAATTACTTTTGAACTTAAACCAAACATATCCTTTTTTCCCTTTTTAACTGAATGTGAAACCCACATTAACTCTTCTGTGACTTACAAGTCCAGTCAGTTTGGTTGGATCACCATCCTTCCTGATTGTGTAACATGGGAGTTTTTACTGTTTGGCCTTTTGAAGGTTCTGGGAATGCTCCCCCTCTGTTTGATCAACAGTTTTGGGGAAAATTTCAGCACATGGTTTGGTGTCTGACATAGGAACAAGATGACATATGTTCCTTCTGATGGTGCCTTGAGGGCTTTCCACCAGGTATGAACGAGGTGCTGAATGGGATGCTACCACGGTGCCCTCGGTGTTCGTGTCTGTAATCCAAATTCTCTGATCTGAAGAAAGGTGACTGAGTTGTCTTGCACGGTGATGTGTGTTGTACCTTGCAGCCTGCTTCTCACTCATTCCCTTTTTGCTTGCTGCTACCACAGTGTAGTTAGGCAGGTTTGGAATCAGAAGCGAGTGATGCTATGGTATCGGTGTGTGTATTCTTCACCCCATTAGGAGCTGTGCAGGACTATAGCCATTCGCCAGTGGTGTAGTTCTGTAAGCCAGCATTGCCAAATAGGGTTCTTTTGCTTTGCCGAGCAGATGTTTTATCGTCTGAACATGACGCTCAGCTTCTCCATTGCTTTGAGCAAATCTTGGGCTGCTGGTGATGTGACTGAAGCCATAGTCCGCTGCAAAGCTTGCAAATGACTGGCTGGAAAATTGAGGTCCATTATCAGAGAAAAGGATCTCTGGAATTCCATGTCTTGAAAACATAGACTTCAAGTGCACTACTGCATCATGAGATCTTGCAGGGGTTAGTTTAGCAATCTTCACAAATCTGGAAAAATAGTCCACCGCCAGTAGATAAGTGATTCCATGCATTGCCTCAAGCTTAAGCCATGGTCTTGCTGGGAAATCAGAGGACGTTAAAGCCTTGGTTGGATTGACTTGTTCTTTAACCCTTTAAGACCTGAAGGCTTTTTTTTTTTACAAAAGTAAAGACTCATAACTCCAAACCTGTAGGAAGGAGTGTCAGAAGGTAGGTATCATTTGATAGAACATTTTTTAAATTTTAAGAAAATATAAATTACATTACATTTGGACATTATCTTGCTGAGAAACAGCGGATAAAAGACAAAAAATATATATAATATAATTTTTCTTTTTTTTATTTGACATGGAATAACTCAGGAACGCAATAAGATTGGATAAAAAAATCTTTTTTGGTGATGCTCTCCTACATATGAGCTGCATCTGGTTCAAATTTCATGGCGATAGCATAAAGTATTGTTTAATAAATTGTTATTCATTTTTTCCACAGACAGGTGGCACCAATGGGTGGTAAACTCCGGTTTAGAGGCACTTCTCAGGGCTTGTCAGGAGTTTTTCAAAATGGTTAGATACATTAAAAAGATGAGATTCTAAGCTTTAAAATGATATCTATTTTGTGTTATTCCACATTGGAAAATGAACATGGATGGGTCTGGGAACACTGGATACACATTTCATCCCTGAAAGATGAGAGACATGTTTTTAGCCAAGTATGTTAAATCAATCCATGAGTAATATCTTGTGATCAACGCAATATATTGATATATGTTGATTTTGTATTCATTTCAATCTTGAGAATCTGCTTTAAATAATTATGTTTTATGATCTGTGCATTTTTCATGAATTTTTGTGCTACCTATATAGATTAAATTTTTATTGGCTCTTAAAGAGAGACACGCAAATGGGAGCGCCGACGCTCCATCCGGTCTTAAAGGGTTAATACATGTTGTGTATGTAGACTTGGCCACCACACTGAGTCTCGAGCACAGAGTCTACATCTAGCAACCCCCTGGTGCCCTTAGTGCAGCTTCGCCAGGACTATGCTCCACATAGCTGCGGGTATCCCTTTAATAGAAGACCATCATGGACTGTGAGAACTGCTCTTTCAGGCTAGAATTTCCCTACCTCTCCTGTTATGTGCCTGAGGTCTGGCCATCCTTCCTGTCATCAATTCATCACCTCAGAACAGGTGGAGTCCATTTTCAGCTGTTATTTGAGTTCAGCCAAATAGTTAGTCTGGAAGGCATGCACCCTGTGACAGTCTCTACATAGATATTAGTGTCTTCCATCAAGTTGGCATCAGAATTGAATTCTCCTCGCTTATTTGTTACTGGTGAATGAGACAACGTGTCAGCTGTTAACAGCGTTTTGCCTGATGCATGTGTGATGGTGTAACATATGCCACCAGCTTCCACTGCTCTTCCTCTTTCTGATAAAGAACCGCACCAAGGCTGTATGATGATGCATCAGCGGATAGTTTCAGTTCTTTGTTTGGGTTATACAAAGCCAGTACAGGTGGGGATGAAAGCTTGTGTTTAAGTGCACAAAAGGCCTTCTGCTGTGCTCTTCCCCAACACTAGTGGTTTCTTTTTGACAGAAGGTCCCTCAACGGCCTGTCCTTTTCTGCAAGGCATGGTATGAATTTACCAAATTGGTTTACCATACCAAGAAAGCTGCAAACTTCACTGATGTTGGATAGCTTTTTTATCTCCAGCACTGCTCTTGTCTTGTCTGGATCTGGTTCTACTCCGCTTTCTGAAACTATATGACCCAGAAACTTGACCTTCTGTCTGACCAACTCACACTTCTCCAAGTTCAGTGTGATGCCAGCTTTTTCAATCCTAGCCAACACTGTCTTTCATCATGCTGAGGCTGAGACTCACCCCAGATGAGCATATCGTCCATGTGGCACACTACCACAGACAGTCCTTCTGTGACCATGGACATGTGTCTCTGAAAATGTTCCAGTGCTGACGCAATGCTGAATGGCAGCCTATAGAAAAAATCTTCCAAATGGGGTTATGAATGCTGTGTATTTGGCTGATTGGTCCGACAGTGGAAATGTAATAACTTTAAATAAATGTAATTGTAGGGAACAACCCAATTAATTAATCAAACGTGTAACTAGATTACACTTTTTAAGAACCGGATTAACCGTAAATGATTCAGAATCAATATTTTGATACTTTATCAATTATTCGTCCACCACTACTGTAAAACACAGGAAGTAGAATTAGCTCAAATGAAATAATTTATAGGGAATTATAAAGAGTCATTTAGTTTACGACCAAGCAACTGAGTCATCCAGCGTTCATTTGCTCGAGCCGTAATAAGCTCTGGTAATGGATATAAATATCCAACAATCGTGAAAACACTGATTAGAGCACGGTAACTTTAAGATCGACAGTTTAAGACATTAAATTTTAGAAGCACATAATACAAGACACATTCTTTTAAAAATCTACAAGAGACTTTATTTATTCTAACACAAACTAATCTAACACAAACACACACACACACATTCATTCATACGCATTGCAGTAAGAAAGGAAATGAGAGAGAAAGGGTTTTAAGAGAGAGAGAGAGTTATGATGAACAGTATTCCTAGCAAAACATGCAATTCAAAGATCTGGGCCCGTATGTATAAAGCCGCTCAGAGTAAAATTTTAGTCTTAAGTGTGTCAAAATTCTAAGAATGACGTAATTTTACTCTTATTCTTAGAATTTTGACACACTTAAGACTAAAATTTTACTCTGAGCGGCTTTATACATCTGCGTGAATCTGCTTGAACCCTATATTTGCATCCAATTTACTGAAGACCTAGGCCCTGCCCAGCAGTCCGAGCATCTGCTCTACAGAAGGCAAAATGTACTTCTCCCTACATACAGCCTCGTTTAAATTGTTGAGGTCAACGCAGATATGCACTGTCCCATTCTTTTTAGGTACAGGTACCATGTTCACCAGTTGGTCGGCTCTTCAACCTTTGTTATGACTCCCAGCTGCTCCATGCACTCTAATTCCTCCTTAACTTTACTCAGCAAAGGAAGTGGAACTCTCCTAGGGGTTGCCAAGGAGAATGGAGTCACATTCAGTTTGAGCTTGATGGTGTAGGGCTGACGTACCATTATTTGAGCATGTCCACATCCACACCGTCGAGCTGAGCTACCAAATTGAGCTTTAAAATTGCTGGCTGTATTAGAAGTGATGTGTGCAGATCTTTAACCACATATACATTCTCTTGCACAGTAAGCTCACCTTTGCTAAGTGACACATGGGACATCCCCAATACAGAAAATGGCATCCCACCTGGCCCCAGGGCCCGTATGTATAAAACTTCTCAGAAATGCTCTTAAGAACAGTCTTAAGTTTTGACTTAAGTGTCAAAAAATTCTTAGTAAAGAGTAGGAGTTTTCTAAGAGTAGGAGACTTTTATAAAGAAGCTAAAAGCAACTTTTAGTAAAGTGTAAGACGGATTCTTAAGTGCTGACTTAAGTGTTGTGAACTAAGGACTACAATGATGTCAACTCAAAATGGCCGCCCTTAACCTCTGAATCAGCCAATAGCGAGCCTGGAAGGGTGAAGTCACAGCAGCACAATGCCAGTAATTTAATGTTATTATAAAAAAACAATAATAACAATAATAAAAAAAAACACAAACATTTTAATATTTAAATTAATTTAAAAGCAATAGCTTTTCATTGTGCAAAATTATCGCAAATTAGTATTGATGGTGTGGAATCTTTTTCTATTGATTTATGTCTCCTCATTTACAGTTAGAGCAATGATGTGTCATGGGTTCATCAACGGCTCCAACAACTCCAGGGAAGCCCACAGTCAACATAAAAGTGGCTTGCTTTTACCCCATGGTTTGATGGTCAGTTGGAAAGTCAATGAACTGCCATAGAGTAGTGGGCAAATGTGATGTCCAGCCATATGAAAACTGACATCTTCAACCTTAATTCAACTTAATTAAACTTTTAAAAATGTGTTAAAAGATGTAAGCACATTGACTAGCTGTGCTTGGAGTCAATTGTTTCATGTGTGATGATGAAATGAAATTTCAAATTATTTCAAATTATGTTTGGCCAGTCTGTCATACAAAGAAATTATGAACACATGCAAAAACAAGAGAGAACCAATTAAATATTAAAAACTGATTTTGTTGTATTCAATGTCATATTTTAACAAGAAAAAGAAACTTTTGTTTGTATTTACTCTTGTGTACTGTATGATCATCGTTTGTGCTTCCTTGTCGTTCGTTCATCATCTGCCCTTTATATTTTGTGAAGCATTTTGTTTCGTGTCAGCTGTGATAAACAGAAATTGACTCTCATTGCGTGTGTAACAGTGGCCAGACTCTGAGAGTTGTGCAGTTAAACTACTGCACACTGACGCCCGCTATCATTGGTTGTGCATTCGCCTCACATGCCAGCAGCGATCGGGCCAGGGTTCTAGACCAATTCAGAGCAGGGTGGCGCCACCCGAGATTAGGATTGGAGTATGAGTTTTGGTGGCAGCGCAATGAAGAGAGGGGTGTGTTTGTTTGGGTTGATTTCAAATAATCAACAGTGTTCAACAACGAATTTGAAAAATTGCATACAGCACCTTTTAAATGTATTAAAATGCATTACACATATTAATTATTGTTTAAGTCATATTTATTACATTTATTTAAAGTTATTACATTTCTTATTAGGTAAGTTACAAAAAGATTTGACAATCAAGTTTATATCATTTTATCAAATCCATGTCATCATATAACTCCAATACAGCATATCTTCATTGGAAAGCGTACACAGCAAAATCCCCAGAGTTTAATCAACTTTGCTCAGAGAACATATGGTCCCTCTAAACATAGAGTTAAAATAACACTGAAGCAGAGTTAAGGTTAATGAGATAATATGCTATTTATGGAGTTGTTTATTCAGATCTTAAGAGATTTAATGTCTTTTATCATCAGTCTTTGTATCATCCGCAGTTCATCTAAGGCTGTGGCAGGAAGTCATTTGTAGTTATTGTTTCTCTTCAGTGATTCTGCTTGTTAACAGCAGGTGTTCATCACTAATGCTCAATCATAACTTAATCACTTAAAGGTGCTAAAGAGGATCTTTTTGTCGACTAAGAAACCAAAGACTGTTAGTGAGTTTTTGAAATGAGCACATGCGTAAGAACAACCCCCCTCCTTCACAGCTCATTTCGAGGGAACGCCTCCCAAAACTTGTGCACGAGTATTGTGTAGTAGTAGTAGTGTTTACCACCGGCATTTGCTGTGTCGTGTTAGTGGATTCATTATGTCGGACTCACCGCAGGTAACTCATAATCTGCAGTTGTTACTCCTGTTTCCTGACAAAAATATTGCATGTGGCGCCTGTAGAGTGTGGAAAGTTACTGGAGCGCGCAGCCGCGCACGTCTCGCACAAGGAACGTCATGGCAGTGATTGACAAGCCAGAGGGCCAATCCACGCACGTCTTTCACAAGGAACGTAATGGCAGTGATTGACAAGCCAGAGGGCCAGTTGTTTACGCGATGATCGCGTAAACGATTAGCTGATGTTTTTAAGGCCCTACCTCGTGCACAGATGACGTATATTAATATTATTCCCTTCAGTGCACCTAATAAATAGTCTTTTATCAGTTAGTAAAGACAGTTTCAAGTAATATTGCAAAAATGTATAAAACAAAACATCCACTTTAGCACCTTTAATTATCCTATTAACTTTAACTCTGCTTCAGTGTTACTTTAACACTATATAGAGAGGGACCTTATGTAATCTGAGCAGAGTTGATTTAACTCTGGGGATTTTGCTGTGTAGGCTATATCTCCTCTTCTTTGCTGCCATCTTGTTACTCTTATCTAGGTTAAGACACCTCTCCAGCTCTCTTAAATAATTTAAGAGCTAAGACCTAGTCTTGGCACTTAGGAACCTTTATGAATCACGCTTATTCTTAAGTCTAAGAATAAGAGTAAAATTACATCATTCTTAGAATTTTGACACACTTAAGACTAAAATTTTACTCTAAGCAGCTTTATACATACGGGCCCAGGTCTTAAGAACAATCTTAAAAAAAAGATAAGAACATTCTTAAGAAGATTAATTTGAGAATACAAAATATTCTTATCTTTTTTCTTAATGTGGCAGCACCGGGGGCAGTCTCATATTTAAATATATGTAAAGTAGCGACTACGCCACCCCAAACTCAACCAACTGGGGAAAATATCAACTAGGGGCACACAAGTTCGATTTTCTTCCCACAAATCACCAAACAATGAGACGTGGATATGTACAAAAAAAAAAAAAACACTTTATTAAATCATAATAAATAGGTTTAAAAAGGAATCACAGATCATATAGCAATGCAATGTTAGTGGCAGCCAACCACTCCAGACTATTAATATTTTGAAAGAGAACAAATTACCACACCACAACAATTCTCGCCCCTGAGCTGGGGTGCGCCCAGAGGGCGGCAGGCAAAGCAATGGGCTTCCCAACAGCCCCCCTTGAGTTTTCCCTCGGTGCACAAAATCTCACACGCACACACACACTTAGTGTAATACACTGCAAAGAAATCCACACCACACAGTTTTAGGAAAAGGAGAATTTCCACCCGCCAAAAATAGCCAGCCTGCCCACTTCGGGTCACCCCGGCTCCTACACAGAGAAAAAAAAAAAAGGGAAAAGATAAAGCAAATTAGTAACAAGAAGAGAAAAAAAAAAGAAAAGAATTCAAACTACAAAAGCAGAACAGTATTGATAATGAGTCTCGTCACAACAAAAACAAAATCCAAAACGCAATAGCCAAAAGATTCTACTGGTCTTTACAAAAGGGTAAAAAAATAAATTATAATAAAGGGCTCCACCATACATACATATATACACAAATAAACATATATTCTTGGCTATCAAAACACAAAAGTAACGCTAAACAAAGAACAGAGCCATACAAATACCATGTTATAAAAAAAAAAAAAAAAAAAGAATTTCACAAAAAAAAACAAATTAAACTGAATCAACACAAACATACAATGACAACAAAGAACAAACTAAATTAAATATAGCAAACCCCCCCCAAAAAAACAAAAATAAATGAAAAAAACAAACAAAAACAAAATAAAGCAAAACAGCAGCGTTGAGACTAGGCCATGCAGAGATAGATCCCGCCCAATTTACCGGCCTAAAATACATTAAACAATTTCATTAAAATAACATACCTTCGGGACGATCATAGAGACATAAGCGGGTTTACATACCAACAAGTAGGACTTCCGGTTAAATATCTGGCAAACCAATTCCTTAATTCACTGAACGGAAAAATGACACATTACACATACACCCAATAAACTCATTTCATGCACGCACCTAAGAAGAAATACACCTTATGTACCTAGCAGGAGAGCAGCCGCCCTTCACAGCACACTATGTTGTACATTCAAGCGTTTTCTTTTCATACAGGAACTATAGCTGTAACGCAGGGGAGCCAACCCTCTTAAGCAGTCTTAATAAAGTAACCACGAACAGACACCAGCTGCACAGAAAAGTCAGTCAACAAACAATATGAATACTAAACCATAACCATGACAAGCGAACACCTACCTTGAATGGAGCAGCGGACTAACGGAAACCTAGACGCGGCAATGACACAATGACGTGATCGCACACTAGCCTGTGGAAGCTCTCTATATATACACACCCTGTACGAGGGAGATGATGGGGATTGGAATGATAACCAGCAGTTACCCGTCCTGTACGCCGTACCAAGGTCCCCCTTGCCTCTGGCGGCCCAGCCACCCAGGGACTCGATACTGGTGCGGGGCTGACTTCTACCACCTCCAATTCACCAGAAAAACTTACTGGTTCAGAAGTAGCCAAATCTAAAGCCCCTTGCGGTAATTGAGACCCAGTTTGCATGGGCAGGTCTGATGTCCCAAACTCCCCACTCACTGCTACCCTACCAGGTCTACTTCCTCCTCTTCCTGCTCTTCCTGCCCTAACCCTTCAAGGGACTCTAACGGTTTACCTGGAGATACCTCCATGGGAGCACCCTTCAAAACTCGCTCTTTGAGCAGTGAACGGTGTACGTTCTTTACCTTGCTTAAGTCATCCCTAGGTGCTATGGAATAGACCCCACCACCCTCCTTAGGGGCCCGCACCACCTGATACTCAATTGGGCTCCACAGGTCCTGTATCTTGTGACGGCCCTTGTGGCCCTGCTCTCGGAGGTACACCAACTGACCCTCTAGCAAGGGTACATCCCGGACCTGCTGATCATGTCTTACCTTACATCTCTGTGCAGCTACCTGTAACCGCTCTTTGGCACCCTCAAAAGCCACTTGTAGCCGGGCTTGATGTTCCCGAATCCATTCGTGCACACTGCCAGCAACCGGTTCCTGCACTCTACCCAACAGGAAGTCCACAGGCAACCGTGGTTCCTGTCCCAACATTAAAAAATAAGGTGACTCTCCAGTTGCTTGATGCGGAGTGGTATTATAATAAAAGAGGATCTGGGGCAAACATGCCACCCAGTCCCTCTTTCTAGATACTGGCAGAGTGCGCAACAGATTATGCAGGGTCCGGTTAAAGCACTCGCGCTGCCCGTTTCCGGCTGGATGGTAAGGGGTCGTGCGAGACTTCCCCACTCCGTACAGACTGTAAAGCTGATGGATCAATATGGACTCAAAATTCCGTCCCTGGTCCGAATGTAAACAACCTGGAATGCCAAATTTATAAAACCATTCGTTAACCAAGGCCTGAGCCACAGTTTCAGCTCGCTGGTCCCGAGTAGGAACAGCCAGGGTGTATTTACTGAAAACGTCAGTCATCACCAGCACATTTTCCACCCCTGACCTAGATGTCTCCAGCACTGTAAAGTCAATGGCGAGAATTTAATTTGGCCTTGAAGCCAAAAGATGACCCATAAAACTCTGGGCCATTGGTTGCATATCTTTAGCAGATTGACATATTTCACATACCTGGCACCAACGAGCGACATCTGAGGCCAGACCAAGCCAGTAACAAATCCAGTAACATGTAACTGTGTAAGCACTTCTGACTTCAGGGCGGCGGGCAACAGTAGCTGCAAGATCTCCTCCCCACCATTAGGACAATGGACCTTATGATAAAGTACTCCGTCTCGCTCCACGAACCGGTCCCACTGGCGGAGTAACTTCAAGGCCTCACTAGACAGCTGCTGACGTTCATCCATCCCCGGACAAGCCTTCCTCCTCCAAAAGGGCAGAATCTCCGAGATGACAGGGTCCTCTACCTGAAGTAAACCAAAATCAATACCAGAGGTATTTGGCAAGGTAGTTATCACCGATTGTTGTACCTCTACCACCGGCTCGGCCTCTCCCACTTGCCGCAACAGCGCTGGCACTGCAGTTCCTAGCTTTGATTCACCCAGCACTCAATTCCTTGGAAGATTCTGCCGGGAAAGGACATCAGCATTCCCATTGCTTTTCCCTGACCTATAACGGATCGGAAAATTGAATGCAGCCAGCTGGGCGGCCCAACGCTGCTTGGTGGCTCCCAGTTTTGCTGTGGACAGATGGCTTAGAGGATTATTATCTGTAAGAACTACAAACTGGCTACCCAACAAGTACTCTAAATTTTTCAGTCATGGCCCACTTGAGCGCCAAAAACTCCAACTTCATGGAGCTATAGTTAGCCATGTTGCGCTCAGTGGGCCTCAGACTGCGACTAGCATACGAGATTGGATGCACCCTCCCTTCGTGTTCCTGTGAGAGGACCGCCCCCAACCCACCATAACTGGTGTCCACCTCCAGGATGAAAGGTTGCGAAAAATCAGCGTACGCGAGTACCGGGGCAGTAGTGAGTTTTACCTTTAAATCCTCGAAGCTCCTCTGGCATTGTTCACTCCAGGCGGACACAAACTCTGCTCCAACTTGCTTTCTGAGCTTGCCCTTGCCACCGGAGAATTCTGCGGCCAACCTATGCAGAGGGGCTGCAATCTTAGCAAACCCCTCTACAAAACGACGGTAATAGCTAGCAAAACCGAGAAAAGAACGTAGCTCAGTAGCATTAGACGGGCAGCGCCATTGAGCCACTGCTTGAATTTTACTGGGGTCTGTGGCCACACCCTCAGAGGAAATAACATGGCCCAAGTACCTTACCTCTGACTGAAGGAACACACACTTCTCTAGCTTGGTCTTAAGGCCCTCTCGCTCCAGTCGTTCCAAAACGATCTCCAGCCATTCCAAGTGCTGCTCGACAGAGGAAGAAAATACAACAATATCATCCAAATACAGTAGTAATGACTGACACTGCTGGTCACCAAACAAACGCTCCATTAACCGCTGGAAAGTACTGGGGGCATTGCAAAATCCAAACGGCATTCTATTCCACTCGAACAAACCGAATGGGGTACAAAAGGCAGTCTTGTGTTTGTCCTTCTCATTGACGGGGACCTGGTTATACCCGCTAGTAAATCCAAAGTAGAAAACCAGCGGGCACCGGTTAACGCGTCCAGAGACTAGCGAGGTACGAGGTAGAGGAAATACATATTTCCTCGTCTTGGAGTTCAGCTGGCGATAGTCTACGCACATGCGTAGACTCCCATCTTTCTTCTTCACAAGCACAATGGGGGAAGCATATGGGCTACAACTTTCCCGAATCACTTGCGTCTCCAATAGCTGGTTAATATGTGCCCTAACCGCTTCATAATCGGATGGTGGTAACACGCCAATATCGCTGCCAGATAGGAGCATCATCCAAGAGAGGAATGTCATGGGAAATCAAATCTGTACACCCTAAATCTCCTTCAAAAATAGAAAAAACAGACTGATTTTTCCGGAGGAGTGCCTTAACTTTACTCTGGTCTCCCGCCGACAAACAAGATAGATCCACTGCATCCAGCTGTCCCTGCCCCATTGACACACCTGTTTGAGAAGAGACAGAACAAACAGCCCCTGGCCTAACCTCAGAAACTCCAGGGGGCAAACTAACAACAGACACGCTGGTTAAGGAACCTATTACCCGACGAGGGAACAACAAAGCATCGGTAGTCCCTACATTCACAACGGGCACATAAACAGTACCCTTGACTACTCGCACTAGAGCGGGAGAAATTAGAAGCCCTACAGGAAGCCCATTTTCTGGAGGCTCCAGGAGTACAATGCCATTAGAATAATTTTCTGAACAAGTAGCAGCTACAAATTTAATTGTGCCACCTGGGATACGATCGGCTCGAGGGCCACGTACCTTTACATTACCCATTCTCTCGGAAGGACGCTGACTGCTCGCCTGATGACAATATTGCAATGCTTGAAAAACTGGATTAGGTACACCTGACACTGGTGGGGAATCAAAAAGAGCAGGCCCGTGCTGTCCAAAGAGCTCCTGGTAGCACCGGCCCAATACATTCATCCCCAACACACCAGGAGCTTTAGCACAGGTACTACCAGGAGGGTCCCGGACTACCAACACGCCACACTTCGAAAACAATTTCCCACAGAGCTCGACCTCTAACTCCATATAACCTATATAAGGAATAGATAGCCCGTTAGCAGCCCTAAGCTGTAGCCAGTGACAAGTCTTAAGACGATCTTGGCCCCAACGCTCAAAATGTTCTCGGAAACAGCTTTCAGTAATGGTAGAAACCATTGAGCCAGTATCAATCAAGCAGGACACAGATACACCGCCCATAACCACAACCAAATGTGGGCACAACGATATTAAATGCGACACCGAATCGCTCCTATTACCCCCATCAGAGCCTATGTTTTCCCCAAACCGAGCTGTGGCTCAACAACTCGGCGGGAACTAGTTTCCCGACGCACCGCCTGAACGAGGCTGTCTGTCTCCCAGTGCCCTGGTGTCTGTTCGTTCGGTCAAGGGAGAGCGAGGGGGAACACGTTCCCCATCGCAATCCCTCGCAAAATGGCCAGGTTTTTGACATCTTCTACAGATAACTAAACCACGCTCTGGGCAAGCTGAGTTAGCTGTTCTTGCTGCTGTTTTAACATTTCCCTAAGTTCCCTCATCTCAGAGTGCTGCGGAGATTGATCTACCCGCGGACGTGTACCACTTTGCACCCCATATTGAAAGCCATGAGCTAGTGGAACCGAATGGCTAAGAGAAAACTCCAACAATGTCTCACCCTCCTGTTGCCTCCTGGAGAAGAAAGCCTCCTGCAAGGCGACATATGACTGGGTACACCCATAAAGTTCCTTTAGAGCAGAAATAATCTTACTGGGATCTTCCCGTTCACTAATGGGCCTATACTTAATTTCTTCGCGTGCCTCCCCCTATAAATGATCAAACAAAAAGAAGGATTGGTCTGCCACAGATAAATGCCGTGCCCGCATGCAAGCCTGCACTTCTTCAACCCACTCATTTATCCCTATGCCAGACCTACCATTAAACTTTGGACACTTCCTGTCCCTCGGTATAAAAACAAACCGTTCAGCTAGGGCAACGTCCACAGGTTGTGAAGCACTTACCGAGGGCCCAGGTGTACTAGAAGCACCACTACTAGGGCCAGGGGAACTGGCCAGGGCCTGATCTTGTCGCAACTTAAAGTTGTCAGCTCTGAACACTCTCGGGTCGGCGGTCACGCCGGCGTGATCATCGCGTTTTTTTTCTAACCAGTGTGAAAGAGACTCAAAATACTCTGTCAATGTTGCACATACAATTAAGAGTTATACACCATTTTAATCTTTGGAATATCTTCTTTTATTTGTGTACACTCAGAGTAACAACAAAATGTTGTGCTTTTTGTAAAATAAAGAAAACTAACATGATGCGTGATCTCTCCTCTCCCTCTGAACGAAGTCCAATCTGATAGTTCTCAGAAAATGAACTGTAACTTAGTGAATACGAATGACAAAAAAATTAGACTTATGTCTAAAAAACGTTGAAATGTCAGGTTTTAAATCGTGTAAGTCAAATCGAAAACAAACATTCTGTGTTTATGTAATCTGTATGAAAAGAGAGCCATGTCAGAAATCCGTGATTCAGCTCATTATCCGCTAATGCGGCCACGCCCACGGAGTCAGCGCTATTCAGACGCAAATTCTGAGTCAATGCATGCATTCATCGTCTCAATCGTGTATTTATTGTCTTGAAAAGTGTTTTGAATAGCCATAGTTAGCGATCTCTGGCCTCTGTTAGTTCAGTTATTTCCTGGATTGCCTATTCTTCTTTAGTGCTCAGGCATTTGTGGACTAAAGGTGTACAGAGCGCCCTCCGGCTGCAAAGTATGAATTCAAAACACAGTATCCAGCACTCATAGTAATGACTATAAATCCTGAATAAATATTACTCCTCTGAATAGAAAATTGACAAACATATGAGAATCCATCAGTATTTCTCCAAATGTGCATGCTTTTAAGCTAAAAGCCTATATGAAATGCCATAGAGGTAACATAATTGTTCAGACACTTTGCATCACAGAAATACATTATATTTTAAAGAATATAATAGAATACCATTATTTTAAATTGTAGTAATATTTCACAGTATTGCTATTTTTTCTGTATGTTTGATTTACACCATGATGAGATTTGAGACATGATCAACAGAGGGTTTTTTCACAGCCTACCTGACTGAAAGAGCTCATTATTTATGCAGCTCATTAGAGCTCTTTATGGAATTCTTTTGTCTTCTCAGGTGAGAATCACCCATTATACATGAGGATTCACGCCTCCACGCATACTGTGTTTCTTGACCAAAGATGTTTTAGAAAATTTAAATCTCTCTATTGTTTTATATGAACAAGCAGGCAGCATAATTTTTACATAATTCTGAAGAAAAAACTCTAGTCTACAACCTCCAATACCCTAAAGTCTTGTGAACACAGATTTAATATATATTTTTTGGCTTTATTTCAGTGACTTAAGTTTTTTGTTTTTTCAATAACCACGCATAAACGTTATTCCTTCAAAAACACAAACATGTACATACATGTTCCTCGCATATTATTGTAGCCTAGTTTGTGCTGAATACAGTGTAATGACACTTTTTCCATTAATATGTTTATGAACAACTGAAAAAAGCACAAATGTCAGGGCATGTCAAAACTTCTCCAAGGCCCCCAAAATCCTCAGACCCCTGAGGGTTAATTGAGCTACCAATTCTCTTAATTCCTGCAATTCGTCTTCTATTGTTATAAAAAAAAAAAATAAAAAAAAAAGAAAAATCACACAAATGCAGAGAAACTTACCGCAGTTACGAATAGAGAATATTGCAGGTAAATATGGAACTAAACTTACCGAAAATGTCGCTCCCAGCCAAATGAACACTGCTGTTTTGCTTCTAAAAGGACAAGAGAAAAAACAAAAACAACAACAAAAAGACACCAAAAAAAAGACAAAGATCCCAGACAACAATGTTACCGCCAATATCCACGTCTCAAGTCAGTATATTACGCCGACTACGCCAAATGTGGCAGCACCGGGGGCAGTCTCATATTTAAATATATGTAAAGTAGCGACTACGCCACCCCAAACTCAACCAACTGGGGAAAATATCAACTAGGGGCACACAAGTTCGATTTTCTTCCCACAAATCACCAAACAATGAGACGTGGATATGTACAAAAAAAACCAACACTTTATTGAATCATAATAAATAGGTTTAAAAAGGAATCACAGATCATATAGCAATGCAATGTTAGTGGCAGCCAACTACTCCAGACTATTAATATTTTGAAAGAGAACAAATTACCACACCACAACAATTCTCGCCCCTGAGCGGGGGTGCGCCCAGAGGAGGGCAGGC
Source organism: Ancherythroculter nigrocauda (assembly GCA_036281575.1). NCBI lineage: Eukaryota > Metazoa > Chordata > Actinopteri > Cypriniformes > Xenocyprididae > Ancherythroculter > Ancherythroculter nigrocauda. The sequence goes on along the minus strand of VTFQ01000568.1, from coordinate 105,076 downwards.
AAAGCAATGGGCTTCCCAACAGCCCCCCTTGAGTTTTCCCTCGGTGCACAAAATCTCACACGCACGCACGCAAACACTTAAGCCGCCTTTCCACTGCACACGACAAACGACAGCCGTTGGACCGGAAGTCATTCATTTTCAATGGAGAGTAGTACGGGGTCTGCGTGGAGTTCCGATCATATGCGAATGCGGAAATTTCGGATCCGATTTGAGCTTCGGATGCGTTGAAATATTTGAACTTCTGCGGCTAGACCGTATGCGACCGGCCGACCGGATATGATGTATTCTAATCAAAACTATGAGCGCGAAGTTAGAATTACCAATATTTTAACACTTTAATGTTATTCTGTAAACACTATTTCTTTCAAATGGTGGTTATTAATAATTATGTCAAAAAAAGAAGATATTTTATGATTATTAAATCAATTTTTTACGTATTAGCTCTATAAAATCTACTAGTATGTTTTTTATTTTAGATGTATTGAGGGTCATTTGCTTTGTATGGATATATGCATACATGCATTAACGTTACAATCATTAAAATCGTTCAGTTTACCATGGTGGTTGCTGGGTTGGAATAAGCTGAGGGTAACGGTTGCTTCACTACCAATTTCAAAGTTCCGTGCGACTGCCGCTAGGGGGCGAAATGCGACAATCGGATGCGAATGTCGTGTGCAGTGGAAAGGCGGCTTAAGTGTAATACACTGCAAAGAAATCCACACCACACAGTTTTAGGAAAAGGAGAATTTCCACCCGCCAAAAATAGCCAGCCTGCCCACTTCGGGTCACCCCGGCTCCTACACAGAGAAAAAAATAAAAAAAGGGAAAAGATAAAGCAAATTAGTAACAAGAAGAAAGAAAAAAAAAAAAAAAAAAAAGAATTCAAACTACAAAAGCAGAACAGTATTGATAATGAGTCTCGTCACAACAGAAACAAAATCCAAAACGCAATAGCCAAAAGATTCTACTGGTCTTTACAAAAGGGGAAAAAAATAAATTATAATAAAGGGCTCCACCATACATACATATATACACAAATAAACATATATTCTTGGCTATCAAAACACAAAAGTAACGCTAAACAAAGAACAGAGCCATACAAATATCATGTTAAAAAAAAAAAAAAAAAAAAGAATTTCACAAAAAAAAAACAAATTAAACTGAATCAACACAAACATACAATGACAACAAAGAACAAACTAAATTAAATATAGCAAACCCCCCCAAAAAAAACAAAAATAAATGAAAAAAAACAAAAAGAAAATAAAGCAAAACAGCAGCGTTGAGACTAGGCCATGCAGAGATAGATCCCGCCCAATTTACCGGCCTAAAATACATTAAATAATTTCATTAAAATAACATACCTTCGGGACGATCATAGGGACATAAGCGGGTTTACATACCAGCAAGTAGGACTTCCAGTTAAATATCTGGCAAACCAATTCCTTAAATATCTGGCAAACCAATTCCTTAATTCACTGAACGGAAAAATGACACATTACACATACACCCAATAAACTCATTTCATGCACGCACCTAAGAAGAAATACACCTTATGTACCTAGCAGGAGAGCAGCCGCCCTTCACAGCACACTATGTTGTACATTCAAGCGTTTTCTTTTCATACAGGAACTATAGCTGTAACGCAGGGGAGCCAACCCTCTTAAGCAGTCTTAATAAAGTAACCACGAACAGACACCAGCTGCACAGAAAAGTCAGTCAACAAACAATATGAATACTAAACCATAACCATGACCATGACAAGCGAACACCTACCTTGAATGGAGCAGCGGACTACCGGAAATCTAGACGCAGCAATGACGCAATGACGTAATCGCACACTAGCCTGTGGAAGCTCTCTATATATACACACCCACCTCTCAATTAAGACTCCTTATGGGGCGGAGATATCCACGAACGGCATTTCACCACATTAAGTTAGAAAATAAAAAGAAATTGGCAGTTACGAATAATTTTATTCTTAAGAACATTTTGTGAATCCGGCCCCAGGGCCCGTGTGTATAAAACTTCTCAGAAAGGCTCTTAAGAACAGTCTTAAGTTTTGACTTAAGTGTCAAAAAATTCTTAGTAAAGAGTAGGAGTTTTCTAAGAGTAGGAGACATTTAATGTTATTATAAAAATAATAATAATAATAATAATAATAAACACAAACGTTTTAATATTTAAATTTATTTAAAAGCAATGACTTTGCATTATGCAAAATTATCACAAATTAGTATTGATGGTGTGGAATCTTTTTCAATTGATATATGTCTCCTCATTTACAGTTAGAGCAATGATGTGTCATGAGTTCATCAGCAGCTCCAACAACTGCAGGGAAGCCCACAGTCAACATAAAAGTGGCTTTCTGTCAGTTGGAAAGTCAATGACCTACCATAGAGTAGTGGCCAAGTGATGTCCAGCCATACGAAAACTGATATCTTCAACCTTAATTGGTTCGCTCTTGTTTCTGCATGTGTTCATAATTTCTTTGTACGACAGCCTGGCTAAAAAGAATTTGAAATAATTTGAAATTTCATTTCATTATCACACATGAAACAATTGACACAGCTACACAATATGCTTACATCTTTTAACACATTTTTTAAATATTTGAATTAAATATTTAAAACTGATTACATTGTAGTCAATGTCATATTTTAAAACATTTAAATAATATAAAAATATTTTCCTCATATTTCGATGGTTTAAGCAAAATTGTTTGCGATTAACCAGAAACTCTTGTTTGTATTTCCTCTTGTGTACTGTATGTTCATCTTTTGTGCTTCCTTGTTATTCGTTCAACAACTGCGCTTTATTTTTCGTGAAGCATTTTGTTTCGCGTCAGCTGTGATAAACACACATTCCCCCTCATTACGTGTGTCACAGTAGCTAGATAGTGAGAGTTTTGCAAGTAAACTATTGCACACTGACACCTGTTAGAGAATGAGGTGTTTAGTGTCATTGATAGTGCATTCGCCTTGCTTAACAGCAGTGATCGGGCTGGGGTTCGAGACCATCTCAGAGCAGGGTGGTTAGTATTGGAGTGTGAGTTTTGGAGGTGGCGCAATGAAGAGTGGTGTGGGTTTGTTTGGGTTGATTTTAAATATCAACAGTGTTCAACATTGAATTTGAGAAATCGCATACAGCACCTTTAAATGTATAAAAATGCATTAAACATATTAATTATTGTTTAAGTAATATTTATTAAATTTATTTAAAGATACATTTCTTATTAGGTTAGTTATAAAAAGAATTGGCAATCAAGTTTATATCATTTTATCAACTCCATGCCATCATATAACTCCAATACAGCATATCTTCATTGGAAAGCGCGTGTCTCCTCTTCTTTGCTGCCATCTTGTTACTCTTAACTAGGTTAAGACACCTCTCCAGCACTCCTAAATAATTTAGGAGCCAAGACCTAGTTTTGACACTTAAGAACCTTTATAAAGCACATTTATTCTTAAGTCTAAGAATAAGAGTAAAATTACGTCATTCTTAGAATTTTGCCACACTTAAAATTTTACTCCGAGCGGCTTTATACATACGGGCCCAGAAAATGTCTGTGCACCGACACTCCCCATCCAACCTGATGGAGCTTGAGAGGTCCTGCAAAGAAAATGTGAGAAACTGCCCAAAAATAGGTGTGCCAAGCTTGTAGCATCATACTCAAAAAAGACTTGAGGCTGTAATTGGTGCCAAAGGTGCTTCAACAAAGTATTGAGCAAAGGCTGTGAATACTTATGTACATGTGATTTTTTTGTTTTCTATTTTTAATAAATTTGCAAAGATTTTAAACAAAAAAACTTTCACATTGTCATTATGGGGTATTGTTTGTAGAATTTTAAAAAGAAAATAATCATTTAATAATAATTGAATCCCTTTTGGAATAAGGCTGTAACATAACAAAATGTGGAAAAAGTGAAGCGCTGTGAATACTTTCCGAATGCACTGTAGCTCAACACAGGAAGTATTATTGTTGAAAGCTTGTTTTCTTGATTTACAACAAGTACCATGTTTTACTATGCTTAATATCAATCTAGCATTCTGCAGTGTGCAACAAGTGTCTCATAGCAGCCACCGAGCAAAGGTAGAGTAGCACTATAACAACTTTAAACACACAAATATATCTATTATGATAAAAAAGTGCTGCTTTACCCCACATACGAAGGACCGGAAGAAGCGGAAGTGGCAACTGTGGCATAATAAAAGTTTCGCTGCTCTCGAGACGCATCACACTCGTCTCTCATTAGCAATTGCTCCAGCGGCCTCATTTATGAACATGATTTCTGCCCATCCCGATTCTTTTCCACCAGCTGTAGATGTGAAGGCAACATCTCCCATGATTCCACGAAATCAATGCATCATCAATCTACCCTTTTGTTTTGAATAAGCGACCTCTAGCGTCAAACATTTACATATTGTGCCTTTAACAACTCGACTGTTATTTTAAATATTATATCATCAATGACAAATTACAGTAATTCTCATTTTTATACAGGAAAATTACTGTATTGTTTATACAGTATTTTTCCTGTTTTCTTAAATTACATACAAATTTTTGTAAAATTACAAAAATAATATGTAATTAAATATGTAGTTCATTATATTAAAGGTTTATGTAAATACTAACAATTTAACATTCTTCTTTGTAATTTTAAAGTACATCTTATTAGTTATATATATATATATATATATATATATATATATATATATATATATATATATATATATATATATATATATATATATTTTTTTTTTTTTTTTTTTTTTTTTTTTACATTCAAATTCTATAATTCTGGATACAAATATAGCAAACTATTTTCATTACATCAAACAATGCATAGTCTGTATAGTCCCACACACCAGTTCATCCAAATGGCTTTACACTGGAAATTGTGAATAGAGATGAGAGAAGCCTACAAATTCTTTACAAGCTCAAACTCATGAGAGAAGCCCACAAATTCTTTGCAAGCTCAAACTCGCCAAAAACACCTATCAACTTCACAAACATGCTCATGGCATACAGCCATCTTAAATTATTTGGTTAGATGTTATCTGATCAGAATGTGCATTTGTTATTTGTGTGAGAGAAACCCTACACTGAAAAATTTGGAAGTAGAAAAAGCAAAGCATGGAGAAAAAGGACTGAAATGCATCCCAGCATGCAATATGTGGAAAATACACATTCAAATATGGAAAATATGTAAAATGTGCTTGTCTGTAATGGAAACATCTTGCTGTGAGGTGACAGTATTAACCATTGAGTCATAATGCTGCTGCAAGCACTAGTACTGAAATGAATGACAGTACATTCAGTACATTCATTATCGAATGTTATTCAATATCTCAGTTATTGCTGAATTAGTCAGATAGCATTTCTACATTTTCAGTTTACATTATCCCTTACCACGAATGCTACAAATTCCTTACTACTTCAGTCAACAGCTTGAAGTGTCTATGCTGTTAAATAAAAGTCTGTAGACAAATGTTGTATCTTGTATGCAAGTATAGCAGTGTTTGCAATAAGTGTTACTGTACACAGAGGAACAACCCTAAACCAACAGGTTGTGTAACACTACAATACATTAAAGGGTCAGATACAGAAAATGCCACAGTTATGTGCACATCTGCATTTAGGAAAAAAAAAAAAAAAAAGAAGTGGTTCTAAAGGAAAGGCAAAGTTTAACATTTGTTAAAATGAAAAATGGTCATTATTGGTCATGTGAATGTAAATGTAAGTCACAAGTATAGCCAAACATGTTCACACACTATTCTCTAGCCCTAAAGCTAACCTGAATTTAATTTAATTAATAGGGAAATAATAGGTGAATAGTGAATAGCACAGAACCACCTAACCCTGTTGATAAGCATATGTAAAAACACCATTTGGCCAATTAATTAAATGTAACAGCCTACAAATAAAAATAAATATACACATTTGCAATCTTTTGTTTAAAACAAGCTTTTTTCCTATTGTTACAACAGTATATGCTGTCTCTCTGGGTTTCTTTGAGCATGTTTGGTTAACCTGAATCATCAGGGAATCTGGCCAATGACAACTGTGCGTGCCTTTTACAGATAGAGTTTGAATATATTTGTTTCGTTGGAGTGTGTTGTTGCTCGGCTTCTAATCTGCAGCACTGCTTCATTCTGTGCACTAGTAATGGCTTTTACATAGATTATTTTTTATTTTATTTTTACCTAATTTGGGTTGTGGGATGTCGATTGAGAGCAAATAAAAGTAAATATGAACACAGACATTTACCAGTGGCTTATGGTCATATTGCAAATGGCAGAAGGTAAATACATTTCATCATAAATAATTTTCCTACTGTTACATCAAGATACAGTGCATTAAAGTGGTATGTTAATCATGATTATATATTGTTTTACTGTGTTTTGTTATTATGTTTTAATACTGTCAAGCTATAGGGCTGGGCACTATGGCAATGTTGTGACAATGATATAAAGTGACTATAAAATCATAAAAAAATGGTCAAATAGCTGGCAGCAGCGGCTGCCAAATGAAAACCATAAATTTAAAATATCTTAATTCAAGCAAGGAAAAATCTGTAAAATAAAATGTTTTTCCCCAAAACTTTTCATGAAAATTGCTGTAAAATTATTGACTTATTCCATTTATTCAACACTTCCACACCTTTAAGACCTTTGTTAATCTTCGGAACACAAATTACTGATATTTTAGTTGAAATCCGATGGCTCAGTGAGGCCTGCATAGGGAGCAATGACATTTCCTCTCTCAAGATCCATAAAGGTACAAACGTGTAGACGGGCTTGAAGATCCCCAAAGCAGAGCAGACAACCACAGCTGAGTAGACAGACCTGAGGACACCCACGGCAGAGCAGACGACCACCACAGCGGAGCAGATGGAACAGGCAGAGCAGAAGACCACCAAAGCAGGACAGAAGACCACCACGACTGAGCAGACGGATCAAGGACCCCGGGCAAAGACTGAGACCTTGGAAAAACTGAGACACAAAACAGACAATGCATTCACAGTCCCAAGGTCCGAGACAGGAAACACAATGAGTTCAATCGGAATATCCTTGAGTGTGAATGGATAGGCAGACAGTTCAAAATCAGATCCATGAATGGGGACTAGGCAGATAGGCAGTTCAAAATCAGACTCATTGGGGAAAACGGAATAGAAAGAAAGTTCAGAATCACAAGCATTGCCTGAAACTAGCAGGACAGACAGGTCATAATTGGGCACATTTGGGAGCACAGACAAGGCGGACAGTTCATACTGGGACTCACTGACTAAAACTGATGAGACAAACGGTTCAGAATAAGACACATTTGGAGCGACTGAATACATGAACAGTTCACAATTTGACTGATGGATGGATTCTGGCAGGACAGACATTTTGAAACCAGATACACTTGGGAAAACTAAACAGACAGACAATTGCTCATTAGAAATACTATCTGACTCTGGCAAAACAGATGGTTCAAAATCAGACACACTTGGCAAGACCGGACAGATAAACAATTCATCATTAGACTCACTGACTGAAATTGACAAGATAGTTCAAAATCAGACACATCTGAGAAAACTGAACAGGTAGAAAGCTTATGATCTGATTCATTACTTGAAATAGGAGTGGCAAACAGTGTACACCCAGGCTCGTCGGTTGTAACAGAACAGACAGATAACTCAACATCAGACACTTTTACTGAGACTTGATAGACAGAGTCTGTTCTCGAGGCCTCTTTGGAAATGGCAGGGTTAACAGGGCATAGTTCATTAACGGCCTCTGTGGCCATGATAAACAGGGTTGAGTGCTCACAAATGGTCTCTGGGGTCATGATAGGCTAGGTTGAGAGTGCAAAGATGGCCCCTTTGGCTGTAACAGGGCTCCTAGAGCAAACAAGAAATTCATAAATGGCTTCTGTGGCCGGTTCAGAACAAGACAAAAGTTCACAGGCAGCCTCTGTGGCTGGGTTGGGACAGGACAAGAGTTTACAAATGGCCTCTGTGGCTGATTCAGGACAGGATGAAAGTTCACAGACAGCCTCTATAACCGTGACAGGATAAGAAGAGAGTTCACTGATGGCCTCCATAGCTGTGACAGGACAGGTAGAGGCCTGGTAAGAGTCCTAAAGCGTCCTCCATTATGGGGAGCGCTGTGGACAGGAGAATCAGTTCAGGAGCAGGTGGGCTAGAGGGAGCTGATTTGGGGATAACAGCGGCACGTGCAGACACCAGTGGTGTATCCCTCACACTAGATAGCAGACTGGGATACAGAAAGATTGACCTAAAAGATTTGGGTGCAACAGACAGGACATGACAAGACTCCAGATGATCAGCTGTGATGAGCAATTCTGGATGATCAGCTGAGACATGATGTGACTCTGGAAGATCAGCTGAGACATGATGTTACTCTGGAAGATCTGCTGAGACGTGACGTGGCTCTGGAAGATCTGCTGAGACGTGACGTGGCTCTGGAAGATCTGCTGAGACGTCACATGGCTCTTGAAGATCTGAGATGTGACAAGGCTCTGGAAGAGCAGCTGTTACCTGACTTAAGTTACCTTCCTGGGGCATCTCCTAATCGACACCCGAGCGTCTTCTAATCGGCACTCAATAAATATCCTGATCTTTCGGAGCGTCTAATCGACACTCAATAATACACTTGGGAGCGTCTCCAAATCGACACTCAATAACATATGATCTTTTGGAGCATCTCCTAATCTACGCTCAATAATATTTAATGTCAACGTCTTGACCCTCTTAAACCTTGTTCCCTAACCTGACTTGCTGCAGCAATAACTAGAGACCCCAGTTGTTGTCCTTTAAAGCTTTAATCACGGCCGGGAGAGTTCTCATCAATCCCAGATAATGTCTCTCCGGACAAAGGAATACAACGGGTTTTATAGGATTTCAGGTACACTTCACAGTCAGTATGGCATGATCTATTACTCATTATCATCAGTCTTAATACCATTGGTTTAGATTTAGGAAAAACATCTCAGTTCCTCTGTCCTGCATAAATTTAGATTAGAACAACTGAATCACAAGATCATCAAAAATGTGTCAGGGTTAATAGTTCAGATTACTCAATAGGTTAAAACAATTTCTCAATGACTATTTTTTATCATTAGAAGGATGCTGTCTAGCCAGCACAGCATAATTTTTCCACTTGTTATATTAACATTAACGCTTACACCAGGGGTGCCCAACCCTGTTCCTGGAGATCTACCTACCTACAAATTGTTATCAACCCTGATAAAACACACCTGAATCAGCTAATTAAGATCTTCAGGGGAACTTGATAATTACAGACAGGTGTGTTGATCATGGCTGAAGCTGAAATCTGCAGGAAGGTAGATCTCCAGGAACAGGGTTGGGCACCCCTGGCTTACACTGACGAGAATGGACAAAGAATGAAGCAGAACAAAGGGTTTAAATAATCAGGAGAACTAACAAGATGATTGAAAGAACATGTGAACATAATGACTAATTAAACACACTAGGAAAACTAGATCACTGTGGAGAACAAAAAACAAAGAAACATACGAGTTACAGAATGCCCCCTCCCAAAAAGGCGTGCTTTTGGGCCATTTACACATCAAAGTGCATGAAAGGGATGGGACCTCTGAAGAGGAGGAAGGTCTAACTGAAGTTCAGGGTTGCCAGGTCTGCACAACAAACCATCCCAAAAGCAGCGTAGTCACAGCAATAGTGTAAAAGTAGCCAAGTTTCAGACATGGCAACAATGAGTCAAGCATCGTCACAAGGCCTAGCAGCTGTGTGACAGCTGACAGTGGACATTTGTGAGAGGATTTTAAAAAAGGGAAATGGATACAGAAAAGTTTTATGACTTTCTATTGGGATTTGACATGCTTCAATGCCAGCGACAATGGGACACCGGACCATACAGTGGTGCGAAAAAGTGCTTGCCTCCTTCCTGATTTTTTATTTATTTATTTTTTTTGCATGTTTGTCACACTTTAACCCTCAGGGGTCTGAGGATTTTTGGGACCCTGGAGAAGTTTTGACATGCCCTGACATTTGTGCTTTTTTCAGTTATTCATAAACATATTAATGGAAAAAGTGTCATTACACTGTATTCAGCACAAACTAGGCTACAATAATATGTGATGAACATGTATGTACATGTTTGTGTTTTTGAAGGAATAATGTTTATGTGTGGTTATTGAAAAAACAAAAAACTTAAGTCACTGAAATAAAGCCAAAAAATATATATTAAATCTTTGTTCACAAGACTTCTGGGTATTTGAGGTTGTAGACTAGAGTTTTTGCTTCAAAATGAGGTAAAAATTATGCTGCCTGCTTGTTCATATAAAACAATAGAGAGATTTAAATTTTCTAAAATATCTTTGGTCAAGAAACACAGTATGGGTAGAGGTGTGAATAATCATGAATAATGGGTGATTCTCACCTGAGAAGACAAAAGAATCACATAATAATGACCTGAAATGACTTGCGTATTAATGAGGTCTTTCAGTCAGGTAGGCTGTGAAAAAACCCTCTGTGATCATGATTTAAATCTCATCATGGTGTAAATCAAACATACAGAAAAAACAGCAATACTGTGAAATATTATTACAATTTAAAATAATGGTATTCTGTTATATTCTTTAAAATATAATGTATTTCTGTGATGCAAAGTGTCTGAACAATTATGTTACCTCTATGGCATTTCATATAGGCTTTTAGCTTAAAAGCATGCACATTTGGAGAAATATTGATGGATTCTCATGTTTATGGCAATTTTCTATACAGAGTATTTATTCATTATTTATTGTCGTCACTGTGAACGCTGGATACTGTGTTTACAATTCATACTTGCAGCCGGAGGGCGCTCTGTGCACTTTTAGTGCACTTCCACAAATGCCAATGGTAAAGAAGAATAGGCAATCCAGGAAAAAACTGAACTAACAGAGGCCAGAGATCGCTAACTATGGCTATTCAAAACACTTTTCAAGACAATAAATACACGATTGAGACGATGAATGCATGTATTGACTCAGAATTTGCGTCTGAATAGCGCTGACTCCGTGGGCGTGGCCGCATTAGCGGATAATGAGCTGAATCACGGATTTCTGACATGGCTCTCTTTTCATACAGATTACATAAACACAGAATGTTTGTTTTCGATTTGACTTACACGATTTAAAACCTGACATTTCAACGTTTTTTTAGACATAAGTCTAATTTTTTTGTGATTAGTATTCACTAAGTTACAGTTCATTTTCTGAGAACTATCAGATTGGACTTCCTTCAGAGGGAGACGAGAGATCATGCATCATGTTAGTTTTCTTTATTTTACAAAAAGCACAACATTTTGTTGTTACTCTGAGTGTACACAAATAAAAGAAGATATTCCACTGATTAAAATGGTGTATAACTCTTAATTGTATGTGCAACATTAACAGAGTATTTTGAGTCTCTTTCACACTGGTAAGAAAAAAAACGCGGTGGTATCGCCGGCGATACCCTCAGACCTCAGAGTGTTAATGTTTCAGATCATCAAACAAATTTAAATATGAATCAAATATAACACAAGGAAACACAACATGCAGTTTTTAAATGAAGGTTTTTATTATGAAGGGAAAACAAAATCCAAACCACCATGGACCTGTGTGAAGTGCTTGCCCCTGTTACGCCTGCCTGTTGCCCCCTGCTGGCTCTGCTAGACTGTGCAGATGTTAGTTAGGCAACAGGTGCATGCTATTAGTAATTAATCCTCTAGTATGGCGTTTAGTATATAAGATCTGGGCGCTCTAGAGTAAGGTCTCTCTCTCAATTTTTCTCTTGTTTGTATAATTTTCTTAATATTATTTTCCTTTATTAATTGTTTGTGTCAGAGAATATTTAGTTACCACACGCGTGTTTTTTTTTTTCCCCTAGACGTTGGCTTTCTTTTGATTGTTTAATAACTGTTTTCTTGTTTTGTAAATAAATTGGTTTATTGTTTAAACCATTTGTTGTTTGCCTCTTTTATGTTGCGGTATATGACCAGCCGTAACATAAAAATGGGGGCTCGTCCGGGATTTTGAGCATTTGTTTGAGGGAGTATTTTTATTGTCTCTTCAGGATCTCCTGAGGATTGGCTTGCACTCCGGTTAGTTAGTGTTTCAGCTGGGCTGTGCGTGAGCGGTCCTACCGTCGGAACACTATTTGTTGTTTTGTTGATTTCTTTGCATTTTGTTTGGAGTTTTTGGAAGGAAATCCTGGGTGGGGGTACCCTTCACACGCAGCTGAACTCATTTGGACAACGGCTGTTACGAGGTTTAGCGTTTCAAGTCGCCTCGAGCCTGGCAGTCCTTTGAAGACTAGTTAGGTTAGTTTCAACAAGCAGGCATATCGGAGATGTAAAGCCAATGGAAATCCTGGTGAGTACTTTATTTTCTCCCTGTTCATCGCTTAAATTGTTTATAAAGAGAGAATGTTTTCGCGTGTCGGTATTATGTGTTAGTTATGCCACTTTAGACGAGGAATTAAGTGGATGTTTGTGTAGACCGGTTAGAATGTGAAACTTGGCTTTGTTTACACAAAAATCTTGTGTTAGGGACAAAAGCATGTTATAGTTAGTCTAGTTTAAGTCATTTAAGTCTAGGATGTTTTCTGGCACTACTTTTTTTTAGGGAGGTTTATTAGGATTATTTGGATTTATTGTGGTCAATTTATTAGCTAATCTTCATTGTGTAATTTTTATGCTAGTTCAAAATGACTTCCAATGAGGAATCGAATGTAGAGCTTTCTGAAAAGTTTCTAGATAGGTGCACCAAAGAACAACTTTTAGAACTTGCAGAGAGTCATGCTATTGTTTTGACTAGTAATGATAAGAAGCACAAGGAAGATTTGTTAAGGGCTGTTAAAAGCCAGTTGATAGCTAAAGGAATTCTTGTTATAGGAGATGAGACTTTTGGTAAGGTACTGTCTCCAAGTGTAGAGAGAGATTTAATGTCAAAAGAAAAACAAACACAGTTTGAAACGGAGAGACTATCGTTTGAAGGTACTCAAGCATTAAAAGATAAGGAATGTAAAAAACGAGTTCAGTTTAAAAAATTGGAGCTTGAACAGGAGCGTGAGCGTGCTCAGTTTGAGTTGAAAAAATTAGAGTATGCACGTGAGAGTGAACGTGAGCGGAGGCAGTATGAGGTGAGGAAGCTAGAGCTTGAACTGGAAGTTAAGAAAGCTGAAGCTTTTAAATCTGTTCAGGTTGTGCCAACTTCTTTTGATGTTGGTTGAAACATTAAGATGGTTCCTCCATTTTGTGAACGTGATGTAGACAATATTTTGCCCATTTTGAAAGAGTTGCTTCTTCTCTAAAATGGCCAGAAGAAGTCTGGACTTTACTTCTACAGTGTGTTTTGACAGGGAAGGCTCAGGAAGTGTTTTGCTTCTCTTTCTGAAGAAAAAAGTGCAGATTTTAAACAAGTAAAAACAGCCATTTTGAGAGCGTATGAGCTGGTGCCTGAGGCTTATCGCCAACGATTTCGGGGTTACAAAAAACTTGAAAAACAAACTTATGTTGAATTCGCTCTGGAAAAAGAGATTATGTTTACAAGATGGTGTCAGTCTCAGAAAGTAGAAACTTTAAACCAGTTGAGGGAGTTAATTCTGGTAGAAGAATTTAAAAACTGTGTGCCAGGGTCTGTGTCTACTTATTTGAATGAGCAGAAGGCCCTGACCTTAGCTAATGCGGCTGTGTTGGCTGATGAATTTGTTCTGACTCACAGAGTTTCTTTTCCTGATAGAGCATCAAGTGATCAGAGTAAAAAGTCATTTCGGAATCGGTGGACACCTCCAGTGATTACATCAGGCACTGTGTCAGGTGTGCCCCCTGTGAGTCAGAATGTTTCATCAGATAAGAAAGGTAAGGTGGTCTGTTTTTATTGTCACTGAATGTGACATATAAATCTCTGAATGTAATGCTTTAAAGAAGTCAGCTAAGCCAGTTGGATTAGTTGGGCTTGAACCACTAAGGATTCATGCATATGAACAAAATTCTGTGGGTAAGAAGGCGATACCAACTCAGGTAGATGTTGGGGATCATTATACAGAGTATGCTCCATTTATTACTACTGGTATCGTGTCTCTGCCAGGACAAGAGGAAACGTTTCTGTGCAAATCCTGAGAGACACAGGAGCTGCTCAGTCCTTCTTGTTAGAGGGAATTCTTCCACTCTCAGGTCAGACTGCAACAGGGAAGGATGTATTGATTAGGGGGATAGAAATGACCTTCTTAAAAGTTCTCTTACACAGGGTACATCTTACCTCTGATCTTGTAACTGGTGATGTGATTGTTGGAGTACGATCTTCTCTTCCTGTGCCAGGTGTTGCTTTTATTCTGGGGAATGATCTTGCTCAGGGAAATGTTTGGGGAGCATCAAAACCTGTACCATCTACTGTTGTAGTTTTTTCACCTGTGTCTGCAGATATTCCTGATGAATGTGGTCATAAATTTCCCCATGTGTTTCCTTCCTGTGCTGTTACTCGAGCCAGAGCAAAACAACTCAAAGCTGACCGATTGGGTGAAGGTGAAGTTTCTTTACGTCCTGACAGTGAGGTAACTATGGAGAAAACTTTACCTGTTCATTCTGAGAATTATGTTGATGAAAGTGGTCTTCTACCATCAAATGAAGCTGATGGTGGGGCAGTTGAAGATGAACAGCTTGGTATGACCTTAGCAGATAACATCACTTGGGATTCATCTGACTACTCTTCTGAGGAGTCCATCTCTTGGGAGAAAGGAAAATTAGAAAATCTTTTGTTCTCTATTTTTAATGTCTCTCGAGAGAACTTGATTCAAGAACAGTTAGCTGATGTAACTCTTAAACCTCTGTTTTCAATGGTTTGTATTGAAGGAGATGTTGAGACTCCGCTACCTTCCTGCTACTTTCTAAAAGAAGAGTTGTTGCTTAGACAGTGGGTCAGTGAAACAGAACCAATCACTAAAGCTTATGTTCAAGTGGTAGTTCCTCTTAAATTTAGACAATCTGTGATCTGTTTAGCTCATGATGGAGTGGCTGGACATATGGGGGTGAGGAAAACCTATGATCGACTGCAACGTAAATTCTTTTGGCCTGGATTGAAAAGAGATGTGGCAAAGTTTATTCGAACTTGTCATGTGTGCCAACTCACTGGTAAGCCAAACCAGAAAATTCCTGTGGCTCCTCTCTAACCTATTCCACCAATGTCAAAACCATTTAAATATCTGCTCGTTGATTTTGTAGGTCCTTTACCTAGATCAAAGACTGGTCATCTCTATTTACTAACAGTTATGTGTTTATCTATTCGATATCCAGCTGCATATTCTGTCAGGTCCATCACTACAAAATCTATTCTCAAAGCTTAAACTGATTTTATGTCAACATTTGGCATTCCCAGAATTATCCAGTCTGACTAAGGCTCTAATTTTATTAGCCGTCAGTGCGCTAAGGCTTTGTGACAATTAAAATTCAGCCATAATATTTCCAGTGCATACCACCCTCAGAGTCAAGGGGCCCTTGAAAGATTTCATCAGACCCTGAAGTCATTGCTGCGGTCATATTGTGTGGAACTTGGGTCTGATTGGGAGGAGGGACTGCCTTGGCTGCTTATGGGTGTTAGAGAGGTTATTCAGGAGAGTACTGGATTTAGTCCAAATGATTTGGTATTTGGACATGAAGTTCGTGGTCCCACTGCAGTTCTTGCTGATAACTGGATCCCCACTGAACCCTCTCAAAATGTTCTGGATTACGTTAGTGGTTTCCGATATCGGCTGTATGAAACTCGAGCAATTGCCCAGAGAAAACTGGGGAAATCACAGGGTAAGATGGAGAGGTTGTTTAATAAACAAGCAGTGTCTCGAAAATTTGAGGTTGGAGACCAAGTACTAGCTTTGTTGCCTCTTGTAAATAATCCTTTTCAAGCCCGTTTTGCAGGTCCTTATCCTGTCCTTAAATGCCTCCCTGGACAGAATTATCTGTTGAAAACCCCAGAATGACGTAAGGGAGTACAGGTTTGCCATATAAATCTTTTAAAGCCCTGTTTTCCTCCTATATCTTCTGTTGGGTTAGTAACCACTGTGTTAGATGAGTCATTACATTTGAGTGGGAAGGAGACTTCCTCTTCAAAGAGTTCTTCCTTGGATTGTATTGGGGATGACTGCGTCAATCTTCCTTCCCGAGGTATTATTGAAGGACAATTGAATAACTCTGAGATGTATGCAAAATTGGTCCATCATTTACCCCATCTCTCTCAGTCTGAGAAAAATGACATTCTTCAGTTAGTGGAGTCTTTTCCTAACTTGTTTTCTGATATGCCTAGTTGCACTACAGTTATTGAACATGACATTGATGTGGGCACTGCTTTACCAATTAAGCAGCATGCATATAGGGTAAATCCTATGAAGTGTGAATTGTTGAAAAAGGAGGTTGCTTACTTATTGAAGAACAACTTGGCTGAGGCCAGCTTTAGTGCTTGGAGTTCCCCTTGTCTTCTTGTAAACAAGCCCGATGGAACCTACAGATTTTGTACAGACTATCGTAAGCTAAATTCCATCACTAAGCCTGATTATTATCCTTTACCCCGCATAGATGATTGTGTGGACCGAGTGGGGTCTGCGAAGTTTGTGAGCAAATTTGACCTTTTAAAGGGGTACTGGCAGGTCCCACTGACTGCTAGGGCAAGGGAACTTTCTGCATTTGTGACACCTGATGACTTCCTCCAATACCGTGTCATGCCGTTCGGGGTTCAAAATGCTCCAGCCACCTTCCAGCGCCTTGTTAACAATGTGTTGTCTGGATTATCTGGTTGTGAGGCTTATTTGGACGATGTGGTTTTGTTTAGCGCATCTTGGGCAGATCACCTAGTCCAAATAAGGGAGTTATTTGTTCGTTTAACCGAGGCCTCTTTAACTTTAAATCTGGCAAAATGCGAATTTGGGAAAGCTACCGTCACTTATTTAGGTAAGATAGTGGGAAATGGACAGGTTCGTCCAATTGATGCGAAGATTGAGTCTATCTGTGCTTTTCCAGTACCTACAAATCGCAGAGAATTGCGTAGGTTCCTGGGAATGGCTGGGTATTATCGTGGGTTTTGCCCAAATTTTGCATCCATTGTGGCACCCCTGACTGATCTTATAAGTACTAAAGTACCTTTTGAGTGGACTACTGTTTCTCAGCAGGCATTTGATGGAGCCAAAGCCCTGTTGGCTAGTGATCCAGTGCTTGTTGCACCAGATTTCTCTCAGCCTTTCTGCTTAGCTGTAGATGCAAGCGATACTGGAGCTGGAGCTGTTCTTTTACAGAAAAGTCAGGATGGAGTAGAACATCCAATCTGTTATTTTTCAAAAAAATTCAATGTCCATCAGCGAGTTTACTCTGTTGTGGAAAAGGAGACGCTTGCCCTTGTTCTGGCTATTCAACATTTTGAAGTTTATTTGGGATCTTCTGCCAGTCCAATTGTGGTCTATACCGACCATAATCCTTTGGTGTTTTTACACCGCATGAAAAAACATAACCAGAGGATAATGAGGTGGAGTCTCATTTTACAACCGTTTTCCCTTGACATTAAACACATTCACGGAAGCGAAAATGTTATTGCTGATGCCCTATCTCGAGCGTGAGATTGTATATTTTGTTGTTTGTTCCCATTTTTCCTTCTCTTTCTATCCTGTTTCCTAGGGCCCAGGAAGCTGGAACTAAGTGGGGAACTGAGTGGGGAACAACTGGTGGAAATTCCGCTTTTCTTTTATTTTCTTTTCTTTTTTTTTCTTTTTTTTTTTGTATCCCTAGAGGAATACTTTTGTGGGGGAGGTGTTACGCCTGCCTGTTGCCCCCTGCTGGCTCTGCTAGACTGTGCAGATGTTAGTTGGGCAACAGGTGCATGCTATTAGTAATTAATCCTCTAATATGGCGTTTAGTATATAAGATCTGGGCGCTGTAGAGTAAGGTCTCTCTCTCAATTTTTCTCTTGTTTGTATAATTTTCTTAATATTATTTTCCTTTATTAATTGTTTGTGTCAGAGAATATTTAGTTACCACACACGCTTGTTTTTCCCCTAGAAGTTGGTTTTCTTTTGATTGTTTAATAACTGTTTTCTTGTTTTGTAAATAAATTGGTTTATTGTTTAAACCATTTGTTGTTTGCCTCTTTTATGTTGCGGTATATGAGCCATCCGTAACAGCCCCCTAAACCTAATAACTGGTTGGACCACCCTTAGCAGCAACAACTGCAATCAAGCGTTTGAGATAACTCGCCATGAGTCTGTTACAGCGCTAAGGAGGATTTTTGGCCCACTCGTCTTTGCAGAATTGTTGTAATTCAGCCACAAAACAGTCCCAGACCATCACACTACCACCACCATATTTTACTGTTGGTATGATGTTCTTTTTCTGAAATGCTGTGTTACTTTTACGCCAGACGTAATGGGACACACACCTTCCAAAAAATTTAACTTTTGGCTCGTCAGTACACAGAGTATTTTCCAAAAAGTCTTGGGGATCATCAAGATGTTTTCTGGCAAAACTGAGATGAGCCTTTATGTTCTTTTTACTCAGCAGTGGTTTTCGTCTTGGAACTCTGCCATGCAGGCCATTTTTGCCCAGTCTCTTTCTTAAGGTGGAGTCATGAACACTGACCTTAACCGAGGCAAGTGAGGCCTGCAGTTCTTTGGATGTTGTTGTGGGGTCTTTTCTGACCTCTTGGATGAGTCGTCGCTGCGCTCTTGGGATAATTTTGGTCGGCCGGCCACTCCTGGGAAGGTTCACCACTGTTTCATGTTTTTGCCATTTGTAGATAATGGCTCTCACTGTGGTTCGCTGGAGTCCCATAGCTTTAGAAATGGCTTTATAACCTTTTCCAGACTGATAGAGCTCAATTACTATCTTATTCATTTGTTCCTGAATTTCTTTGGATCTCAACATGATGTGTAGCTTTTGAGGATCTTTTGGTCTACTTCACTTTATCAGGCAGGTCCTATTTAAGTGATTTCTTGATTGCGAACAGGTGTGGCAGTAATCAGGCCTGGGTGTGGCTAGAGAAACTGAACTCAGGTGTGATAAACCACAGTTATGTTTTAACAGCAGGGGGCAAGCACTTTTTCGCACAGGCCCACATGGGTTTGGATTTTGTTTTCCCTTCATAATAAAAACCTTCATTTAAAAACTGCATGTTGCATTTACTTGTGTTATCTTTGATTCATATTTAAATTTGTTTGATGATCTGAAACATTAAAGTGTGACAAACATGCAAAAAAATAAAAAATCAGGACTTTTTCACACTACTGTATACACATGCAATTTATGTATGGTTAAACTGTCACTTTTATATCGTTAGCAACTATTAGTTAACCTTGTTTATTTCTTATGTTAAATGTAATGTTAACTGTGAAAATGTATTTTCACATTTATACATTTATTCTGTATATTAAGCACAGTACTTTAGAATTTTATTCAACTCCACTCCATCTCAGAGACAAATATTTTGTTTATGAAAAACTGACATTTTGGACATCATGGATAAATTACTGTTTGATTTAGATCAGTGGTTCCCAACCTGTGGGCCGTGGCCCACTAGGGGGTCTCAGTGATCCTCCAGGTGGGCGTGAGATAAAATAAAATGAATTTAATATATTAATATAATTAATTAATTCAATTATTAATATGTTACATTTAATAAATTAAATTCAATTAATTAAAAAATACATTTAAAACAAGGCACCACCTCTCTCGCACGTATTATGTGATTGTTTCGGTTCAGCCCAGTCTGTTTCTCATCATGCTGCTGTGAAATACAGACTGAACGGTGGCTAAAAATGCAAACTCTCTCAGTTGGAAAAAGAAAACCAGTGTCACTAAAAAGGTTTTGATGGATGACGATTGTAATGAAGGTAAAGACAATTATAGTGACATACAGCAGTCGTACATTAGTCATGCACGAGTCCGCAATTATTTATGCGCAAATAAACCGTGCATGTGGGCTCTCAACTCGATGGATATAACATTGCATTTCTGCATGAACACAGTGCAATATATTTGTGTAGTTGTCAAAATTAATGTACTGTGAGTGTTTTATAACGGATGCTCGCCAAACTCGTTTTGGAGAAGTTTGAGAGGATTAGTGTTGTTATATGTGTTATATGTCAATTTTTAATGGATCCGCATAGTTTTTAAATTCAGTTATTTGGTATCTCCCTGTGGTCTTATTTGGTATGGCAGGTTGACTTGTGCTTATTTAAGTTACTGTATTACTGAGCAGAGTACTTTTAACATAACATTATTTGCGGGTGGGATGGGTGGGACATGTCCTCACCACTCTTTGCCAGGATCGATTTTGTCCCCACCACTTTTTCTCACGGCACGGATTTATCTAATACAAAAGAAACATCTCTAGTTGATTAGCAATTTGTTTGTTTATGTTAAATATTAGGCGATCTGGCGCTATATGTTGAGCGCTCTTTGCCGCTGTTATCGGTGGCGCAACAGTGTTCTCTTGGCACTCGTGCACACTGCGCAGTCTTCACACGAGCTTAGCGCTATTGCGGAGACACTATTTGTTCAGGTGAAATCCAGTGTTGGGTAAGATACTCAAAAAAAGTAATCCACTACAAATTACAAATTACTACATTAAAATTGTAATTTGATTACTTATTACATGCAGTAATCAGTAATGTAATCAGATTACTAATTACTTTACATTCAAGTTACTTTGAAAACCTATAAAACCTACAAAAATACACCACAGACTGAAACTCATAGTTCTTTCCGAAATTTAATATTGACTGAAAAATATTACAGAAGTATAAAAACAGCAACTTGACTTAAAAATATTCGTTAATCATCTGTAGGTAGCTTATTCATTCTAATGTAATCATAACGGTCGCCTGAGAGCGCTCAAAGACCATGTCATCTGTGAGCGTGAAATTCTAACAAACTAAAAATAACTTTATTATAACTAATAAATATTGTACACTTGTCAGTGGCGTAACTTTGTTTTAAAAAGTGGGTGGGACAGGAATGTGTATATGTGTGTGTGCGTGCGTGGGTGGGGGGGGGGGTTGTAATTGTATCATTACAATAATAATAATATGATATTAAAATTAATATGATAATTTCTTCCTTACATCTGCTATAATATAATATGTCTCGAGCAGTCTCGAGAGTATGTATATTAGTTAATAAATACGTGGATCCGCTCTTCCCAAATAGACTGTCCTGATGGACTGGAGGCAATATTTTCGTTTAGCATGCAAGAGATTCTGGGTTCGAATCCAACCATGTATGATTTTTTTTTTTTCTCTCTCATTAAAACCAAAGATGTTCGTCAGTGAGCAGGGACACGTTTATTTGTATTTTGTTTTGTGATTCAACGTAACGAATAGAGAGTCTCTGCAACAGTTAAGCGATAGATTGAAGCGCTCGTCCGTATGAACACTGCTCAGTGTGCACGAGCGCCAAGAGAACACTGTTGCGCCTCTGATAACAGCGACAACGAGCACTCAACATGATTTCAAAAACAACACATCCCAGCGCCAGATCGCCTATTATTAACACAAATTGATAATCAACTAGAGGTGTTTCTTTTGTATTAGATATCTGCGAGATGCCGCAAGATGTTTCAAAAAGTGGTGGGGACAATATCGACCCTTTCAAAAAGTGGTGGGGACATGTCCCACCCGTCCCACCCGCAAATTACGCCTATGACACTTGTTATTGTTCATAATCAAAAAATAAACACATTAACAAAATAAAGTCATTAAGATTGTTATTACTATTATTTTATAAAGTAACATGTAGGATAAAAGTAGTTTTATCACGTGTTGAGCCGTTTCAGCTCCAGCGCTCCGACGCACAGATATGTCAGTGTCCGAATTCACTCACTTCATTTCGTTCACTCTTTGCAGATATAGTGCACTCAAATGACATACACTATATAGGGATTAGTGAGTCAGTGAACGAGTGAGCAGTTTCGGACACAGCTTAAACATTCCTTGTGTTTAGCATTTATGTGTGTGGTAGCTTAACTGTGTTTATGTTTGTTTGTAACTGCATTAAAGACAGGAAAAAAATTACAGAAAACATTTATATTAACATTTGAAAACAGTATTGTTCAGAAGTTACCTTCCCTCCCGATCCTAAACAAAAATCCAATCTTGCTTGTTTAGGCGAGGTTGGACCACTCTCATCTTGGGCGCGGGTATCCTCCTCCTCCATGCATTCTCCGGTGATTCATAATGACGCGTCCGCGCCAAACGTGATTTCTTTTAGAAATGCACTTTACCTAATTTTTTTTTCTTGTAACACAAGTAACGTAATTTTATTGACATCAGTAACTGTAATCAAATTACATAAATTTAAAATGTAATGCGTTACATTACTGCGTTATCAAGAAAAGTAATTAGACTAACCCAACTCTGATGAAATCACTAGACAAAACACACATGATACTCTTGATATACATGTTTGAGCTGTTTTAACTAAAAGAAACTTGCATTGACATATCTTAAAATATCCCTGCTGACCACGACTATTTGTAACAGGCAAGACAATTGTAAAGCTACGATGCCCAAGACCAAATTTGAATGGACCATAGATCTGTTTTGCATGTTGAAATATTTTATGGTTTGATTTGAGTATGTGAGTTAATTTCTTTTATTTTTTCCTCTTTCTGAAAATATCTCAGTGACATGGCAGCCGTCGAATAAATTGTTCTTTTTAGAACGATTTATTTTAATGTAAAAACATTGTAAAGAAGAATGTTTCATGTAAAAATTATAAGTTGCATAAAAAAGTAAACAATGTAAATAAAAAATAAAAAAATCTTTTATTTACACGTGAACATACACACAAAAAAATTACAAGAAATTACTTCGGCTCATTTACAAATAAATTACAATTTCAAAAATAAATAATGTGTACAACTTGTGCATTTCTGTAATGATTCATCACAAAGGCTGGGATCCATTTGCATGCTTTATTGATAAAGAGCATAGTCAAACAGGCGAGGTCTAACAGGGGCAAACAGGTATGGCAAAGGACAGGCAGTATCGTGGTCAGTAAACAGGCAAAGGTCAGGACAGGCAGATATCACTCACAGAACAGCAGACAAAGCACAGGTCGGGGTAGGCAGCAGAGGATCGTACATGGTAGACAGCAGGTTCAGCAATAGACAATCAGACAGGGTAATAACGCTTAGAAATGTACACCGTGGCAATACAAGACTTCGCAAAGGTGAAGTGAGCATGAGAGTCTCTTATAGTCCAGGGGCCGTATTCACAAAACATCTTAAGGCTAAAAGTAGCTCCTAACTTGCCGATTTAGGAGAAACTCTTAAAAATAATGGGCGTGTCAGTCCTAATTTTAGGAGTCCTAAATTTTTGCTCTAAGAGTATTTCACAAAGCATTTTAGTGTTAAAACTAGCTCCTAAACCTGTGAACGTTAGGAGCAGTCAAGAGGACTCCTATCTGGGGCCGTATTCACAAATTATCTTAAGGCTAAAAGTAGCTCCTAACTTGCAGATTTAGGAGAAACTCTTAAAAATAATGGGCATGTCAGTCCTAATTTTAGGACTCCTAAATTTTTGTTCTAAGATTATTTCATAAAGCATTTTAGCATTAAAACTAGCTCCTAAATCTGTGAGACGTTAGTAGTCAAGAGGACTCCTAAGTCAATAAGACCAAATCACAAACAATCCTAATAGCTGTCAATCTGCCTCAGCAATCCGCCTAAATGCAATACATATTTTGATTTATAGATTTGAATCTACAATAAAGGCAAAATAAATAAAAACATATCTTAAATAAATAATGTCTGATTACATGTGGAAGTTATTTTCTCTAGTTCACACTTACAAATGATCGAATAGAGTAAATAATAATAATAATAATAATAATAATAATTGTCCGATGGCTCCGAGCTTGGAATTTAGCCCAAAAAGAATTTAGCCCAAAAAGAACGGGGTGGTGGAGGGAGTCGGCTCTCGTCTGTATACCTCCTTTTGAGCTGATTAAATAGTGAATGTGCTCCTCGCAAACTTTGTTAATAAAACATAATTTGTCGCCTGAATTCTACAATCTCTCAAGACGCAGACATGTACATATACATTGTTTCATTAGTGACAACCAGTGGCGTAATTTTTTTTAAAAAATTGGGTGGGACAGGAATGTGTATGTGTGGGGTGTATTGTATTATTATTACAATAATAATAATAATAATAATATGATATGATATTAAAATTAATATGATAGTTTCTTCCTTACATCTGCTATAATACAATATGAGTGAATTAGTAAATTAGTTAATAAATACGTGGATCCGTTCTTGATAATAAGATTATCTTGATGGACTAGTGGCAGCATTATCATTTAGCGTGCAAGAGGTTCTGGGTTCTAATCCAACCATGTATGATTTAAAAAAAAATGTTTTCATTAAAACCATAGAAGCGCTCGTCTGTGTGAAATGAATCGCAGCGTGCACGAGCGCCAAGAGAACACTGTTGCACCTCTGATAGCAGCGACAACGAGCACTCAACATGATTTAAAAAACAACACATTCTAGCGCCAGATCGCCTATTATTAACACAAATTGATAATCAACTAGAGATGTTTCTTTTGTATTAGATCCGTGCCGCGAGATGTTTCAAAAAGTGGTCGGGACAACATCGACCCTTTCAAAAAGTGGTGGGGACATGTCCCACCCGTCCCACCCGCGAATTTCGCCTATGGTTACAACCTACATTTTAAAAATTTTATTTGAATATAGGAACATTTTTATTTTAAAATCTTTAATTGAATATGACATTTTTATTTTAAAATCATTATTTGAATATGTTACATGATACCTCTTTCAACAATATTTCTATGAATGAATCACTGACAGAGACTCCTCCTCCATCAGCCAATCACTGTGGGCATAGTTAGTAAGCTTGTTGACATCATCCATAGCAACGAGGTCAACCCTGCCCTTACTCTTAGCTTAAGAGTTTTCTCTATTTCTTAGTAAAAGTTTGTCTCAGCAGCTTTGCGAATAGGTTTTAAGAGAAAACTCTTAACTAAGAACTTTTAGTGCCTCTTCACAAACAATCCTAAAATGGCTGTTGCCGGCAATCCACATCCAAACGTAAACATTTTAGAAAGATTTAACGATAACGAGCTTTTAAAAAGGTATCGCCTTAATCGCGGGGGTATTATAACTGTTGTCGAGCTTGTCAGGGACGCAGTCACTTCACCAACAAACAGAAATAACCCCATAACGCCGGAGATCAAAGTTTTAACAACTCTGCGCTACCTGGCCACAGGGAAAATGCAGCTATGCAGTGCGGACGAACTACACATATCTCAGACATCCGTCAGCAGAATATTGCATCAGACAATAAATGCCCTCTGTAGACCCCACATCATCCGACAGTTTATACGGTTTCCACTTGATGTTCGCCAACTACACAGAAAAAAAAGCCCACTTCATGGCCATAGCAGATAGTTTTTGATGCTAGCTACACTATTCTAGACATTGTCGCCAAGTGGCCAGGCGCAACACATGATTCGCGGATCCTACAGGAGAGTGGCTTGAGGCTGCTGTTTGAGAGGCATCATGTGCCAGCTGGATGTCACTTGTTGGGGGACAGTGGCTATCCCTGCAGGACATGGCTCCTCACGCCTTACATCCACCCACAACCTGGACCTCAGTTAAATTACAACAGGTAATCAGGTAAATACTTGCTTTCTTTTTGAAATTAGCTATAGTTATATTGGTCACCGGTGTTGGGCACGTTAAAGGGAATTATCTATAGTTACTTCTCACAAATAATAACTGAGTAACATCATTATAAAAGTAATAATTTTCAGGGAAAGTAACTATTGCGTTACTTCAAATATCAAATATGTCAACTTGGATGCCCCCAATATTAAATATGTCTAAAAATAAATTAATAATAGGCTAATAATTATAATAATTCATTGCTATTTTTTAAATTAATCTATTTGATTATGAAAAGAAAACAGCATGAGTAAGATAGAATACATCATACGATGCGCAAAATATTTAGGGAGACATGGAGTGGGTCAGACATGATTTTGACCAATTCATTAAGTTTTGTTTTGTAATAAGCCTTTTTTTAAGTGAATTTCGTTTTGTAAAAATTGCATCTTAATTTTAATAAATGTTTTATCAACCAATTGCCTGGATTTAATAAATAAGAAGCAAATATAGCAGAAAATATTATAATGACATGGAGGCGCGATCACTTGCACATGAACTGGAGCGCGTCTTATAGGCTAAATGAACCGAAAACCGCAAAATGAACCGCATATAGGCTGCTTGCCTCGCAGACATGAGAAATATATCTATAGAAATCTTCAAATGTGTACTTTTAAATTAAATAATTCAAAACGAAAAGAATAGGCCACTCTATGATTATGTAGGGCAAATCCGAATTAAATGTGCATTTTCTCTCTAAGCGCGCATAAACACCTTAAGTATAAAGTATATTGAAAAAAAAATTGCACATGGAACCTAAAATGTATTGAAATTTTCAATATGTATTCACAGTCTCACTCAAGACATTTTATGTTTTAGAGCCCACAAGAAAACTCGTAGTGTTGTGGAAAGGGGCATTGGGCAGATGAAACGTTGGTTTCATGTCCTACATGGGGAAATCCGTCTAACTCCAGAGAAAGCAAGCAGAATCATCACTGTCTGTGCCATTCTGCACAACCTGTGCAAGCAACAAAATATCCCACAGCCAGAGGAGAATGAAGATGATGATGATGATGATGATGATGATGATGACGACGACGTTGATGCTGCTGACGAAGGCAGAGTGGCTGTACAAAGTGGACTGGCATACAAGGACCAGTTTGTCAACATACACTTTGGGTAAACCATCACAACCACTATATCCTGCTAATAAGAGCAGAATCACAGACTAAGAGACTTACTTTTCAGCTTTAGTAAGTACAATAGTATAGATACATGGACCTTGGGTTACCAAGCTATAAGAAGTACTTAAATTACAATTATATAGCTTTAACTTGCATCTACACAAATGAGTCAAAACATAAGTTAGTGTAATGTTTTTATTCAAGGGATTGTCTGTGTTTAAGCATGTTTAGTTTCTGAGAATAGTACTCCTCTTGTAACTGAAGAAGCCTCTCTTGTGCATCAAGGAGCCTATGCTGTTTCTTTAATAAACTAATTTCGAGCTCCAATTTCTGTTCCAACAGAGATGCTGATGGAGCAGAACCACCACCAGCGGCTGCAGGACTGGCAGGAGCTGGGCCTGGAGAAAGAGCAGCAGGAGCCAGGAGGGCAGGAAGGAGGGGAGCAGGAGCCAGGGGAATAGTAAGGAGGGGAGCAGGAAGGCGGGGAGCAGGAGCCAGGGGAATAGGAAGGAGGGGAGCAGGAGCATCATCATGATTGCCAAATGAAGTGATGGCCCTGAGAAAGAGAGAGAGAGAAAAATAACATCTTATTTTGTGTAGCCTTTGAGTCATTTTCAAAATTATTGATATGTTTATCATCATTTTGTTAGTCATTGTAATTTTATGATTTGTAATTGATTTATTGACATTACTGTCCCAGCTGTGAATAATTATATGAGGCAAATGTTCCATTAAATAAATAAAATAAACATAGCCTACCCCTCAAGCTCATTCAGCAGCTGCATTGCAGGATCAATGCACCCCTCCAGCCCTGTTATGCTTGTGTCAGAGTGCCCAAGTACACTGTACACCATTGAAGCAACAGGTGACAGAGCCTTGGGTGCTGTTCTTGTGTCCAATTCGGCTTTCTTTTACGTTTGCACTTATCAGCCATGATTTTTCTAGTCTATTACTTAAAAGGCTGTTTATATGCATATCTACTAATTGTTTACGAGATGCAGACATGTAAGAGGCTGATAATTATAGCTGACCATATACTTGTGTAATTAGTAATTTGTGTAACTACAATTTAAAACCCTTATTTAAATATGGCAACATTTGTATTTTAAAACCTTTATTTAAATGTGGCAACATGATACTTTGTTCTACAATATTTTATATATATAGACACCCCCCACACCACACCCTCTTAACCTGAATTAGCTGACTTTACTAGACAATTACGTGGAAACTAGGGGTGTGACGAGATGTCGTGTCACGAGATCTCGCGAAATTAAAATGTGACGACGAATATGCTACGTTTACATTATGCATTTAAATAAAAAAAATAAAAAAGTGAAAGTAAACGCGAGCGCGCATTCAATATCTTCCAATATAAAAGCTATATCAGGCTGGGCAGTGTAGTTGTAACCATCTCTTAGCTCTGTATCAAAGAAAAATTTGGTCTTATTTGCAATTTGAATATTGAGAGAGTGTGATTATGGTTGCACTTATTGTAAAGTGTTACCATAAAAACGAATAACAGTTTTCTCTTAATCTTATTAAGCACAAACAGTAAGGTTTCATTTGTTAACATTAGTTAATGCACTGTGAACTATCATGAACTAACAATGAATGATTATTGTAACAAAGTTCGTATAAATAGGAAGGAAGACGACAAGGATCGGCGTTGACTACTGGCTGCTTTATTAGTGCAGAATCAAACAAAAGATGTGCAGACAGGCACCAAGCGGTCATAAACAAAAAATAAACACTCCAAAATCACAACAGCAAGTCTCCAGGAGTGTGGCAGCCAGTAGTCCTTCTCTCTCTCGCTCGCTCGCTCCTGTTTCTCCTGGCGTTAAATACTCTCTCCACGCCAATTACTGCAACAAGAGACAGGTGTTTGTTATTTGCGCTTAACCCACTCACTCACTGCGTGTCTGTTGACGCTCTCCCCTGCTGCAGCGTTCGCTGAACCACGCCCCCTTTGCACAGCCATCTGAACACCCGGCCTGTGGACCACCTTGAATTTAAAAGGCTGTAAAGCCAGGTACCAACGAGTGATCCGCGCGTTGGTATCTTTCATGCGGTGGAGCCACTGCAGAGGAGCGTGGTCCGAACAGAGGGTGAATTCCCGTCCCAGGAGATAATAGCGGAGGGTGAGGACAGCCCACCTGATGGCCAAACACTCCTTCTCCACGGTGCTGTACTTAGTCTCTCTCTTAGAGAGCTTGCGACTAATGTACAGCACCGGCCGTTCCTCCCCCTCTATCTCCTGGGACAGGACAGCACCCAGCCCCCTGTCCGACGCGTCAGTCTGCAACAAAAAAGGGAGAGAGAAATCAGGAGAGTGAAGCAACGGCCCGCCACACAGAGCAGCCTTTACTTGGGTAAACGCCTGCTGGCACGGCTCTGTCCATTGGACCGTATCAGGCGCTTCCTTTTTAGTAAGATCAGTCAAGGGGCTGGTGAGGTCAGAATAATTAGGTACAAACCTTCTATAATATCCCGCCAGCCCCAAAAAACTCTTACCTCCTTTTTGGTCTTGGGGCGTGGACAGGTCGCAACTGCTGCAGTCTTATCAATTTGGGGACGCACCTGTCCATGCCCCAAGTGGAAGCCCAGATACTTTACCTCCACGCGCCCAATCGCACACTTCTTCGGGTTGGCCATGAGCCCGGCTCCCCTCAGCGACCTCAAGACTGCCCTCAAATGCTGCATATGCCGCTGCCAATCGTTACTAAATATAATAATATCATTCAGATAGGCAGCCGCATATGCAGCATGGGGCCGTAACACCCTGTCCATCAGCCGCTGAAAGGTAGCTGGTGCCCCGAACAACCCAAACAGAAGTGTAACAAATTGGTGTAATCCAAACGGCGTCGTGAAAGCTGTTTTTTCTTGGGATAACGGAGACAAGGGGATCTGCCAATAACCCTTTGTCAAGTCCAATGTCGAATAAAAACGAGGCGTACCAAGCCGGTCCTCCTGGGCAGCCGAGTGATGAACTGCTCCAGTACCACTCGGTCGATGATCATCTCCACGTCGTTTCCGTCGGCCAGCAACCATTTGCGGCAGGAGTCCCGGAGCTGTTGGGCCATCACGAAGGGCCGGCCAGACTCCGCCAGCTCCAAGGACTGGAACCGCTGGCGGTGTTGTTCAGGGCTCCGGCCGACCCGCTGGATGATGGCCCTCTTCAGATCTTCGAACACCAGGAGGTTCTGCACCGGAAGCTGCTGTGCCACTGCCTGGGACTCCCCGGAGAGCAGCGGGACCAGGCGCATCGACCACTGGTCCC
Organism: Ancherythroculter nigrocauda; assembly: GCA_036281575.1. Classification (NCBI taxonomy): domain Eukaryota; kingdom Metazoa; phylum Chordata; class Actinopteri; order Cypriniformes; family Xenocyprididae; genus Ancherythroculter; species Ancherythroculter nigrocauda. The sequence goes on along the minus strand of VTFQ01000568.1, from coordinate 74,931 downwards.
TTGGCCATCCACAGACTTCGGCTGACCTCTCGAAGCGGTCGAGGAATGCCTCCGGGTCGTCCTCAGGCATTATTTTGTGGAGTGGGCACAGCTCGTTGTTCCAAAGCTTCCGGCCGAACCCACTCACTCACTGCGCATCTCTTGACGCTCTCCCCCGCTGCAGCGTTCGCTGAACCACGCCCCCCTTGCCACAATTATTTTTTATTAACTAACATAAACAAAGATTAATAAATACTGTAGCAAATATATTGCTCATTGTTAGTTGATGTTGGTTAATACATTAATGTTAATAAATGAGACCTTATTGTAAAGTGTTACCATTTTTATTTCTACTGTTTTTATTTCTATGATCAGTTTGTGGAAAGGAGTTCAGTTAGGAGGTCAAAAGTTGTAGAAGCTCATAAATCATGTACAGTAGGGTCTGAAGAGACTGAAATCATACAGGAGAGAAGTCAGTCAGCTGAGTTTGTGGAAAACCTTTTACAGTACTTGAGTATTGTTGCCTTTTACTGCATATGATAATTCATACTCAGAAAGTAGAATTGAAATGACACTCATTACAAGATGATTAGTTAAAACATTTCAATACACATGCAGAATATTTTTTCTAGTCATGTATTTCGCCATTGAGGATTTCTTAAAAATAGTGTGTAAAAATCTTGTCTCGTCTCGTTCTCGTGAACTAAATCTCGAATCTCGTCTCGTCTCGTCTCGTCTCGTCTCGTAAGCTACCTGTCTCGTCACCCCTATTGGAAACCCATTTAACTTAACCATTTTTGTTTTTACACAGCATGAACATAAAATCTTAAGTGGTGCTGCAGACAAATCAAGTTTACATCTGAGACGTTTTTACTGAAATTTTTTAGTTCACATTTTTAATGTTTTCTGGCATATGTTTTATGAAATATCTATTAAGTTAAACAAATTATTTTAAGTAGAAATAAATATATTTAAGTAATGTCTTACTTAAAAAATAATACTACTTAGATATATATTATGTGGTGTCTTTATTTAGTGTCGGCGACCAGAAGCGATTCTGCAGGAGATGAATGGTGGCGGTGATGCCTGGATGACCAGATGCAGGTAAACTGTGGACCATTTCCATAACACAGAGTCAGAACTCCTCTGGGACAAAAACCTTGTCAGGTGGGCAATCCGACGGGATCTCGATTTGAGCGTTGGCCTGTTCCAGTTCAGTCACGATGTCCCACTGTATGGGTGCGACAATGAGAGAAGCAGGTAAGACAGTCTCAGGATTGTCTGTTGTAAGCTCACCTTCGCACTGTCGTGACAGGGCGTCAGCTTTAACATTCTTGGAGCCTGGACGGTAAGTGACTGTGAAGTGGAAGCGTGAGAAGCATAGGGACCAGCAGGCTTGATGAGGGTTGATCCTCTTTGCTGTTCGCAGGTACTCGAGATTTGTGGTCGGGGAGTACTACGAATGGATGAGTTGCTCCCTCCAACCGATGGCGCCATTCCTCAAAGGCGGCTTTCATGGCAAGAAGCTCTCGATCCTCGACATCGTAGTTCCGTTCTGCTGCTGTGAGTTTCCTGGAATAGAAGGCACAAGGAAACAGTTTAGATGTGTTACCTTGCCTTTGAGAGAGTACTGCCCCGAGACCAGTGCTGGATGCGTCGACCTCAACAACGAACAGAAGTGAAGGATCGGGATGATGCAGAATGGGAGCTAAAGTGAAGTGGTCTTTTAATTCTTGGAAGGCTTGGATGGCAGGAGGCAACCACTTGAGCTGAGTATTCCCCTCCTTGACCATGCTCGTTAATGGGCAGGCGATCGTGCTGAAGTTACGTATGAAGCGCCAATAGAAGTTTGAAAATCCCAGAAGGCATTGTAACTCCTTGAGAGTATTGGGTTGTGGCCAGTTGAGGATAGTGGATACCTTCTTCGCCACTCCCTCAGGACTGATTATGTATCCTAGGAACTGAGGTGGAGGTCTGATGAAATTCGCACTTCTCTGCCTTGCCGTATAGTTGATATTGAATCAGACGTTTGAGGACCTTTCTGACCTGCTGTACGTGCTCCTCCATGGTGTCTAAGTAGACCAGAATATCATCAATGTAAATGATCACAAATCTGTTAAGCATGTCTCTGAACACATCATTAATGAAAGTCTGGAAGACAAAAGGACTATTGACAAGCCCGAAGGGCATAACGAGGTATTCATAGTGACCAGTGGCTGTGGAGAAGGATGTCTTCCATTCGTCCCCCTCCTTAATATGGATTAGATTGTTGGCACTGCGGATATCTAGCTTAGTGAAGTATTTGGCGGTATGTAGTTGTTCGAGTGCAGCTGGTACTAAAGGTAGTGGATATCTGAATTTAACAGTTATTTCATACAAACCTCGGTAGTCTATGCAGGGACGGAGACCGCCATCCTTCTTCCCGACAAAGAAGAAGCCTGCCGAGGCTGGAGACGTTGAAGGATGGATGAACCCTTTAGCCAGGTCCTCCTCTATATATTTCCTCATGGCTTCTGATTTGGGTTGAGACAGGGGAAATATGCGACCCTTGGGTGGTGTGGTTCCTGAAAGGAGATCTATAGCACAGTCATATGAACGGTGAGGTGGTAATTGGAATGCACGCACCTTGCTGAAGGCTATGGCCAGATCTTGATATTCGTTGGGTAGGTTGAGGATTGACAGAGTCTCAGCGGACTCGGCGGGATCTGCGGCCTGGATAGCTCTGACAGATAAGGTTGGTGAGTGTGACAGACACTTCTCTTGACAGAGTTCATTCCAGTGCGTGATCTGACCCTCTCTCCAGCAGATTTGTGGATTGTGTGTACGCAGCCATGGAAGACCTAGAATGATAGATGAGGTTGAAGTGGGTAAGATATGAAACTGAATTGTTTCTGTATGGAACAGACTGATCTGCATCGTAAGCGGACTGGTGATGGCGTTAACGCGTCCAGAGACCAGTGGTCGACCATCTATAGCTTCCACTGTGAGAGAAGAAGAGCACTGGATTAATGGAATGAGATTCTGCTGAGCATAACTCTGGGACATAAAGTTCCCCGTGGCCCCTGAATCCAGCAATGCAGAGGTGGTAAGCAATAGTTCATTAATTTGCAACGTTATGGGTACAGACATGCACATTTCTGAATTGTAGTATGGGTTAGTGTCACTCACCGACTGTGGGTTTTCAGGACGAGAACACACTGGACAATCGTTCCTTATGTGACCCGGGTTGCCGTAGTACAGACATAGACAGTGAGTCAGCCTGCGGCTTCTCTCCTCTTCAGACAGGTGGTATGAATTAATTTGCATGGGTCCGGGACATTCTGGGTCCATCAAGCGATCACCAGCTCCCTTGCTGTTGCTGGGATGATCAAACACCTCTTTAAATCTGTGCATAAAATACTCAAAAGAAGGGAAAGCAGCCCCATCATCTCTCCAGACAGCAGTAATCCACTCAAGCGCTCTCCCAGTGGGTAGTGAACAAACAAAAGCGATCTTACCAGCCTCAGTGGTGTACATGGCAGGCTGTTGACTGAGATACAGAGAGCATTGAAGGACGAAACCTTTACACTTGGTGGGATCGCCGTTGAATTTCTCTGGCAGAGAGAGGCACGGATTCCCCAGCAGTGGCGTCTCTGCTGCGTGGGTAATGGCAGCTGCCACGGGTGGTGGAGGTGCAGGAGGAGTGGGTGTTTGAAGACTTTGCAGCGCTTTCACCAATTCCTCGGTAAGTGTCGTGAGGCGGTTGAGCTGATGATGATGTGTAGCTAGTTGACTGGTTTGGGCTGACATGGTTGCACACAGGTGAGAAAAAGCAGCTGGATCTTGTACTGGCGAAGTCTTCTGTAATGATTCATCACAAAGGCTGGGATCCACCAGGTGTTCCCAATTATCGCTCCTGTCATATAGCAGAAGTACAAGAGGACAGCTGCTATCCTGAGAGGATAACAGCATTCCAAAAAGTTATGGAGCCAGATTTGCTCACCTTTTTTTTTGTTTTATTTCACTTTTGAGAAGATGTTGGGAATGTTTTATCCTCGGGGCTGGCGGGTGATGTTTCTCAGGCTTAGCCAAGACTGTGGCCAGGTAAGTTAAACTGGTTTGCTGCATCCCAATTCAGAGGCTGTGTCCCTAATTACCAGATTACACCTTTAAAGGGTACATAACATACACAGTTTCAGTCAATCTCATGTTAATCTTGAGTACCTATAGAGTAGTATAGGTGGTTTATATGGTTATTTTAATGACAAATGTCAAGAGCACAACAGTGTCATGTGTGATCACAAATCTCTCAGCTCCACTGTTCACTTAATGCTGGGTTCTTTGGGAGCAAGGTCCCTCACAACCAAAATCACAGTTCTTTTCTGACATTGTTGATTTTGTGATTTTTGATTTTGTGAAAGTGATAAATCTTTCTTGAGCAAGTCTGTGCAGGGCTGCCAATGACTTCTGTAACCTGAATGATGCACATTGATGGGTGTGCTCTTGCTCTTGCTCTGGTTAATGTGTGTGCGTGCTCTTCCCAGAGAAGTGCCCATACAAGGAATTCCGCCCTTTACTACATAATACAGGGTCATACTCGAAAAAAAAACTTTCAGAAACTTGTATGAACTCTGGAGTCTATTTGGCACAGAAAAACTACCATACATCCAGCTCGTTATTTGAAACTTTGGCCATGTATAGCAAGATAATCCAACTCTTTAATAGTGTAAATAAGTCAGAATGCGTGAAATAGCATTAGAGAGATCATTAGCTGAGATGACATGACGTCATGTCATGTGAAGACGGAGCATGAGGAGAATCTCGCGGGAATATAAATCAGGGTCAAACGCAGACAACACATAATGGAGACAACACATCTTGATTATGGTGAAAATATTTAGACAGGTTTGCAACCCTGATTTTTTTATGCAGTTAAGTATGGAGTCAATATAATCCCGCATATATACACAAAAAAATAAAGTTTAGCAAAAGAAAATAAAGTTTTGCAAACAAAATTAAAGTATTGAGGAAAATAAATGTGCCTTTTGCAAGCAAAAATAAAGAATTGCAAGACATAAATGAAACAGCGCAAAAAGCAATGATTTTGCAATACATATTTTCCATGGTCATATCTATTAATTTATTTGCAACACTGCTTTTATTTTGCGTGTCAGTCTAGTTTGAGCTTGCGATGCCGTTTTCCCTTTGCACTTCATTTTTCTGTGGCGTCCTCCCACAGGTTAAGAGATTTTAAACAAACACTGTTAATACACATGCAGTTAACCAAATGAAACAATACACATTTTAATGCTATAAAAGTATACACATCGAGAGAAATAAACACCAGATGTTCATGGTTACAACTTCTTTAACTTGAGCAAACACTGCTAATACACATGTACATTTGTTAATAAGGTTAATAAAATGAAAACATGCATGTTTTAATGCTACTGAATAAAAAGAAGTGATCCACTCGCAAGCCTCTGATCATCATAACAGTACCTGGATCAGTGAGCTGCGTCTCAGGCCGATGACGTCACTTCCAGGGAGGCATCTTGTACACGCCCCTGTCCCATGACTTCACCCCCACGAAGTGCCACAAAGTGAGACACGCAGAAAAATGAAGCGCAAAGGGAAAACGGCATCGCAAGCTCAAACTAGACTGACATGCAAAATAAAAGCAGCGTTGCAAATAAATTAATAGACATGACCATGGAAAATATGTATTGCAAAATCTTTGCTTTCACGCTGTTTCATTTATGTTTTGCAATTCTTTATTTTTGTTTGCAAAACTTCATTTTTTTTCTCCCAATACTTTATTTTCTTTTGCAATTCTTTATTTTTGTTTGCAAAAAGCACATTTATTTTCCTCAATACTTTAATTTTTGTTTGCAAAACTTTATTTTTTTGCGTATATATGCGGCATTATATTGACTCCATAGTTAAGCATAAAATAAAAGAGTGCTTAAGTTCACTGATCAATGTTTATATTTGAGTAAAAGCCTAAATTAAAATCATAAAATCATAAAAAGAGATCGACTCTATTTTTTTTTTTTTTGGACTAAACCACTCGATTCATATGGATTAGTTTTTTGAAGCGTCAAAGAGGTAGTTGCAAAGGCACTCAATAGATGGACAGACATCTCTCAGATTTTATTAAAAATATCTTCATTCGTGGTCTGAAGATAAACAAAAGTCTTACGAGTTGTGAATGACACGATGGTAATAATTGACATAATTTTCATTTTGGGGTTAACTAACCCTTTAAACTTGCAAGAAAGATGCTGACCTCAGTAAATGTTTTTGTGTTAGTTTCCTGTGATGTTATTTTTATGGAAGATACATTTATATTGGCCTAGGCTAGAAACTGTTACAAAAAAAAAGTAAAATAATAATAAATAAAGGCAATATTCAGAAGAATTAGAATATTTTAAATATAATGTGTTTTACTAATTTTACTAAAACAACAACAAAAAAAAGAAATCAGAAGTGTGATTTTGGACACTATACTGTAAACCTTTAACTTATCTAATTGAAGATTAAATAAACATTTAAAAAGATGGCTAAGAGCTAGGAGGAATAAAACTGTTTTTTAACTACTTAAAAACATATAGATTAAAAATGTAACACACATGCGTCACCAATCTTAGATATTATCTTTTACAAATATGTTCATTTGCATTATTTGGCTGAGAAGCTCCTCCTATTTGCACTTTGATCTACAAAAACTCCCCGCTCAAGAAGGCATTTCTACATTTGGAGTGTTACAGTACAGAAGACACGGAAATCCAGTGTATGTTTCGAAATAGTTTAAGGTACGTTGAAAATGCATCTTAACACCTTTTCATATGACCTAATAATATATGACAAAAGAAAAATAATTTAATACTTTGACCATTTCATGCAAAATCATGAAATAAAATAACAGCTACAAATAATTTACATTTCAATAATATTAAAATAATTGTAAATGTTTTAATATTTAATCAATAATATATTTAATCAAATGTACTTTTCCCTGTGTGGTGGTCTTTTGACTCTAGTTACAATTGTTGTTCATTTGTTTCATATTGGTTTCATATTCAGTTTCTGTCTTTAAAACCTTTACAGTGTTTTCACAAGCCTCCCCTGTAACTGAAGACAAACACACAAACACTGTCTCACTCTTTCTAGAACTCAGAAATCAAGGTAATTTGAATTCTTTGTCAGTTACATTACTAAATTTTATGATCAAAATAAGTATTATGTCTCTATTTCTGAGCAGCCGTTGAATTATGTTTAAGTTTGTTGTTTAGAACATGGAAACTCAAGACCCTGCTGTTGTTGAGGCAGTAAACGCATCAGGCGAGTCCACCCTGGAAAAGGCTACAGCAAAAGCTAAAGAAACATTTGATCAGCTGTTAAATGTCTCACTTAACATCGCTGTGACTGGAAATACAGGATCTGGGAAATCCTCATTTGTAAATGCATTTAGAGGTGTAAGTGAAGATGATGTTAAAGCAGCACCTACTGGAGTCACAGAAACTACAACGGAGGCCACCCTGTATGAGCATCCTGGAATGCCAAATGTGAAGATCTGGGACCTGCCTGGAATCGGAAGTCCAAAGTTCAAAGCAAAAAAATACCTTAAAGATGTCAAATTTAACACTTATGATTTCTTCATTATCCTTAACTCAGAGAGGTTCACAGAGAATGACATCATGCTGGCTAAAGAAATAAAAAAACAAAAAAAACTCTTTTACTTTGTTCGTTCCAAGATTGACAATGACATCAGAGCAGAAGAAAAGAAAAAGAAAAAGAAAAAGGAATTTGATGAGCAGAAAGTCCTTTCCATTATAAAAGAGGACTGTCAAAAAAACCTGAAAGAAGTGGGAGACCCCAAAGTTTTCTTGATATCATCTAACGATGTGCAGAAATATGATTTTGAAAACCTTCAAAAGGCACTAGCAGAAGAGCTTCCAGAACAAAAAAGATCTTCTCTTCTACAAGCTTGGCCAGTGTGCTCCACTGAATGTCTTGAGAAGAAGATAAAGATGTTTGAAGGCATGATCTGGGCTGTATCTCTTGCCTCTGCTGGTATAGCAGTGGTCCCTTTACCTGGTCTATCAGCAGCATGTGATCTAGGCATGGTGGTACTTTTTCTCACAAGGTGTTACTATTCATTTGGTTTGGATGAAGGATCACTGACAAGGCTTTCTGAAAAAGTGAACAAGCCCCACCTAAAAGATCTGGCCAAATCAAAGTTTGTTGTTGCCATCCGAGAAAAAGCTTTGATCAGAATTCAAGTCTCTGCTGCACTTGCTACCATTGCTACTGTTGAATATTTTTTGAGTCTCGTTCCAGTTGTGGGCAGTGCTGCTGCTGCAGGAATATCCTTCGGTACTACTCAATACCTGTTGAGAGAAGGACTAAATGATCTGGCAGATACTGCTCGAAAAATCAGAAAAGAAGCTGGGCTGGATACAATCTGAAACCTACAATGGGCTGGATACAATCTGAAACCTATCTCTCAGAATATAATTAATCCTAAGAATGTATGTATTTGTACATGGATGTATCCTAGTCTGCTTCTCTTCATTGATTTATGTGCTTTAGAGCATGAAGTGTTTTCTGTATGTTCGACTATGTGAGGGTTTAGTTAAGAGAATACCACTTTGTCTTCATAACATTAAAATAATTTGTTTAAATATTTGTGAATGTAAATTTAAATTTTATGTTAAAATATTTATGTGAATGTAAACTATATGCAGTAATATACGATCACTTTTTTTCAGTTTTCCCATTGCTTTTTTTTTATCTCACATTCAGTCATTTATAATGTCTCATAGAAATAAACAATGTTTTATGTACTTTCATTTGGTGTTTCTGTGATGAATGCAAATAAACATTGGCACTTTAATTAGTTGGCAGTTCACTTTAATTTTTCTATTGTTGATTTCTGATTCTTTTATCAGTGTTTCTTTTCATTGATGGAATCTGGATTTTATTCCTCATACAATCATGTACGTATAATGTCTCATACATAATAAAATACAATGTGTTTATATACACATTATATTTAGTGATAACTGTTTCAACTACTCCTAATATTTTTATCTTAATAATAATAACAAATATTTAATATTCATAAATATTTTATAATATTTGCCTGAACAGGGGCATGTTTAGGTTATTGGGGGCCCTAAGCAAATCTCCAGGAGGGGGCCCCGTAATCGTGTTCCCGGGGGTTTATCAGCTGGCAATTTTTAATGCACATTTAATAGTGCAGGTTGCAAATATTATTAACAATAATGGAAGGATGAAGCTTATCAGTATGTCACAATATCACCCTGTTTGGACTTTGTTTTCTGTTTTGCACCATTTCCTGCCAGTCTGTCATCATAGTTATGCATTTCGATTCATAAGCTTGCAATTTGATTCAATATCAGTTATTTTGGATATACTGCATATCAGGTACAGTACATGGCAAATATTCTCAAGAAAAAAAAATCTCTAAACTAATGCTGTAAAATATACATGGATCAGTTGGTACTAAATTAATATTGAAGGATAAAATGAACTGATTTGTATACAAACTTAAATTACACTTGAGGAAATTTTTATATTAATAAACTTATAATAGGCCTACTAACTTTAAAATTATTTCTACTCCAATCCAGTTTTTGAAATTTAAATGGTGGCTGTCAACTTTATGGATTTATTCAAACATGCATTAAATAGGCTATTAAAGAACATTAAAAATAATATGTAATAAATGTCCTCTCTATAGTTAATTTTTCTAGCTAACAAGTTTGTGGTCACTGATTGTTCTGAGGAAAATTTGACATTATGTTTTTGGTGATTATGTGATTGGTTCCTAGTTGGGGAATTGTGGGAAATGGATTCCATATAATGAGAATAAAGCATGGACCCAGGGCACATGTAACAATAGTGAAGCCTCTCATCCATTGACATCCATTCAAAAAACAACCTCTGATCAAATGCAATTAACTAATCATCTAGTAAGATTTTTAAAAAACATTTATTTTGTTTCTTTTTCATAGAACAAACAAAAGAAAGACAACAATGACAAAAAATAGATAATTAGAATAATAAAATAAAAGAACCTATGACAAAACAAACGGAGCATTTGAGGGACAGATGCATACAAAGACAAATTATCTTTATACAGGTGATGCTTAAGCTGGATACTAATTAGTAAATGTTGTAGAGTCCCTTAATTCTATTATTATATATTAAAATAAAATATCTACTACACTTATGACTCATAAGAATGACAATGGTAACAATTAGGGGTGAAACAGTTCTCTGTAAAAAATCGAACCGTACTGTTCTGCAAACTCAGTTCGGCACACACTAGCACTGCAGTTTATCTCATATCTGATGACGCATATGCATTTATAATATGATTTGTAGAAAATAAGTAAAACAGACAGAGTTAGGCTAATGTATGTTTCTGTCGATGGGTACGCATCCTGGCTTCCCCTAAACTTTGTTCAACGCTAGTGCCGTATGCTCCAACAGTATATCCAACAGTATTTTGACATCACAGGTTGCCAGTTGGCGGAAAACACTGTGTATTGCAGCCATGGAAACCAGCAAACAAACTGGGTCAGAGAATCGCAGATTCTACCCGATCTAAAAAGCCTCTGCATCCATCTAAAAATCTCTATGAACGGCAGTATATTAAAACACAGATAAATCAACTCATCAGCTTACAGCAGCGTTTCTCAAAGTGTGGGGCACACCTCACTGGTGGGGAATAGAGACATGACAAGTGGGGCACGACAAACAAGAGGAAATTTGATCATTTTTGTGCCCATCTCTATTAACCTTTTGAGCGGTACGGTCCCACATATAGGATTTTTATTTCTGTGCCCAAGAGTACGGTCCCACATATGGGATTTCACGAGTTCACATGTACATATAATTCAATAGAATAAAAGTTTTTGGCAAGCAGTCTGGGGGGAGGGCTCCGAGCTCGGAATATTGGCCCAAACCTAGAGGCCAAACCCCATCATGTCTGTTTATATACAGTGGTGTGAAAAAGTGATTTTTTTATCTTTTTGCATGTTTGTCACACATTAATGTTTCAGATCATCAAACAATTTTAAATATGAATAAAAGATAACACAAGTAAACACAACATGCAGTTTTTAAATTAAGGTTTTTATTATGAAGGAAAAACAAAATCCAAACCCACATGGCCCTCTGTGAAAAAAGTCACCCTTAGCAGCAACAACTGCAATGAAGCCTTTGCAATAACTTGCAATGACTCTGTTACAGTGCTGTGGAGGAATTTTTCCCCACACGTCTTTGCAGAATTGTTGTAATTCAGCCACATTGGAGGGTTTTGAGCATGAACTGCCTTTTTAAGGTCATACCACAGCATCTCAATAGGATTGAGGTCAAGACTTTGGGCCCTATAATACACCCGGCGCAATGCGACGCAAGGCGCAGTGCAAGTGTGTTTGCTAGTTTGCGTCCGGCGCCGTTCGCGTTTTCCCGTTCAGCGCCACGTCCTTAAATTAGTAAATGCATTTGCGCCAGTTAGTGTGCCCATGGGCGTGCTGGTCTAAAAAAGAGGTGTGTTCAGGCGCATTGCCGGTGCATTGCTATTTTAAGGAGCTGAAAATAGACTGCGCCATAGACCAACTCAAACCTGGTCTAAAGTCTAAAGTCAATGGCGCAATATTTTTTTGTTAGAGCGCGTTGGTAGAAACTGCGCCTCTGGGCGCGTCCACAGTGCGCGTTGACTTTGCTTATTACACACAGGGATGCGCATCACACAAAAATGCCAAATATTAAAAACAAAAGGATTACAGTGTAAAAGAATATTATCGTGTAGGCTACATAAATATAAAAATGTAATGATGAATAGTCATTGCGTGTATTAGAATTAGGCTACCTATTTTCAATTCAGCCTATTACTACTTATAATGATGAACGAAATTGGCTAATTAATTGAACAATCGTGCCAATACACACACATATATATTAACTGACTCATCGCGCGGAGCTATTTGAAAGCCTGTATCCAACGCAGACGACTAAAAGATTGACTGGCCACTTAGCAGGTAATTCAGCAAAACATCACTCGTTGAACTCCTCAGTTGAATCGGTGTGTTTAATAAATCAGTGTATTTTATAATGTTATATGTTATATAATATATAATTATATAATATATATATTATGTTATATCCTGCTTGTCCCGTAGATGATCTGCTTGCGCGCTTTAACTTCGCGCACAAGCAGATCGGTTTCTTCGCTTGAAAAGCGTTCAGCTTTTCCGCCTACAAATTCCGCCATGTAAATAGCAATCCACCATGGCGCGAGCGCATCTCGCTCTTAAAGGGAATGGGAGATGACACTCTGATTGGTTTATTGAATGTTATGCCCATTACTCATTAAGAGAATAGGGACAACCCATTTCAAAAATGTGCCCCGGCGCACGTTTTTCCGTCGTTAAAATAGCAAAAGTGGATTTGGACACGCCCTGAGTGCACCTGCGCCGTGCGCTTTACACTTTGCATTTAGATCGTTAAAATAGGGCCCATTGACTAGGCCACTCCAAAGTCCTCATTTTGTTTTTCTTCAGCCATTCAGAGGTGGACTTCCTGGTGTGTTTTGGATCATTGTCCTGCTGCAGAACCCAAGTTCGGTTCAGCTTGAGGTCATGAACAGATGGTCGGACATTGTCCTTCAGGACTTTTTGGTAGACACTACAATTCATGGTTCCATTTATCATAGCAAGCCTTCCAGGTCCTGAAGCAGCAAAACAGCCCCAGACCATCACACTACCACCACCATATTTTACTGTTGGTATGATGTTCTTTTTCTGAAATGCTGTGTTACTTTTACGCCAGACGTAATGGGATACACACTTTCCAAAATGTTCAACTTTTGTCTCGTCAGTACACAGAGTATTTTCCCAAAAGTCTTGGGGATCATCAAGATGTTTTCTGGCAAAACTGAGACGAGCCTTTATGTTCTTTTTGCTCAGCAGCGGTTTTCATCTTGGAACTCTGCCATGCAGGCCATTTTTGCCCAGTCTCTTTCTTATGGTGGAGTCATAAACACTGACCTTAACCAAGGCAAGTGAGGCCTGCAGTTCTTTGGATGTTGTTGTGAGGTCTTTTGTGACCTCTTGGATGAGTCGCCGTTGCGCTCTTGGGGTAATTTTGGTCGGCTGGCCACTCCTGGGAAGGTTCACCACTGTTCCATGTTTTCGGCATTTGTGGATAATGGCTCTCACTGTGGTCCCAAAAGCTGGGAAATGGCTTTATAACATTTTCCAGACTGATAAATCTCAATTACTTTCTTTCTCATTTGTTCCTGAATTTCTTTGGATCTCAACATGATGTGTAGCTTTTGAGGATCTCCTTGGTCTACTTCACTTTGTCAGGCAGGTCCTATTTAAGTGATTTCTTGATTGCAAACAGGTGTGGCAGTAATCAGGCCTTTTGTGTGGCTAAAGAAACTGAACAACCTAGGTGTGATAAACCACAGTTAAGTTTTAACAGTGGGGGGCAAGCACTTTGTGTGTTTGGATTTTGTTTTCCCTTCATTATAAAAACCTTCATTTAAAAACTGCATGTTGTGTTTACTTGTGTTAACTTTGATTCATATTTAAATTTGTTTGATGATCTGAAACACTAAAGTGTGACAAACATGCAAAAAAATAAAAAATCAGGAAGGGGGCAAGCACTTTTTCACACCACTGTATGTATATATATATATATATATATATATATATATATATATAGTCAAATATATATTGTCAATGCCTGCAGTGATAAAGCAGAACCAGCACAGAACTGTGCCAATATGCCAACTGAAATGAGGCCCAAGTGGGACCTAGAAAGTGGGGCCTAGCAACAGCATAAACTTATCTAAACAAAGATAAGGGCCTACCACCTGAGACAACCGCATCAGGGAGGCTAATATCAGCCTACTATCTTAGCTGTTATCTTCAGCCATGCACCTACACTACCAACAAGGGGAAAAATGGGCATATGGCCTAACAACTCCCACAGGAGGAGGCCAGAACTAGGAACTATACAACCTAACAAGGGATAGCAACAATAAAGGGTGAATTATAATAATAAACACCTAATCCTAGTCCTAGCCTAGGCCGCTGAGCTGTGGGCCTGCAAGGCCACACGAAGCATAGATCTACACTTCTGAACTCAACCAGAGAAGAGGTTAAACTTAAGTAAAGCAAAGCTCAACAAGCAAAGAATGTCAGGCGGCCGAGAGGCCAAAGCTAGACATAGATCTAACTGAAGTAAAGAGTGCTAACTCAAACCTACTCTAGCTAAAACCAGAAGCTACTCAATAAAAAGGTGGTTGAGAGGTGGCCATTTTGGTGTCTAAAGGTAAGTATCAAATATGTAGCAATTTAGATAAAGCTAAAGCAGGAAGAGATGATGAAGTACATGATTTTGCATATGAAATACACCAGACATCATTGGGGTTCTTAAGCCAATAAAGAACTTTTGAGATATTTGCAGCCCAATAATAATACCTAAAGTTAGGAAGTGCTAATTGGAGAAATTCCTTCCGAATTCTAGGTGTTTTTCCACCCCATATAAATGATGAAATCAATCTGTCTAAATTCTGAAAAAAGGACTTTGTTAAAAAGATTGGGATACATTGAAACAAGTACATGAACCTTGGTGAAATATTCATTTTTACGCAATTGATTCTACCTGCAAGAGAAAGAAACAACAAATCCCATTTTTTGAGGTCTAGTTTTAACTTGTCGATTAAAAGCTTAGGGAATCCCTGTGTGATGTTTATCCCTAAATATCTAAAACCTGATACAGACAGCTGAAAAGGTATATCAGTGTTTGTAATATGGAGACCCTTACCATTTATGGGAAAACAAACGCTTTTTGAAAAATTCAATTTATAGCCTGAGAATGTTCCAAATTGTTTCAATATCTTAACTACTTGTGGAATACCTAAGATCGGATCTGAAATGTACAACAGCATGTAAGGCTTGATTTTCCTGCTAAACAAAAACTGAGATCAAGCGTCCTGCAATAAAGTAATAAAACTTTAATCTGGAAAGAAGATCTCAAAGAAGTAGCAATGGACAACGCCTCGCCCTAACCCCAAAAGGACAGCGCCTCCCCCCACCACACACACAAACTCTCCTTCCCCCTGCCTCAAGTCACTGAAAGTTATTCAAAACATATAATGTAACTTGTTTATCTATTTTCCCTTTTCATGTTTGATATCATTTAATTTGTCTCAGTGCGATTGGTAAAACGGTCTCAATTTCACAGCAGTCACTAGTATCATGAAGAAGATGGAAAATTAAGGAAAATTCTGTCCTCTTTTTGGGTGGTGTCTCTTCTCCTCTCCCCCAAAACAGGTGTTGGTGTAATAAACATTTACGATCCTTTTGTTCTGGTTCTGGTATAAAAGGTAAAGAGCAAAGCAGTCATGTGGGATCTTCTGCAGGCCCCCACAGAGAGGTGGGTGAATGTCTGAGGACATTCACCCATCCCTGTGTATATATGCATTTCTTTGAGTAATCGATGTTATGCATTTACCATTTCTGAATTGGCTTTAATTGTCTAATTGTGATGTAATTGGCATCATATATTTTTACTTCACAAATAAAATGTTATATTTGGTTGATTCTGTATTATTCTTAATCCATTATTTCTAGTAGATCAAAGCGAAGGTATTACCTCAAATCTGTGTTCAGGATTGTTCATACGAAAGGTTTAATAGATGGAGCATAGGGCACGTCAATTAAGTCCATTTCGATTTCTGACAATCACTGCCTTAAATAAGTTGCAGTTTTCGTAAATATATCAAAACTATGCTTTTTGTTACGAGTAAGCCGAGCGCGACTGACTTAAAGGTAGATATTTACCCTGCATCCAATGTTTAAGGTCAGACTGACGAGTTTGTGTCCGGGAAGAGTGCTCAAATCGGCCGAAGTAACTCTTCTAAAGCGATACCGGGACTGCAGTGAACGAAATAATTGAAGATATAAGGTAATCAGAATAATCGAATATCTAAATTAATACATAACAAATGATTAATTTCTAATTGGAAACACAACCTAAGTGTAAGAATCATTTGAAATTGGAGTCAGATTAAATGAGTGAAATTAAGTGAACGTTCAGAGACGCTGAAAAGGCATACACGCTTAAACCTTCCCTGTCCTGTGGGAAACCGTCATTGGACCCATTAGGCGGGCCTTACAAGCATATCATCGGCATATAGCGATACTCTATGTTCTATGCCCCTACTGTTGATGCCAGTAAAACGCTGTGAGTGTCTTAACACTATAGATAGGGGCTCGATGGCTAAAGTAAAAAAGTAAAGGACTAAGAGGACAACCTTGTCTTGTACCCCTTGATAGGGGAAAAGACTCTGAACGTACTTTATTTGTGATTACAGACGCATTAGGGGAAAAATATAATAACTTAATTAAAGACAGAAGATGCGTTCCAAAGCCAAATCTTTCCAGCACAGAGAATAAATATTTCCATTCAACTCTGTTGAACGCTTTTTCGGCGTCTAATGAGATGACTACTTGAGGGACAGAGTTCTGAGAAAGTTTAGGTGAGTGGATTATCCCTAACAATCTCCGGATGTTACTAAAAGAATGCCGGCCTCTGACAAAACCTGTTTGATCTTTTGAAATCAAGTTTTCTATTACTGTATCTAAACATAAAGCAAGGATTTTTGACAAGATTTTAACATCAGAATTTAAAAGAAAATTGGCCTATAAGAGTTACATTTCAAAGGATCCTTACCAGGTTTTAATAAAAGTGTAATGTTTGCTTCATTCAGAGTTTGTGGAAAAACTACCCTTTCCCAATTTGTCTTTAAACATATCAAGAAGAAGCTAATTTATCTGCAATTTTTTTATAAAAGTCTATTGGATAGTCATCAGGGCCGGGAGTTTTTTTACTCTGCATTAATGTGATGGAGTTTAAAATTTCTTCTATTTGTATGGGCTGATCTAAATTACTTTTCTGCACAGAATTAAGGGTGGGTATATCTATATTGTTAAAAAATTCCAACATTTCAGATTTAGATTCAGGGCTTTCAGAAGTATATAAGTTTAAGTAGTAGTTCTTAAAAATGTTATTAAATTCAAATGGGTTAACTATTAAATCATTATTACTGTTACAAATTTGAGGTATAAGTTGAGAGGCAGCTTTAGATTTTAACTGGTGTGCTAAAAGTCGTCCTGCTTTTTCTCCATGTTCGTATATATATCCTCTAGAACGTAATAAATACCATTCTGTTTTATTTGTTGATAACAGATTATACTGAACTTGAAGGTTCAGCCTTTCCTTATAAAGTTCAGGTGAGAGAGATGTGGAATATTGATAATCTAACTTTTTTATAGAATCAATTAAATCGTCCTGTTTTTGTTTACATTTTTGTTGAGAGTTGAGGTATATGAAATTATTTCTTCCCTGATAACTACTTTTAATGTCTCCCACAATGTAGATGCTGAGATAGATTCTGATTTGTTATGTAATAGAAAATTATCTATAGCTGTTGATACAAATTAACAAAATGCAGGATCCGATAACAAGGCCGTATTTAGTCTCCACATAGGCCGTTCGTAATACCTCAAATTGCAAATTAGATCTAATTGCAAGGGGGCATGGTCTGATTCCACTATAGGTAAATATTCGATTTGTCCAACAGAAGGAAGGAGGAATTTATCTATAAAGAAATAATCAATTCTTGAATAGGAGTGATGAACTTGTGAAAAATAGGAATATGGTCTGCTGTTTGGAAACAGAAATCGCCAAGGGTCAACAGCCCCCATTTGATCCATGAATGTGGATAAAGCTTGGGCCATCTTAGAACGGGATAAAGATTTAGGCCTTGAACGGTCAAGGGATGGATTCATAATACAATTTATATCGCCACCAAAAATCATGAGATGGGATTTTAAGTCTGGCAATAAAGAAGTCAACTTATTAATAAAATTCACATCATCCCAGTTAGGAGCATACATTAACTAATAAAACAGGGACATGATATAACATCCCAGAGACTACAACATATCTTCCCTGAGGGTCTGCAATAGAAGCAGAGGCAGTAAATTGGATACTTTTGTGTATCAATATGGCAGTGCCCCTTGCCTTAGAGTTAAAGTTGGAGTGGAAAACTTGCCCCACCCATGATTTCCTAATTCTGAGATGATCAACCATACATAGGTGGGTTTCCTGTAAATATATTATTTCAGATTTTATTCTTTTTAAATATGCAAATATTCTTCCTCTTTTAGTTGGGCTATTTAGGCTTTTGACATATCAGACATGGGCAAATATGAATTTAAACAGGCAATCACAAATTAAAGATACAATCATCAACTTACACGTTTCCTCATTGTTAAGCTCTTTTACAAACATAACATAAAACAAAACTTTTCCAACACTTTTTTGATAAAACAAGTAACATAAAACCAAACTTCCCAACATGATCCCTTTGCTTGTTTCCCCAACTGAAACAAGCCGCAGAATCCTACTCAAGTTGAATGGCTCCCGATTATCCAGTCTTTCTCTTACCTTCTTGAGAGATCCCAAATCACAATATTTACACAGAGTTCTGTATAGCGTCATTGTTATAAATTGTACTAAATTAGTATTAAGGCAATGAACAGAAACAACATACTAGCATTTCTTAAAATTTTGGATGACTTGCGATGGAAGAGAAAAAAAAGGGGGGTCCACAATATAATTAAGGAAAAATAAAGAAATAAATATAAATTAAAATAATAATAGTAATTTTAAAGCATAAGAAATTTGGACATGTCCAATAATATTTTCAGAGCACAACAGTTCTTCAGTAATTTCAATGAGGAGTAAAATAGTTTGAATTTACTCGTAAAATGTTTAAAGCATGGGTGAGAACTTCTCCACTTACAACAATGTATATGGTATTTAGCAAGTAAGAAAACAATATTAACAATGTCTGATGTTGAATTATTTAAACCATCAATGTAAAACAGAATATGGTAAATGCTAAATACAGGGATGTTTGACATTTTTAAGGTTAGCCAGTCTCTACCATCACTCAAGAACCGGCTTGAAATGGAACAGGTAAAAAATAAATGTTCTAGAGATTCATCAAAAAAAATCACAAAAAGCACACCCCGCCTTGTCAAATTTAAATTGCTTATGAAGAAAATTGGAAACTGGATAAATTTTGTGACAAATTTGAAAATGTGTTTCTTTGACCTTAGGTGGAATTGGCCATTTAAGCCTTGTATTATCTTTGAGGTCTATGAGACCCCACGCAATGTTTAACACTTCTAAAAATATGGCTGACATCTTTTTTTTTTTTTTTTTTTTTTGCGTCATATTTGATTACTTTTCGCCATTTAATGGGAACAACTAGGTAAACATAAATTTTTCACGATGACATATTTTCAGTGTCCTGTACACAGTCCTATACACATCGGTGATCCTTGGGGTCAATTTGACCCCAGGCTCATTTATCTGTAAAAAACATATTAGAAATATAAAAATTTTACACATATTTGTTTTGGATAATACTGAGGTCATTATAAAATGCAATTTTATAATCTACAAACAACTTTCATCTGCTTTAGGGCCCTAACTTATCATAACCATACCTGAAGTATTGCGAGAAACACTGTCATCGGGTGGTGGGGGGGTCATAATTCTCATGAAAACATTGATGAGGAGAATCCTAATTTTGAGACATCCTGCTCAGAATGAGATTCTTAGTGTTGACTCTCCTGTTGTTTCTCAACCACAAGGAGGTACATTACCTTTCAAAAAAGGCAATTTATTATGGTCCCGCCCCCCACTTGAATGATAGGGTAAATCCATGGCCAAAAGTTTTGGTGGTTCTCTGCAGTGGGTTGTAGTCTCAGAAACCCTCATTAGATGAACTGCTTGTTAAAATTTTGTTGCTTTAGTTGTGGTGTTGATCAGATGCATTTTACATACAGTATTTGCAAAACACTTCATTGGCAAAAACAAACAAACAAACAAACAAACAAACAAACAAACAAAAAAGGACCTGTTTGAGGTCCTGGTAAAAGGTGGTCAGCTAGCATAATTTCACTAATCACATCAGCACATGGGAAAGTGCAAACAAGTTCTAGTCAGGAGGAAAAGGTGCTTCCAGTCATTGTGTTCTTGCGTCTTCAATGGTTACCTCTAAAGAAAGACATGTACCCATCATCACTTTGCAGCAATTTATTTGCATGTGAGGCCATTTTGATGCAAAGCATCTGAAAGAACCATTTACTGGATCATCAAGAACTGCAATGAAGAAGCTTTCAGAACATCCCAGATGTCCAGCAAGCAGCAGGACGGACACCTCCTGAAGAGTCAATCCTGAACCATGTGCAGAGCTCAATATTGGCAGCAGGTGTGCATCTGTAGGCACAGTGAGGTCAAGACTTTTGGACAGTGGCTTGGTGAAGAAGGGCAGCAAGGAAGCCACTTTTCTCCAAGAAAAACATCAAGGACAGACAAGAATTCTGCAAGTACAGCAGGGATTGGACAGCAGAAGACTGAAAGAAGTTATTTTTTCTGATGAAGCCCCCATCCAACTGTTTGAGACATCTGGAAAATGAATAGTACAGGGAAATAAAAGGTGAACGTTACCATGATGAGTCCTGTGTCATGCCAACAGTGAAGCATCCTGAGACCACCCATGAGTGGGGCGGTCCCAAGGGAGTGTCAAATATACTGTATTGTATATACTGTACCTATACTGTATGTTATTACCCTTGATGGCGAATACATTATATTATATTATATTATATTATATTATATTATATTATATTATATTATATTATATTATATTATATTATATTATATTATATTATATTATGTTGCAGAACTCCATGGGGCCCGCATATTCTCGAAGCTGGATCTGCGGAGCGCTTACAACCTCATTTGTATCCGGGAGGGGGACGAGTGGAAGACAGCATTCATTACCCCTTCTGGCCTCTATGAATACCAGGTCATGCTGTACGGCCTGTCCAACTCACCGTCCATCTTCCAGGGGTTTATGAACAAGGTGTTCCGGGAGTTCCTTCATCGCTTCGTTATCGTCTATATTGACGATATTCTGATATACTATCGGAACTTGGCTGAACATGGCCACCATGTGATGCAGGTCCTTTAACAACTCAGGAAACACCATCTTTACCTGAAGATTGAGAAATGTGAGTTCCATTGCCCCACAGTCCAGTTCCTCGGTTACATCCTAAGCATTGATGGTATCCAAATGGACCAGGGGAAGATCCAGGCTATTCAGACCTGGCCCCTACCTCAAACTGTCAAAGAACTCCAACGTTTCCTTGGTTTTGATAATTTCTACCGTCAATTCATCAAGAACTTCAGCATCCTGTCATTTCCACTTACTTCCATGCTCCGTTACATGCCCAAGTCTTTGTCCTGGACATCCGAAGCTCAAGCCGCCTTCCAAACACTCAAAGAGGCCTTTTGCACGGCTCCCATCCTCACTCATCCCAACCCAGAACTCCCTTTTATTGTTGAAGTGGACGCCTCCAACACCGGTGTGGGAGCAGTGCTTTCTCAGCATCACAGAGAGCCTCCTCAACTCCACGCTTGTGCTTACTTCTCCAGGAAGCTTTCCCCAGCGGAGCGGAATTATGACATCGGCAACAGAGAACTGCTTGCCATCAAGTTGCCGTTGGAGGAATGGAGGCATTGGCTGGAGGGAGCTCAACACCCGTTCAGTCATCACCGACCATAAAAACCTGGAATATCTCCGTTCAGCCAAGAAGCTCAATCCTCATCAAGCCCGCTGGGCACTCTTCTTCACCTGCTTCCAGTTTACAATCACCTACCGACCCGGAGTGAAGAATGTTAAGGCAGACTCACTCTCCCGTATCCACACTCCAGAAGAACCATCCACACCTGAACCTGTCCTCCCTCCAGCCATTCTCGTCAGCCCCATCCAATGGGACCTGGAAGATCAAATACGCACCGCCACTGTATCCAAACCCGCTCTGCTGGGAGGCCGAGAAGATAAAATCTATGTACCCACTTCCTTACAGAAGACCCTTCTGGGCTCACTGCATGCTTCCCTGGGCTTTTGACCCCAGGCAGCCAGCGAACTCTCTCGCTCCTTCAAGCTCGTTACTGGTGGCCCAGTATGGCCCGAGATGTCTCCCTGTACGTCCAGGGGTGCTCAGTCTGTGCCATCTCCAAAACTCCACATTACTTACCCTCTGGCAAGCTTGTTCCACTACCCATCCCACGGCGTCCATGGCCCCATGTCGGAGTCGACTTTGTCAGATCTACCGAGATCTGATGGATAGATGCTGTGGATAGATTCTCCAAGGCTTGCAATAAAATTCATTTCCGAGGACTGCCCATGGCCCTTGAAACAGCAGAAGCTCTCTTCCATCAATTGTTTCGCACCTTTGGTATCCCAGAGGAGATCATCTCCGGGCCCCAGTTCACCTCTCAGTCAACCTCTCATCCAGATATCATCCACAGACTAACAGCCAGACTGAGCAGAAGATTCAGGAGATAGGGAGTTATTTCCGGGTCTACTGCCATGACAACCAACATAGCTGGAACTGCTTCCTCCCGTGGGCCGAGTATGCACAAAATTCCCTCAAACAGACCACTACAGGCCTTACTCCTTTCCAGTGCATACTCGGATACCCACCACCTCTATTTCCCTGGACGGAGAAACCCTCTGATGTTCCAGCTATAGACCACTGGTTTCGAGTGAGTGAGCGAGAGAGTGTGGGACTCGGCCCATTTCCATCTCCAGCATGCTGTGCGGAGACATAAACATTTTGCAGATGCCCGTCGATCCTCTACCCTGTCTATCATCCGGGAGATAAAGTCTGGCTCTCTACATGGGATCTACGTCTCCGCCAGCCCTGCCGGAAGCAGAGTTCCCGCTATATAGGTCCCTTCACCATCAAGAGGCAGATTAATGAAGTCACTTATTGTCTCCAGCTCCCCCCAAGTTACCGCATTCACCCATCCTTCCATGTTTCACATTTTAAACCTGCGTCTCCCTCTTCCACAGCACCTGACGAGCCACCAGTACCTCCTCCTCCCAAAGACATTGAAGAACCGGCGACGAGGTGGTCGACCTCGTCGCCATAGAAGGGCATCAGGAGCCGGTACTGTCAGGGAGTCAACACAGTCACCACCAACACAGCCGGTGATACCACCTCGTTTTTTTTCTTACCAGTGTGATAGAGACAAAAATTCTCTGTTTATGTAATCTGAATGAAAATAGACACGTCAGACAACTGTGATTCAGATCGTTATCTGCTAATGCGGCCATGCCCATGGAACGAGCGCTATTCAGACGCAAATTCTGAGCCAATACATGTATACACCGTTGCAACTGTGTATTTATTATCTTTAAAAGTGTCTATCTGCATTTTATAGCCATGGTTAACGATCTCTGGAAGCCTATGTTATTGCATGGAATGTCACATGATATGCCTTTTCTTCATAGAGACATTTGTGGACTAAAGGTGCACAGAGCGCCCTCCGGCTGCAAGTATGAATTGAAAACACAGTATCCAGCACTCATAGTGATGACAATAAATATTGAATAAATATTACTCCTCTGTATAAAAAGTTGACATAAACATATGAGAATCCATCAATATTTCTCCAAATGTGCATGCTTTTAAGCATATTAAGAAATTACGGTCAATATAAGATTATAAGAGTCAAAATGTGAAGCTTGAGTCTTAGATCTTTTTAATGATGTACAGTTTGTCAACTGCACATTAACATTTATGCTATATAATATAACAAATATAGTAGCCTATATGAAATGTCATAGAGGTAGGAATGTTCATACACTTTGTATCACAGAAATACATTATATTTTAAAGTATGTTTAAATATAAAACCATTATTTGATTAGAGATGAAAAACATTACATTATAATGGCAATGTGTCCAATCTTTTGACTGGTACTTTTGACTGGTACTGTAAAACAAAATTTTCTTCACATGATGTGCAATAAAACGTGCATGAGATCACAAAAGTCATGTTTTTTTTTTTGTTTTTTTTTTGTCAAGAGTAGACATTAATCCTGTCTACCGCATGATCACAGAGGGTTTTTTCACATAGCTTACCTGACTGAAAGAACTCATTATTATGCAGATCATTACAGGTCATTATGCGGATCTTTTGTCTTCTCAGGTGTGAATCACAGCATTATTCATGATGATTCACGCCTCCACGCATACTGTTTCTTGACAAAAAGTGTCTTAGAAAATTTAAATGTCTCTATTGTTTTATATGAACAAGTAGGCAGGATAATTTTACATCATTTTGAAGACTATAATTTTTTTTTAAAACTCTAGTCTAAAATACTCCGTCATTTTTTGTCACAGAGACATAAGTAATATATCAATTGAAACTATAGAATATCTTCTTTTATTTGTGTACACTCAGAGTAAAAACAAAATGTTGTGATTTTTGCAAAATAAAGAAAACTAACATGATGCGCGATCTCTCATCTCCCTCTGAACGAAGTCCAATCTGATAGTTCTTAGAAAATGAACTGTAACTTAGTGAATACTAATGACACAAAAATGAGACTTGTGTCTTAAAAAACATTGAAATGTCAGGTTTTAAATCATGTAAGTCAAATTGAAAACAAATATTCTCTGTTTATGTAATCTGTATGAAAAAAGAGCCATGTCAGACGCCCATGATTCAGCTCATTATCTGCTAATGCGGCCATGCCCACGAAGCGAGTGCCATTCAGACCCAAATTCTGAGGCAATACATGTATACATTGTCACAATCGTGTATTTATTGTCTTCAAAAGTGTTTTGAATAGCCATAGTTAGCGATCTCTGGAAGGCTCTGTTAGTTCCTGGATTGTCACCTGGCCTGTTCTTCTTTAAGAGGTATTTGTGGACTAAAGGTGCACAGAGCACCCTCTGGCTGCAAGTATGAATTGAAAACACAGTATCCAGTGCTCATAGTGATGACAATAAATATTGAATAAATATTACTCCTCTGCATAGAAAATTGACATAAACATGAAAATCCATCAATATTTCTCCAAATATGCATGCTTTTAAGCTAAAAAGCTATATGAAATGCCATAGAGGTAACATAATTGTTCAGACACTTTGCATCACAGAAATACATTATATTTTAAAGTATATAATAGAATACCATTATTTTAAATTGTAGTAATATTTCACAGTATTGCTGTTTTTTCTGTATGTTTGATATACACCATGATGAGCTTGAGACATGATCACAGAGGGTTTTTTCACATAGCCTACCTGACTGAAAGGCCTCATTAAAATCTCTCTATTGTTTTATATGAACGAGTAGGCAGGATAATTTTTACATCACTTTGAAGCAAAAACTCTAGTCTACAATCTCCAATACCCAGAAGTCTTGTGAACACATATATACAGGTGCTGGTCATATAATTAGAATATCATCAAAAAGTTGATTTATTTCACTAATTCCATTCAAAAAGTGAAACTTGTATATTATATTCATTCATTACACACAGTCTGATATATTTCAAATGTTTATTTCTTTTAATTTTGATGATTATAACTGACAACTAAGCAAAATCCCAAATTCAGTATCTCAGAAAATTAGAATATTGTGAAAAGGTTCAATATTGAAGACACCTGGTGCCACACTCTAATCATCTAATTAACTCAAAACACCTGCAAAGGCCTTTAAATGGTCTGTCAGTCTAGTTCTGTAGGCTACACAATCATGGGGACGACTGCTGACTTGACAGTTGTCCACAAAACGACCATTGACGCCTTGCACAAGGAGGGCAAGACACAAAAGGTCATTGCAAAAAAGGCTGGCTGTTCACAGAGCTCTGTGTCCAAGCACATTAAAGGTGCCCTTGATTCAAAAACTGAATTTATCTTGGCATAGTTAAATAACAAGAGTTCAGTACATGGAAAAGACATACAGTGAGTCTCAAACCTCATTGTTTCCTCCTTCTTGTATAAATCTCATTTGTTTAAAAGACTTCCGGAAAACACGCGGATCTCAACATAACACAGACTGTTACGTAACAGTCGGGGGCTCCGCCCCCAATATTTGCATAATGCCAGTGTTCAATGCATTACACAAGGGCAGCCAGTAACGTCTGGATCTGCACAGATGAATCATCAGACTAGGTAAGCAAGCAAGAACAACAGCGAAAAATGACAGATGGAGCAATAATAACTGACATGATCCATGATATCATGATATTTTTAGTGATATTTGTAAATTGTCTTTCTAAATGTTTCGTTAGCATGTTGCTAATGTACTGTTAAATGTGGTTAAAGTTACCATCGTTTCTTACTGTATTCACGGAGACAAGAGCCGTCGCTATTTTCATTTTTAAACACTTGCAGTCTGTATAATTCATAAACACAACTTCATTCTTTATAAATCTCTCCAACAGTGTAGCATTAGCCATTAGCCATGGAGCACAGCCTCAAACTCACTCAAAATAAAACGTTGACATCCAAATATATACTTTACTCACATAATTCGAAGCATGCATGCAGCATGCATGACGAACAACTTGTAAAGATCCATTTGAGGGTTATATTAGTTGTGTGAACTTTGTAAATGCGCTGTAATATAGTCAACAACTCATGTGGCAGGGAAGACGCTCGCTCTTAAAGGGGCGGCGTCAGTGAAAATCAGTGCATTGTTAATGATGCCCCAAAATAGGCAGTTAAAAAAATTAATTAAAAAAAATCTATGGGGTATTTTGAGCTGAAACTTCACAGACACATTCAGGAGACACCTTAGACTTATATTACATCTTTTAAAAACATGTTCTAGGGGACCTTTAATAGAGAGGCGAAGGGAAGGAAAAGATGTGGTAGAAAAAAGTGTATAAGCAATAGGGATAACCGCACCCTGGATAGGATTGTGAAACAAAACCCATTAAAAAATGTGGGGGAGATTCACAAAGAGTGGACTGCCGCTGGAGTCAGTGCTTCAAGAACCACTATGCACAGATGTATGCAAGACATGGGTTTCAGCTGTCGCATTCCTTGTGTCAAGCCACTCTTGAACAACAGACAGCTTCAGAAGCTTCTTGCCTGGGCTAAAGACAAAAAGGACTGGACTGCTGCTGAGTGGTCCAAAGTTATGTTCTCTTAGGAAAGTAAATTTTGCATTTCCTTTGGAAATCAGGGTCCCAGAGTCTGCAGGAAGAGAGGAGAGGCACACAATCTACGTTGCTTGAGGTCCAGTGTAAAGTTTTCACAGTCAGTGACGGTTTGGGGTGCCATGTAATCTGCTGGTGTTGGTCCACTGTGTTTTCTGAGGTCCAAGGTCAACGCAGCCATATACCAGGAAGTTTTAGAGCACTTCATGCTTCCTGCTGCTGACCTACTTTATGGAGATGCAGATTTCATTTTCCAACAGGACTTGGCACCTGCACACAGTGCCAAAGCTACCAGTACCTGGTTTAAGGACCATGGTATCCCTGTTCTTAATTGGCCAGCAAACTCGCCTGACCTTAACCCCATAGAAAATCTATGGGGTATTGTGAAGAGGAAGATGCGATATGCCAGACCCAACAATGCAGAAGAGCTGAAGGCCACTATCAGAGCAACCTGGGCTCTCATAACACCTGAGCAGTGCCACAGACTGATCGACTCCATGCCACGTCGCATTGCTGCAGTAATTCAGGCAAAAGGAGCCCCAATTAAGTATTGAGTGCTGTACATGCTCATACTTTTAAGTTGGTCAAGATTTCTAAAAATCATTTATTTGTATTGGTCTTAAGTAATATTCTAATTTACTGAGATACTGAATTTGGGATTTTCCTTAGTTGTCAGTTATAATCATCAAAATTAAAAGAAATAAACATTTGAAATATATCAGTCTGTGTGTAATGAATGAATATAATATACAAGTTTCACTTTTTGAATGGAATTAGTGAAATAATCAACTTTTTGATGATATTCTAATTATACGACCAGCACGTGTAATATTATTTTTTTTAGCCTTATTTCAGTGACTTAAGTTTTTTGTTTTTTCAATAACCACATATAAACGTTATTCCTTCAATAATACAAACATGTACATACATGTTCCTCACATAATATGGTAGACAAGTTCGTGCTGAATACAGTCTAATGACACTTTTTCCATTAATATGTTTATGAACAACTGAAAAAAGCACAAATGTCAGGGCATGTCAAAACTTCTCCAGGGCCCCAAAAGTCCTCAGACCCCAGAGGGTTAACAAAGACTTTCCCTCACCAAGCTTGCTTACCTGGATATCCCTCTCCACTGTGTCGTTCTTCTCTTGTTTCAATAAACCTGCCACATAACTAACTCTTACCTCTGTGTTCCGTGTGTATCTGCTGACAACTATCAAGGCGATTGGCATATACAAGAGCTAGTAATTTGTAATCCGTACCTAAAAGGGTTATCGGTCTCCAATTATCAATAGAAAGTAGATCTTCGTCGGTCCTTGGGATCAGTGTAATGAGACCACGCTTCATTGTGGGAGAGAGATTTTGTTTTAAAATACACTCACTAAAGCCGAGTTCAGACTGCACGATTTTAGCCCCGATTTTGGCTCACCAACAGGTTTTGAGAAATCGCCGACAAATGCCCGAAATCACAGGCAAATCGGTGCTCGTTCACGCGAGTGACAATCACGCAGTGTGAATGAGCAAAGACGCAATCTGAGAGAATCGCCGACAAGTCGCCGACGCCCCTTGAGATATTTGGCATGCTAAATATCTGGACCTGTCGGCGATTCAAAATCCTGCTGTGTGAAAAGTGTTCTGACTGAAAACTACATCGGCGATGACCGACAGCCAATGAGAGAGCAACATACAGAGCAGCGGGGAGTTCGGGGAGGAGTTATAGCTTTGTACACATAAACATTACAATTCTATCAAACAGAAACAAAGCACAAACATTTGCTTGCCCATCCGCAACAGCACCACATTGAAAAGTTATGTATTTACCTCCAACTCTCGTTGCAGAACACACAATGTCTTCCTCACGTCTCCCAACCATTTCCTCCTCCATATTCTTCTTTTCTTTTTCTCGTTTTCGCTGCAAATCAGCGCACAGGCAATTCGTATTGCAAGCTTCTTGCGGGCTACCATTTTTAATAATAATAACAATAATAATAACTCTGGTCTTGCATGCGTGATATCGCGTTGTTTTCTTGTTATGTCTCGCGTGTGTTTGGTTGTGAAATGTAGTTTGCGTGCCAGACAGAGTTGTCGGCGATTCTTCCTATTGTAAAGTCATGTAGTGTGAAACCTTCTGTCGCCGATCCATCGTGCAGTTTGAACACAGCAGCGACTGAATGCTGGCAAAGATAGTCATGCAATGTGAAAATAACAGTGACCCGACTGCTTTGAAAATCGTGCAGTCTGAACTCGGCTTTAGGGCTTCAAATAAAAACTGACGGAAATCCTTCCAAAATAAAAAAAAAAACATAGAAATCAACCGTTAAGCCATCTAAGCCAGGTGATTTGCCCTTGGCTATTTGATTAATAGCTTTACCCAACACCTCAATTATTAAATCATCCTCCATAGTATTTTTAAAGTCATCCTTAAGTGAATCCAACATTGAATTGCTTGAAAAAGGATTTGCAACTTATCTCACAGTGTTTGGAACAATATAAGTTAATATAAAAATCTCTAACTTCCTTGTTGGTTAGACTTAAATCTTCATTAACCATACCATTGATGCTTAATTTAGAAATTTTCTTTTTTGTTTGCCTTTGTTTCTGATGATTAAAAAAGTAGGAAGATTTTTTTTTTCACCCTCCTCTATCCATTGAGTCTTAGACCAAATAAAAGCATCACAAGCTTTATCTGGGAATAAAGTATAGTTGAATTTTAAAATTTTCTAATTGGGCTTTCTCCTCCCTAGACAACACAGCTTTAGAGGATAGCCTATTAATATTAGTAACAATTTCTTTTTGTTTGACCCGCTTTTGCTGAGAGGAGTGTTTTTCCCTTTTAATTGCTACTTCTTTAACTTTAAATTTAAACCACTCCCATTTATTAAGTGGAGAAGAATCTAAAGACATCACCTCATCAAGGAGATTTTTAACTTCATCACAGAGCTCTTTACTAACTAAAAGATTACTATTGAATTTCCAAACTGTGTTTTGAGGTCGCTTGTTCTTAATTATGGTAAGGATTAAAGTCACTGAGCAATGATCAGTCAGGGGAGCTGACAAGATTTCACATTTAGAGATATTATCAATCCAGTTAAATGGAATAAGCCAGTAGTCCAACCTGGAGCACTGACCATTGTTAGATGCGTTGAACCATTCAGGGTTGGCAAGGTTACTTTTAAAATGTATTTCACTACAGATTACAAAATACATGCTTTAAAAAGTAATCTATAATGCATTTCTTTACATTACTCAAGTTAAGTAACTTAATCTAAATACTTTGGAATACTAACACAAAGGACCATATTAACTTGATGTTCTATTTTAAGTTTACAACCTGTAAATAAAAATGACCTCTACCCATCAGGATTTGGTTTCCCACTAAATTGTATTTTTAACATCAGTTACAAAATATGTATCTGCAGTTTATTAGACATAACCTATGTGTTGGTTAAGAATTTCAATATCTTGATAAACAAATTATTTCTTTTAACATCACATCCATATATAATTACTATTGATATATAACTCCTAAATTATATTTGTTAAGATGTGCATCAGAGGGATAACAACAATATTAAATAATAACAATAAAATATTGTTAATAATATAGGTTGTTTTATAGGTGTATAGAGTCGAATGACACCGTGGTGACACCGTGGTTTAAATTGTTTTATTGAAGTTTGTTTGTAACGTTTAGAATGTTTATAAAGAAAATTAAATGAAATGATCTTCCCAATAATCTTGAGAGAAGTCCTATATTCAAAGCTGACTCACCTACAGTTTCTCAACATCTCTCCACCACCACATTTGACAGGTTTGGAAAAAAATATGATCATTTTGAGAAACTTTCCCTAGTATAAATATGTTTATACTAATATTTAACCTTAGTGTACTGATAGCTGCAATAATATTAACCATATAAACAAACAGCGAAAAAAAGATTTTTAGATTTATTTAAATAATCCTTTATTTAAATTTTTTTTTATTCTTATTAGTGATGCACTATTTTTCATTTGATTTTTATTTTGATACTGGTTACAGATTTTTTTTAAACAAATTTATTGTTTATTTGTTCAAAAAATATGTGTAGCTCTTTGATATTAGAGGCAAACACCGCATTTTTTTTTTATCACAGTCCCAACAAAGATGGTATAGACATGAGCATGATCATTGTTTTTCATTTAAGTTATTGTATAATTTCAAGATTAACAGCAAAAACAGCATGGTCTGATTTTAGCTTTGTGAAATGGGATATGCACGGTTACTTCCTGGTTGATTGTTAAGTCAGCTCAGGCATTTCCGGTGAACTGTTAGCTGTTCATTCTGTAGTCGCTGTACATCGACACAAAACCATCAGTGGTTGACTTTAATGTTGTATTCATATTTTATTGCAGTTATCACATTTACCTAATTTGCCAATAAACCAGTTTTATTGTTTGCAATAAAAATAAAGCTATTGTGACCGTTTAAAAACGCAGTATCTGTAATTAGACTGTTACGATACACAGGAGGTCGGAGACACAGGTAAAGTTTACGATGTTTATTGAGACAACCAGAGCAGTAGCAGGTAAGTATTTCAGGTGAAGTTTCCAGATAGAGTATATATATCAAGACAGTAATACTTGACTTGATCTTCACACCAGGTTCGATGAAGGCAGAGAGACGTGGAGCCAGGCAGAGGATATATCAAGACAGGAATACTGAACTTGATCTTCACACCAGATTCAACGATGACCAGGAGACTTGGAACAGAGAGAGCACAAAGACACTCACGGAGGACTGGAGAACACAGAGGATCTAGGAGACACACTGGAGACAGGTAAGGAGTCCGTAAGATAAGCATTCAGGTTAGTATGCATTAACGAGACCAGACAATGACTGAGTGACTGTGAGTGTCTTTTATGGTGCTGTTGATTGGAGTGGTGATGAGTGTCAGGTGCGTGTGATCAGTACTCTGGTGAGGGAGTGCGACGTGATTGGCTGGGTGCAGAGCCTGGTGTGTCTGTGACATAGACACGCACACACATTTTTTTCCCCAGCACTTCAAATGTTATTTTTAATGTGATGACCACAAACATTACTTGTTCATCCTTCTGAGATTGTCTCCATTGTAAAACCGAACGTTTCAAAATGTAGGAAATTCAACATTTGATAGAAAACACTTATTTAAAAATAAAAAAAGACAATAATTACCACTTTAACCAGCAGGTGGCGGCAAAGTAGCATTTATTTGCGCATATATCAGCCATTTCCTCTAATTGTTTTTCACTTCGTTTTTGACTAAATATTAAATATTATGAAATAACTAGGTTTAAAAATGCATTTTGTCAATGTGAAGTATGAAATACTCAAAAAATCTTCTGAAAAACAATAATTTTTCTTGTGAATGAATGACACAGAAAGCGGTCTCCCTTTATAATCACAGCAGCTGTCAGTCAGTGCAGTGCAAGATCAATGATTTCAGCACACTTGTAAAAACACACATTTTATTCAATTAATATAACAAAAGTGCACAATAAATATTTAATTTTCGAAGCTTTTCACATGAAAGTGTGAAAACTGATGGTCGAATTGAATTTAGTCAAGGAGGAACACTGAGGTATGTCTTTATTTTATTTATTTTTTATGCTGTCTTACGTTTGAATACATAAATTAATGCTATGCCTGACTATTTAAGTGACTATATTCTGATTATAAACTAAGTATTACACTACTGATGCTCAACACACCAGTAAATTACATCTCACTGGAAGTTTTCGAGCTGGTTTATATTATTGCGGAAGTTCTGAAGAACGCTCCATGCATATAGTCCATTATGCTGCATAAGACACCTGCACAAAACAAAATCAGCAGACGGACCGAATGAAATGCAAATTCACTCTCTGACAGTAGGTGGCGCTTATGGAACAGCAGTGATATAGAGTTTCCATGGTTACCACTATACACAAAGCAGCGCTGCACTGGAAATAAGAGGAAAGGCCATCAAAACTTGTCTGAAGACAGTTCCCTTCAGAGATACATTCATGTCAACCCCAATTTAATATTTATATTATTCTTCCTATTTTTCGCAAGCAGTGAACTTGTGCATGGTGCAGTATTTTCTGTGCTGGTGCGTCTGTTCTCCTCTTTGTGTCCATTTTCAGCGACAGGCTTAGTAAATATTTCCTGAAATTCTGGGAAATTATTACAAAGCAGTTTGTTTGCAAGCCCGGAATAAAGATAGCCCAAAATAAAACTAAAAAACCTTTGGATTTAGTGGACTAACCAGTGGACTAACTCGCGTACGCACCATATACCTAAACATTTGGAATGAATTATTAAGATTTAAAGTTTGTCTGTAAAGAACACCAAGAAATTGGCTTTATAAAACATTTAACGCATGATTAAGTGGATGTTAATTCTATGAGGATTGTGTTATTTTTCAAAGACCAAATAAATAAATTCTTATAAATATTAAATGTAGGCTAATGATAACCATACAAAGCTCAATGTTTGAGTAAACAGGAAAATAAGGAATAAATAAGGAAAATAACATTTTTAAAGACTAAGAACAGCTTAGGCCTACCTCAAGATGCTTTTTCAGATTAAATGTTGAATCCTTTGAAGCCGATAGAAGCTTTGTTGCAGGTAGACATAGCTTGCGCATTGCACTGTGATGTGGCTATAGGCCTATACATCCTTTTTCACGTTTTTAAGTAAAACTGTCCACTTGAGAAATGCACTATGCCCTGTTTTCCCATCCATTTTTTGTGTGCGATCTCATGTCTGCACTCTGCAGGTTGCTAATATCTGAACAGGCTACGCGAGTTTTGTTTTAAACAGCCTGAGAATCATCAACAATTGGCTCGTTGGTTAAAAATCCTCAAACAGCTTACGTTAATAGCCTATTAAATGACATAAATGACATTAAAATTCAAAGTAATCAATTTGGAAATTTTAAAAATACTCTTTGAATGTAACTGTAATTTGATTACCATCTATTTAAAATGTAACTGTAACGAAATACAGTTACTTAAATTTTGTATTTTAAATATGTAGCCAATGACCATTTGTTTCACTTTTATGGTCAATAATTGAGCCTTGGAACCTAAAAAACAAAATCATAACCCCAGCTGAATGAGATGTACCATGGCTGAAATAGGCAGAGTCCCCCCACTGAAGTTTCCAAAAACGTGTCCTCACATTTAGAATGAGTTTCTTGCAAAAAAAAACCCAGTTCACCTTCTGCTCCTTACAATAAAGAAAAATTGCCTTACGTTTGACATTATTTTTCAGTCCCCTTACATTTAACGATAACAAGGATAAAAAAAAGTCTATATATGCACAGACAAATAGAAATTTTACAAAGAGTTTGCGCAGGAATGAGATATCTTACTAGCCACACAGAAAAAAAAAAACTGTGGTTATTTGTAATAGCCCTATAATGGGTAACAACATACCTTAGAACAGTAACATTAATGCAAACAAAAAAGTCAGTCTGGGTCTACCCTCTTGTTATCGATCAGCGCATAGCCTTCCTTCCGGTACGCACGTGTGACGGTCTTGCCTGGGTGGTCTTCCTGCTGAGCTGCACAATGGGGAACACGCACAAATAAGAGAAACAGTACGGAGAATTAAAATCACTTCCACAGCATGTCTCATTATCTCTGCTGTTTATTTAAAACAGTTCTTTCTTTTTTTAGTCTTTTCAATTCAATTAAATCTTTATGCATTGTGATCGTATAGTGTTAACAATTTTCAATTTGACAACTTCAGTAGATATTTCAATGAATTGATCACAAATAAATGAAAAACTAAACAATTCAATTCAATTAAGTTGGATTCGAAGAGTAAACATCCCCACCTAGCGGCAAACTTATACAATTCCATTTGAACTATTAATTAATACATTAAACATTAAAACAACACATCTTACAACATACCTGCACAATGGGGAACACGTAGAAATAAGGGAAACAGCATGGAGAATTAAAATGATTTCTACATAAAACAAAGATAATGCACAAATTAATTACGAGTAGGCCTTGTAATACAAACTAAAAATAACTCAACATAAAACAACACATTCGACACCAAACACATATCAACAGTTGTATAAGTAGTTCATTGCAGTATAAATCAGCAATAAAGCAGTTAGTTATGTGTTTTTAATCATTTTAACTTATAAATCTCCAGCTGCTGACAATGTGCGACTTACCCACAGCATGTCTCATTATCTCTGCTGTGGGCGGTCCCTATTTCACGTGCTATATGCCATCACGTAGCAGACAGATGGCGCTGTCCCCATTTATGCATTAATTTAACACTTTTACACACCGTTACATGCACCCCCCTTAAATTATACTAAACTGGGGAAGCGCCTATACAGTAGAAAACTTAACACAAGAACTAGAAAAAGGGAGAGAAAAAAAAACAAAAAAACAAAGATGACAGTGTGAATGTCCTTGACACATTTCAGCATAAATGTCAATTACAAAATTCCT
This sequence comes from Ancherythroculter nigrocauda, assembly GCA_036281575.1. NCBI lineage: Eukaryota > Metazoa > Chordata > Actinopteri > Cypriniformes > Xenocyprididae > Ancherythroculter > Ancherythroculter nigrocauda. The sequence continues at coordinate 39,326 of VTFQ01000568.1, read as the reverse complement.
CCATAGGAAGTATGCAAGTATGGACTGGTACCAAAATCCAGACTTAACATAGACTTAAAGTGATGCCCTAAACACCTCCCTTTACATACACAATTCAAGGATAGAAATGACTTCTTAAAAGACAATCTTATCTCAAAATGTCAAGAGCCAACTTATAAGTTACCCACGAAAAAGGCTTTTCACCACATCAAAAAGAGAAATCACTGAAGGTGATGAATCATGCACAAACTGACTATGCATCTCACAGATTAATCTTTGTGGAGGTTTAATGGTCCTACCAGCCCTAGTACTAATTGTGTCTGTATGAATGTGTTTTGGTTGATTGCAAATTACAGGGTCAACTGTATCCGGAACAGGGTTATTGACTACGTGTGAAAGTGGAAAAACTGGCAGGGTCAAGGAGTGCTGGGAGGAACTCTGATCTAACTCATCGTCCGGAGCTTGTCCTTCATCCAACAAATGCGGGACATCACTTCCCTGTTCAGTGCATACAGAGCTACTATGGGTATCAGAGTCTGCTTTTGAATTGGAATTGTGCACATCCAAAGAACACTGAATTCCAGACAAAACAACTGAGTCACTATCATTCTCAGGGCAGCTGTGCTGATCAGACTGCATAACCCAGTGAGCTGTTCTCTTATCACTCTCGGGATGATCAGGCAAGTCTGTAGTTGAATCACTTGAATGGGACTTGGATGTTAAATCGACTCCATCTTTGTACAGAAAGTTAACAGGGAGTAAGAGATTCCTGTGCACAGTCTTTTCTCTGCCTGTTTCAGTGTCTCTTATCCGATAGACATTAATGGGTGATCTCACTGACATCACTTCATAAAGGCTGGACTTCCACTTGTCTGCAATTTTCCATTTGCCACTCTCACCACGGTTCGGCAGAAGGACTCTGTCACCAACAGTCAAAGGTGATCCTTTCACATTACGATTGTAGATCCTTGCATGCCGAGCTTGCTCAGTAGAACTGTGCTTCAGTGCAATTTTCGCAGCTTCGCCGAGATCACATTTGAGCCTGGATATGAAATCTGAATATTTAACAACAGTATCATCCTTGAGAACATGTTGAAACATCACATCGACTGGAAGATGTGGAACTCTCCCGAACATCAGATAGACGCAAAGCTTGGTAAGATAAGGCGCAAAGCTTGTGGTCTCATGAATGGTGCAGTTATAACAGAATGTCAGCATCTGCAAAGACTGTGGCCACTTGGCTTTGGACTCGGGAGGTAAGGCTCTTATCATGTTCCCTAAGGTTCTGTTAAAGAGTTCTGTGATCCTGTTTCCCATCGGGTGATAAGGAGTGGTGTGCGACTTCTTGACACCTGACATATTCAACAACTCCTTCATTAATTTGCTCTCAAAGCTTGGACCTTGATCTGAATGTACTCGCCGAGGGAATCCGTAAACACAGAAGAGACCATTCCATAGATGATGAGCAACCTGTTTTGCAGACTGGTTCTTGCAGGGAGAAGCATAGGCTAATTTAGTGAAATGGTCTGTCGTGACCAGAACATCTACACTCTTGTTGCCCCGCTCTGCTGTCCAGAAATCGATACAGATGAGTTCCATCGGCTCAGAGGGACGTATGTTCTCAAGAGGAGCACAATCTTTCGGTTCAGGAGTCTTTCCTACAATACATCGCATGCAGTTTCTTACATAATTTGCTATGTCATGTTCCATCCCTATCCAAAAGAACCGTTGTCTGGCCAATGAAAAAGTCCTGGAGCGCCCTTGATGACCAGCTGCATCATGCAGACCATGAAGCACTTGTTGTTTCAGAGCATCTGGGACAATGAATTGATGCAACTTTTTGTTCATTTGATTGTCTCTTTTGACTTTGAAAAGCATGCTGTCTCTGATGGTAAGTTTATTCCAATGCTTGAGAAGCTTTATGACAGTACGAGGCTCACTAGCACATTCAGGCTTGTCAGGACGTCGATGTCTCTGAACATAAAAGAGTGCTCTACTCACAGCGGTGTCCTGTTCTTGTGCAGCTGAAAGTGTGCTCACATTAAGTGCGGCAGGTTGGTCCACATCAAGGAAGTGTGGAATGGAGTCCACACCCATGAATCGTCCTACACCACCAGAACAATGCACGTCCATTACAGCAGCAACATCCTGTGAACTCAAAGCACCAGCTGTAGTCTGACATCGACCGCCAACTCCAGTCGATCCAGAAGAATCGTCAGCAGGACTCAATACTTGACAGTTAGTGGTGAGTCGAAAAGAATCTTGGACAACTTGATTTACAACTCCATCAACCTGACTGAGCAAAGACCGGTAAGGTTCAGTTACGAGTCGATGGCTTACACTGGACTGGACAAAAGGTTCCCTGCTCAACACGTCTGTGACTATATTCTTAGAACCGGGCACATATTTCAGGTCGAAGCTGAAGGAAGCTAGCTTAGCAACCCAGCGTTGCTCACAAGCATCTAGTCTTGGCTTGGTGAGTATGTAGGTGAGGGGATTATTATCCGTCCAAGCTATAAAATGACGCCCCTTCAACCAATAATGGAACTTGTCACATATCGCCCACTTAAGTGCGAGAAATTCTAGCCTGTGAGCTGGGTAATTCATCTGAGAACGTGATAGCGTCTTTCTAGCAAATGCAACTGGCCTGGCCAAAGTGCCACCCTCTGGGATCTGGGAAAGAACAGCACCCAATCGATCAAATGAGGCATCTACAGCTAGTATGAAGTCGCGTTCGAAGTTTGGGTGAGCCAGCGTCACGCTTGAGAGAAGATCCTCTTTCAAAGTGTCAAATGGTTTTTGTCCATCCAGTCAGTAGGTGAGAGTTTGACACACACAGCTTTCGAGTTGAGCTTCCTCCTCCTGCCTCTAGAGCATTTTGTGTCTGTTTTGGAGATAAGATCAAACAGAGGCTTTGCTTTGGACATTTTTCTATAAAATGTTTAGAACATTTTTCTATAAAATGTTGATAGTATAATACCATACCTAAGAATGATCTGATTTTTCTATGGCATGGAGTGATTCCATCAGAGTCCATCAAGTCAACTGCTTTAACATCTGTAATGGCCTTTATTTTCCCAGCGTCAGTTTTAACACCATCTTCACAAATTACATGGCCAAGAAACTTGACTGACTTTCTCAAGAAATGGCATTTTTTAGGGGAAAGCTTGAGATTGTGGACCTTGAGTCTTGAGAACACCATCTCCAGCCTTTCAAGTGTTCATTGGGAGCAAAGACCATGAGATCATCAAGGTAGCACAATAAACTGGTGAAATTCTTGTCACCAAAGATTGACATCATCATACGCATGAATGTAGCTGGGCTATTGCAGAGGCCCTGCAGCATCCTGTTATATTCATGCAATCCAAAAGGAGACGAGAAAGCAGTATATTTCCTATTGTCTTCATGCAAAGGAACATTATAGAAACCTGAGGTAAGGTCCATAGTCGAGAAGAAAGCATTCCCTCCAAGAGCAGCTAAGGCGTCTGACTGGCGCGGTAGAGGATGGGCGTCTTTCACTGTTCTGGCGTTCAACCATCGAAAGTCTGTTCAGATCCTCAGATCATCATTCTTTTTCCACACCAGGACAAGAGGAGAAGCATACTCACTATTTGATTTTCTGATAATGCCCTTCTCTTCCATTTCATCCAAAGCTACTCTCAGTTTCTCATAATGGCCTGGAGGTACACGACGGTAGGGGAGACGAAAGGGTTTGTCATCCACTAAGCGGATGCGATGTACAAAATCTTTGGCTTCACCACAATCCATCTTGTTCCTTGAAAATATGGACTCATATTTCTTGATGAGATGGAGTAATTTCATCTTCCAAGAGGAAGACACTTCACACGCCATCAGATCTAGGTCTCTCAATCCCAAATCATTCAAGGTTCGCAGCATCTCATCCTCAGATTCCTGGGGACCATACTCATGTTGAAAGTGTTGAACTTGAGACTTAATATACTCACTTTCTGGGAGATCTTCCACAGCAACGCATGGAGAAACATCTGCAATCTTTGCATTTCTTCTTAATATCAACACACTGTTAGTGGGATTTATAACTTTCACAGGTATCCAACCATCGACCCGTAAAGGTGTAATGACTCGGCCTGTAATGACTCAGCTTCCCCCTCCCACAGGCCTCCTGAACCAAGGGCCACCGTTTAGCATGGGCTAGTTTGTCCTCTTTGGAGAATCTTCCTTGTAGCTGATGTGAAGACCTTTACAGACTCTAGTATCCTTAGATTTTCTCCAGACTTCATCCCACAATGTGCGCATTCCAAACTGAATGATGACAACTCTGGAGACGTTGTTTGAGGTGGCGGCACTCTTGCTCTTGCCAAGCCTGTGCACAGTATCCATGGTGTCACGCAGCCTCTCCACCGACATAGGGATAATCTGGGTCATTTTGTCATCTTTGGCAAGGTCGTCTTGTGTCTTACTTCTTTTTTTTAAAGTTTTTATCGGCGTGTGGTCCCAATTAATCTGCATTAGCACTCCACCACAACCACCGTCACCGTCACCAGCACCTGTCGCCGCTTCCTTGTTCACTTCTTCGTTTCACACTCCAACCCTGCACGCCAGTCCCATGGCCAGGCCGGCGCCCTACTCAGGATCGGCGGAGGATTGCAGCGGATTCCTCCTGCAATGTGAGCTGGTCCTGGAGATGCAATCGCAACTTTATCCCACAGACACCTCTAAGATCGCCTTCATAATCTCACAGCTACAAGGAAAAGCTCTCCATTGGGCAGACGCACTCTGGATTCAGAAAGGCCCCGTGGTAAAATCATATTCTGCCTTCGTCTCTCATTTCGGCGAAGTCTTTGGAAAACCCCTCTCGGATTCATTAGTCGGTGAGAAACTCTATAATTTAAAACAAGGATTTAACACTGTGAGTGATTATGCATTGCAGTTCCGTACTCTGGCCTCCAGCAGCGGATGGAATGAACAAGCCCTCATCACTTCTTTCCGCCAGGGGTTGGAACCAAAGTTACGATTGCATCTCGCTGCATACGAGGACAACATCGGCCTCGAACGCTTCATCCAACTCGCCATCCGTGTAGGCACTCGTATGCAGTCGTGTCTCGAAGAGCACCAGGGCCAGCCACTTCCTCAACATCTCCTCCGTCGGTCCGAACCCGTCAGCTCCCCAGAACCAGCCAGCGAACCCATGCAAATAGAGAATTCTCGGCTCTCCCCCACTGAATGACAGCGACGGCTGACCCTGCATTTGTGCCTCTACTGCGCTTCTCCTGGGCATGTGCTCTCCGCATGCCCAACTCGCCCTCCAAGACCTCTGGTGAGTGCCATCCTTCCCTCCTTACTCAAGATGAAACCACTCACCACTGTTGTAAACCTTACTGCTGCAAATGTGTCTGTTCCAGTTGTCGCGCTCCTCGATTCAGGGTCAGCCGGGAACTTCATCTCCGGGACCCTCTGTCGTCAACTCAAGCTCAAAACCTCGCCTTCGCCTAGTATCTATCAAGCCCACTCCATCACCGGAAAACCCCTAGGCCCCAAGAAGATCATCCGCTGTGCTGGACCACTGCAACTCCGCATTGGCATCCTTCATGTCGAGGACATCCACCTGCTGGTTCTGGAGGAATCCACCGCTGACGTGGTTCTAGGGCGCCCGTGGCTCGAACAACACAGCCCAACCATCTCCTGGCGCACGGGCGAGATCCTGAAGTGGGGCGAACACTGTTTCTCAAACTGCTTCTCCGGGTTTCCTGTTCCTCCATATCCACGTCCTAAAGAAATCTCTGTCTGTGCTACCTCCATCGAGAGCCCCCTTCAGCGACGTCTTCTGCCCGCAACGAGCCTCCAAATTACCTCCACACCGGCCATGGGACTGTGCCATCGATCTGCTACCGGGTGAGCCAGTGCCACGGGGAAGGATCTACCCCCTATCTGTGCCGGAGGAGAAGGCCATGGAGGACTACATTGAAGAGGCCCTAAAGCAAGGATACATCCGTCCGTCTACTTCCCCTGCTGCTTCCAGCTTCTTCTTCGTGGCCAAAAAGGACGGAGGCTTGCGGCCCTGTATTGATTACCGCTCACTCAACAAGATAACCATCAAATTCCGTTACCCACTTCCCCTCATCCCAGCGGCCCTGGAACATCTCCGTGGTGCCACTGTGTTCACCAAGCTGGACCTCCGCAGCGCGTACAACCTCATCCGGATACGCGAGGGGGACGAGTGGAAGACCGCCTTTGTCACGCCCACCGGCCATTACGAATATCTGGTCATGCCCTATGGACTAGTCAACGCCCCCTCCGTATTCCAGGATTTCATTCATGAGGTGCTCCGGGAGTTTCTACATAAGTTCGTGTTGGTGTATATCGATGACATCCTCATCTACTCCCGGAGCCTGGCCGAACATCGCCACCATGTTGCGGAGGTCCTCAAACGCTTACGGCAGTTCCAACTGTTCCTCAAGGTGGAAAAATGCTCCTTCCACCAGTCATCCGTTCACTTCCTCGGATACTACATTGATCACAGTGGCATCCGGATGGACGAGGGGAAGGTGGATGCCATCCGGTCCTGGCCCACTCCTGCAACCATAAAAGAACTCCAGCGCTTCCTAGGCTTCTCCAATTTCTACCGTTTCATCAAAGGCTACAGTTCCATCGTCTATCCACTTACCAACCTCCTTCGCCATCAGCCCAAGTCTCTTTCCTGGTCCGAAGATGCCACAAGAGCCTTTGAAGCCCTCAAGAACGCCTTCACCATCGCTCCCCTCCTCGTCCACCCTGATCCTAACCGGCCTTTCGTCGTGGAGGTGGACGCATCCACCACAGGAGTGGGAGCGGTTCTCTCACAGCAGCAGGGGCAACCAAGTAGACTCCATCCATGCGCCTTCTTCTCCCGCAAGCTCAACCCGGCGGAGGTCAACTATGACATCGGTGACCGTGAGCTCCTGGCCGTCAAGCTCGCGTTGGAGGAATGGAGGCATTGGCTGGAGGGAGCCAAACACCCCTTTCAAGTGCTGACCGACCATAAAAACTTGGAGTATCTCAAAGCTGCAAAAAGATTAAACCCTCGTCAAGCTCGCTGGGCCATGTTCTTTTCAAGATTCGACTTCACTATCTCCTATCGTCCTGGCTCCAAGAATCTCAAGGCTGACGCCTTATCCCGTCTCCATGCTCCCGATGAGAAAATTGAAACTCCAGAAACCGTCCTTCCAGAATCCATCTTCGTAAATCTCATCCAGTGGTCTGAAGAGACTCTGCCCTCCTCCAATGCCTCCACCCACACTCCGCCGGGTTGCCCGCAGGGTCTTCAGTACATCACCAGAGCATGACGCACTCAACTCATCCACGCAGCTCACTCATCACTTGGCACTGGTCACCCGGGGGTCAATGAGACTCTCTCGCTGCTGAAAGCGCGCTTCTGGTGGCCCAACTTGGCCAGGGATGTCAGAAGGTACGTGCAGGGCTGCAGGGAGTGCGCCATCTCCAAGAGCTCTCGTCATCTGCCGGCCGGCAAGCTCAATCCTCTGCCCGTTCCTGAGCGACCATGGTCACACCTGGGAGTGGACTTCATAACGGATCTCCCACCTTCTGACGGTCACACCTGCATCCTCGTGGTAGTGGATCGATTCTCCAAGGCCTGCCGGCTGATTCCTCTCCAAGGTCTACCTACCGCTCTCACCACTGCAGAATTAATGTTCAACCACATCTTCCGTTACTATGGAATCCCCGAGGACATTGTATCTGACAGGGGCCCCCAGTTCATCTCCCGGGTCTGGAAGGCCTTCTTGTCGCTCCTGGGTGTGACCGTAAGTCTATCGTCCGGATACCACCCTCAGACGAACGGGCAGACGGAACGGAAGATCCAAGAGATCGGCCGCTTCCTGCGTACCTTCTGTCACGGCCACCAGGACTCCTGGAACCAGTACCTGGGTTGGGCCGAGTACGCCCAGAACTCCCTCCGTCAGCCTTCCACCGGATTAACACCTTTTCAATGCGTACTCGGCTACCAACCCCCACTGTTCCCCTGGGACGGGGAACCCTCCAACGTTCCTGCTGTCGACTACTGGTTCCGGGAGAGCGAGAGAGTCAAGTCAAGTCAAGTCAAATTTATTTATATAGCGCTTTTTACAATTGGTAATTGTTTCAAAGCAGCTTTACATAATAGAAGCACAGAAAAAAGAGAAGTGGTTAAAAATAAGCTGTACAAGCAAGCGTGGTAATATGTAACATATACAAGATGGTGCTACATTAAGCCAATGTCGGCTGACTCCCAGGGGTGGAAAAAACCCCCTAGGAGAAAAACCCAGCGTGCTAACACTGGGAAAAAAGTCCTAGGAGGGAAAAAAACCCCTTGGAAGATATATATAATATTTGTAAATGGATATGGAGATCAGAATCTGAATTATACATTTTTATTATAGAGATTAAAAATAGATTATATATAAATATATGTAAGCGGATACGGAGATTAAAAATCTGAATTATAGATGCAGCCAGAACTGGATCTGTAGGCCCATTGTCTCCTGGGCTACGTTGTAGTCAGGTCCAGACACAGGTTCTCCATCTGATCTGGATACGGCCTGGATCCAGCACCCGGCAAACCTCAGGATAAGCAGAGAGAATGATATTAGCGTAGATGCCATTCTTATTCTGATGTACAGGTATATCTAGTGTTATAGGAAATGTTCTCGGTTCCGGCCGACCTAATTATTGCAGCGTAACAATCCTTTAACGGATTTGAAAAATGTTAATGTATTGATAATGTGTTATGTGTATGCAAGAGCAAAGAGATGTGTTTTTAGTCTAGATTTAAACTGACAGAGTGTGTCTGGAAGATTGTTCCAGAGTTTAGGTGCTAAATAGGAAAAGGATCTGCCGCCTTCAGTTGATTTTGATATTCTGGGTATTATCAACTGGCCTGAATTCTGAGATCGCAATAGACGTGAAAGACTATAATGCACCAAGAGCTCGCTTAGATACTGGGGAGCTAAACCATTTAGAGCTTTATAAGTAAGTAGCAATATTTTAAAATCTATACAATGTTTAATAGGGAGCCAATGTAATGTTGACAGAACTGGGCTAATATGGTCATACTTTCTGGTTCTAGTAAGAACTCTAGCTGCCACATTTTGGACCAACTGTAGTCTGTTTAAAAGCCGAGCAGAACAACCACCCAGTAGAGTGTTACAGTAATCTAATCTTGAGGTCATGAATGCATGAACCAACTGTTGCGCATTTGTCATTGAGAGCATATGTCGTAATTTAGATATATTTTTTAGGTGGAAGAAGGCGGTTTTACAGATACTAGAAACATGACTTTCAAATGAAAGATTGGTATCAAAGAGCACACCCAGGTTCCTAACTGAGGACGAAGATTTAATGGAGCACCCGTCAAGTGTTAGAGAGTATTCAAGGTTTTTTCGTGAGGAAGTTTTTGGTCCAAAGATTAGGATATCAGTTTTTTCTGGATTTAATAATAAGAAATTTCTTGTCATCCAGTTTTTAATGTCAGCTATGCATTCTGTTAGTTTTGTGAATTTGTAGGTTTCGTCAGGGCGCGAGGAAATATAGAGCTGAGTATCGTCAGCGTAGCAGTGAAAACTAACACCATGCTTCCTAATTATCTCTCCTAAGGGCAGCATGTACAGAGTGAAAAGCAACGGTCCTAGTACTGAGCCTTGTGGTACTCCATATTGAACTTGTGATCGATACGACATCTCTTCATTAACTACTACAGACTGATAACGGTCAGATAAGTAAGATTTGAACCTTGCCAAAGCAATTCCACTAATGCCAATATAGTTTTCAAGTCTTTTTAAAAGAATGTTGTGATCGATAGTGTCAAAAGCAGCACTGAGATCTAATAACACTAATAGAGAAATACAGCCACGATCGGATGATAAGAGTAGATCGTTTGTAACTCTAACGAGAGCAGTCTCAGGACTATGGTATGGTCTAAATCCTGACTGGAAATCCTCACAGATTCCATTTCTTTCTAAAAAGGAGCACAGTTGTGTTGAAACTGCCTTTTCTAGTATCTTTGACAGAAAAGGTAGATTCGAGATTGGCCTGTAATTTACTAAATCTCTCAGATCTAGTTCAGGTTTTTTAATAAGAGGTTTAATAATAGCCTGCTTAAAAGTTTTTGGCACGTATCCTAGTGTTAAAGATGAATTAATTATATCAAGAAGTGGACCTACGACCTCTGGAAGCATTTCTTTCAGTAGTTTAGTCGGCATTGGGTCTAACATACATGTTGTTGATTTTGATGATTTGATAAGTTTAGATAATTCTTCCTCTCCTATAGCGGCGAATGATTCTAGTTTTACCTCAGGGACACTACAGTGCACTGTCTGAAGCGAAACTGTAGACGGTTGCATGTTTATAATTTTCTCTCTAATATTGTCAATCTTGCAAGTAAAGAAGTTCATAAAGTCATTACTGCTGTGCTCTTTGGAAACGTCAGCAGTTGAATCTCTGTTTCTAGTTAATTTAGCCACTGTGTCAAATAAATACCTAGGATTATGTTTGTTTTCTATTAAGAGATTTGAAAAATAAGTAGATCTAGCATTTCTTATAGCCGTTCTGTACTCAATCATTTTTTCTTTCCACAAAAGGCGAAAAACTTCTAGTTTTGTTTTCTTCCAACTACGTTCAGCTTTTCTCACAGCTCGTTTTAGAGCCCGAGTGTGCTCATCATACCACGGTGTTGGATTCGTTTCCTTAATCTTCTTTAGACGTAAAGGAGCGACTGCATCTAATGTGCTGGAAAAGAGAGAGCCAATAGTTTCTGTTGCAGCATCGAGTTCTTCTAAGTTGTCAGGTATACTAAGGCGATGAAACTGCTCGGGGAGATTATTTATAAAGCAATCTTTAGTGGTAGAAGTGATGGTTCTACCATATTTATGGCTGGGTGGTGGTTTTGTAGCCTTGGCTAACTGTATTATACACGAGACTAAATAATGATCTGATATATCATCACTCTGCTGTAGAATTTCAACAGCATCAATATCAATTCCATGCGACAGTATTAGATCTAAGGTATGATTACGACAATGAGTGGGTCCTGACACGTGTTGTCTAACTCCAATAGAGTTTAAAATGTCTGCAAATGCCAATCCAAATGCGTCTTTATTATTATCTACATGGATATTAACACTCTGAGGTCTGAAAACGCGCCGGCGCGTTTTGCAGGTTTTTTTTCACATTGCAGCAAAACAGACTTAAAATACTCTGTCATTTTTTGTCATAGAGACATAAGTAATATATCAATTGAAACTATAGAATGTCTTCTTTTATTTATATACACTCAAAGTAAAAACAAAATGTTGTGCTTTTTGTAAAATAAAGAAAACTAACATGATGCGTGATCTCTCCTCTCCCTCTGAACGAAGTCCAATCTGATAGTTCTCAGAAAATTAACTGTAACTTAGTGAATACTAATCACAGAAAAATTTAACTTATGTCTAAAAAAACGTTAAGATGTCAGGTTTTAAATCATGTAAGTCAAATTGAAAACAAACCTTCTGTGTTTATGTAATCTGTATGAAAAGAGAGCCATGTCAGAAGTCTGTGATTCAGCTCATTATCCGCTAATGCGGCCACGCCCACGGAGCCAGCGCTATTCAGACGCAAATTCAGAGGCAATACATGCATTCATCGTCTCAATCGTGTATTTATTGTCTTGAAAAGTGTTTATCTGGATGTAAAAGTCATGGTTAGCGATCTCTAGAAGACATACAGTTAGTTCCTGTTTACTTTTCTTCTATGGATGAATTTTAGATGAGTTTTTGTTTCTTTAGCGCCCTCCTGCTGCTGTATGAATTGGAAACTCCATTCATGGAATAGCCTCTTCTTCTTTTAGGTGAATTTGTGGACTAAAAATACACAGAGCGCCCTCCGACTTCAAGGATGAATTGAAAACACCAGCGCTTATAGTAATGACAGTGAATATTAAATTAATATAACTCCTCTGTATAGAAAATTGACATAAGCATATGAGAATCCAATATTTCTCCAAATGTGCATGCTTTTAAACTAAAAGCCTATATTCAGACTCTTTGCATCACAGAAATACATTATATTTTAAAGTATAATATAAAATCATTACTTTATATTGTAATAATATTTTTCTGTATGTTTCATATATCATGATGAGCTTGAGACATCACAGAAGGTTTTTTTCACAGCCTACCTGACTGAAATGCCTCATTAATATGCAAGTCATTTCAGCTCATTACTATCCAATTCTTTTGTCTTCTCAGGTGAGAATGGCCCATTTTCAGTGGTGATTCACGCCTCCTCGCATATTGTGTTTCTTGGCAAAAAGTGTCTTACAAAAACTAAATCAATATATTGTTTTACATGAAGGAGTAGGCAGCATAATTCTTACATAATTTTGAAGCAAAAACTCTAGTTTACAACCTCCAATACCCAAAAGTCTTGTGAACACAGATTTACTATACTTTTTTTGGCCTTATTTCAGTGACTTAAGTTTTTTGTTTTTTCAATAACCACGCATAAATGTTATTCCTTCAAAAACACAAACATGTACGTACATGTTCCTCACATATTATTGTAGCCTAGTTTGTGCTGAATACAGTGTAATGACACTTTTGTCATTTATATGTTTATGAACAAATGAAAAAAGCACAAATGTCAGGGCATGTCAAAACTTCTCCAAGCCCCAAATCAGCCTCAGACTCCAGAGGGTTAAAATCACCAACAACAAGGACTTTATCTGCAGCTAGTACTAATTCTGATAGAAAATCGGCAAATTCTTTGATAAAGTCAGTATGGTGCCCTGGTGGCCTGTATACAGTAGCCAGCACAAATGTCAACTTACATAATGTTACATAAAGCACCATCACTTCAAAGGAATTATATTTGAAATTCTTTTGAATGATTCTGAATATATTACTATAAATTACAGCAACACCTCCCCCTTTGCCTTTCTGTCGAGGATTGTGTCGATAGTCATAACCTTGAGGACTAGACTCATTTAAAATAATGTAATCGTCTGGTTTTAGCCAGGTTTCTGTCAAACACAGCAAGTCTAGTTTATTGTCTGTGATAATTTCATTTACAATAAGTGCTTTTGAAGAAATAATCTAATATTCAGTAACGCAAGCTTTATCATTTGTTTATCTGATTTATCTGTGATTTTCATTTTTTGAACATCAATTAAATTTTTACCCTTAAAAGGTTTCGGAATTTTTTTGTATTTACTAGTTCGAGGTACAGACACAGTCTCTATGTGATAATATCTAGGTGAAAGAGTTTCTATGTGCTGTGAATTATCTGAGTTCTGTGACGTGAGGCGGCTAGCAGACGGTCGGTTTAGCCAGTTTGTCTGCGTCCTGATCTGGGCCCTGGTTTGTCATGTTTCAGCTCTAAGACTATTTGCCAAATTTCTAGATAGAAGAGCAGCACCATCCCGGGAGGGATGAATACCATCTCTTTTCAACAGATCAGGTCTGCCCCAAAAGCTTTTCCAATTGTCTATGAAACCTATATTATTTTGCGGACACCACTTAGACAGCCAGCCATTCAGTGATGATAACCTGCTAACTATCTCATCACTCCGACGAACAGGAAGAGGGCCAGAACAAATTACTTCTGCTGACATTGAATTTGCGAGTTCACACCCCTCTTTAATGTTAATTTTAGTGATCTCCGACTGGCGAAGTCGAACATCATTTGTGCCGACGTGGATAATGATTTTAGAATATTTACGTTTAGCATTAGCCAGCACTTTTAAATTTGGGTGTGGGACTCAGCCCACTATCAGCTGCAGAGGGCCCTGCACAGATGCAGGATGACAGCCGACCTTCGTCGCTCCAACGCTCCCAACTACAAACCTGGGCAGAAGGTCTGGCTGTCGACCAGGGACATCAGACTGCGTCTGCCATGCAAGAAGCTGAGTCCCCGCTTCATTGGCCCGTTCACCATCATTCAGCAGATCAACCCTGTCACGTATCGTCTTCAGCTCCCTCCACAGTACAAGATTCATCCCACTTTCCATGTGTCTCTATTAAAACCTCACCACCTTTCTCTCTCTCCTTCCACAGAGCCTGACGTGGCAGCCGCCGAGCCCCCCCTTCCACTTCTTCTGGAGGATGGAGCTGCATACGAGGTTCGTGAAATTCTGGACTCCCGGCGCCGTGGTGGTCTCCTGGAATACCTCGTAGACTGGGAGGGCTACGGGCCAGAGGAGCGGTCGTGGGTCCCTCGGAACGACATCCTTGATCCCAACCTGCTACAAGCCTTCCTATGGAAGCCCATTTCCGCCACAGTTGAGTAAAAAAATATAATTCTGTAAGTCATAATAATGAGAAACTTTCTCATAATTATGACTTAGCATCTCATTATATTGAGAAAGTTTCTCATAATAATGACTTAGTATGTCAGAATAATGAGAAAATGTCTCGTAATTATGACTTATTTTCTCGTAATAATGACTTAGTTTCTCATAATAATGAGAAATTTTCTCGTAATAATGACTTAGTTTCTCATAATAATGAGAAATTTTCTCGTAATAATGACTTAGTTTCTCATAATAATGAGAAACTTTCTCGTAATAATGAGAAACTTTCTCGAAATAATGAGAAACTTTCTCGTAATATTGACTTAACATCTCATAATAATGAGAAACTTTCTCGAAATAATGAGAAACTTTCTCGAAATAATGACTTAGTTTCTCATAATAATGAGAAACTTTCTCGTAATAATGAGAAACTTTCTCGTAATAATGAGAAACTTTCTCGTAATATTGACTTAGTTTCTCATAATAATGAGAAACTTTCTCGAAATAATGACTTAGTTTCTCATAATAATGAGAAACTTTCTCGTAATAATGACTTAACATCTCATAATAATGAGAAACTTTCTCGTAATAATGAGAAACTTTTTCGTAATAATGAGAAACTTTCTCGTAATATTGACTTAGTTTCTCATAATAATGAGAAACTTTCTCGTAATATTGACTTAGTTTCTCATAATAATGAGAAACTTTCTCGAAATAATGACTTAACATCTCATAATAATGAGAAACTTTCTCGTAATAATGACTTAACATCTCATAATAATGAGAAACTTTCTCGTAATAATGACTTAACATCTCATAATAATGAGAAACTTTCTCGTAATAATGACTTAACATCTCATAATAATGAGAAACTTTCTCGTAATAATGACTTAACATCTCATAATAATGAGAAACTTTCTCGTAATAATGACTTAACATCTCATAATTAGTGTTGTCACGGTACCAAAATTCCAGTAGTTGGTACCGATACCATGAAAATTGTACGGTTCTCGGTACCAATTTCGGTACCACAGCAAAATCTATTGGAACTATTTTACTATTTTATATAGCCTATTTTAAAAACATTAAATATGATTTGGAGTGTGTGTGTTTGTGTGTGTATATATAGGCTACCTCAATTAAATACATTTTGAAATAATAAAAAAAAATGCTCAAACATCCATTGTGTACTGTTGAAAAAATCAGCTTATGCTGGTAAGGTAGGTTTTGAAGCTGTATGCTGGTCAAATGCTGGTCCTAAACTGGTCCTGCTGGTCCATGCTAGTCCTAAGCTGGTCCTGGACCAGCATAAACCAGCTCAAACCAACCTACCAGCTTCAAAACATACTTTACCAGCATATGCTCGTTTTTTCAACAGGGGTAACAGACGTGCGTGTTTATTTTAGCTATTCCGTCAGTGAAACAACACATTACAGCCTGTAAAACTATGAAATAAATATCGGTAAATAATGGTAACCTAAATAATAAGAGAGTTAAATATTATTTCAAAAAGCATTCGTTTTTTATTTCCACACAAAGACGCGTCATATAGCCAAAGTCCCGTTATTATAGTCTTTGATATAGACTGCTTTGCGCTTTGAGAGGGATGTGGGACACGAGCAGGAAAGAGACCATTTCTCTTTAATAATATCTTCGTTATCTCCTGATGTTACAAACAACTGACACTTGTTGTAAAAGGTGTGAAGAGCGAGTTTTATCCTCCGCAGGAGCAAGACATTCAGGCTATGTTTGATTTAGCGCTGCCAGAGAAAACGAAACTAAAAATCACCGGTGTGTGAAACGCGCTATACAAATAAACTTGACGCGCCTTATAAAGTCTAATAACGAGCACAAGCTTCGTTAAATAGAAATTGACGTGCAAGCAAAAAGGTTTCTGTCCTACATTGTTTTTTCTAGAATGCGAATAGCCTAATAGGCCTAAATGCGAACGAAAGAAACGTTTATAATCCCCTGCGTGAGTGAAGATTTGGGAAAAGAAACAGACGTTCAGTGGAATAACTAATGGAATATTGTTAAATTCTCTGATAATCAGGTGACCAGATTGCGATTCGCAAAACAGAAAAGCTTAAATGTATGGACTCACGTAGGCTACCTCTCTCATTCGGCATGAACCAAAATGGCTGCGAAGTCACATTTAATTGCTAACCTATTATTTCTTCTGTAAAGAAAGCTTTGTGCTTCACTCGTGTCATATTCACGTAAATACTGCCACAGTCCTATCCAAGGGTGTAACTTTGGTTTGAAAAGTGGGGGGGGGACACACCCTCTAGGGGGGTCCGGGGGCAGGCCCCCCCGGAAGAAAATTTTGTACATTTTAAAGTCAAGTCAAGTCAAGTCAAATTTATTTATATAGCGCTTTTACAATTGGTAATTGTTTCAAAGCAGCTTTACATATTAGAAGCACATAAAAAAAGGGAAGTGGTTAAAAATAAGCTGTACAAACAAGCGTGGTAATATGTAACATATACAAGATGGTGCTACATTAAGCCAATGTCGGCTGACTCCCAGGGGTGGAAAAAACCCCCTAGGAGAAAAACCCAGCGTGCTAACACTGGGAAAAAAGTCCTAGGAGGGAAAAAACCCCTTGGAAGATATATATAATATATGTAAATGGATATGGAGATCAAAATCTAAATTATACATTTTATTATAGAGATTAAAAATAGATTATATATAAATATATGTAAGCGGATACGGGGATTAAAAATCAGAATTATAGATGCAGCCAGAACTGGATCTGTAGGCCCATTGTCTCCTGGGCTACATTGTAGGCAGGTCCAGACACAGGTTCTCCATCTGATCTGGATACGGCCTGGATCCAGCACCCGGCAAACCTCAGGATAAGCAGAGAGACAGATATTAGCGTAGATGCCATTCTTATTCTGATGTACAGGTATATCTAGTGTTATAGGAAATGTTCTCAGTTCCGGCCGACCTAATTATTGCAGCGTAACAATCCTTTAACGGATTTGAAAAATGTTAATGTATTGATAATGTGTTATGTGTATGCAAGAGCAAAGAGATGTGTTTTTAGTCTAGATTTAAACTGACAGAGTGTGTCTGCTTCCCGAACAATGCTAGGAAGATTGTTCCAGAGTTTAGGTGCTAAATAGGAAAAGGATCTGCCGCCTTCAGTTGATTTTGATATTCTGGGTATTATCAACTGGCCTGAATTCTGAGATCGCAATAGACGTGAAGGACTATAATGCATTAAGAGCTCACTTAGGTACTGGGGAGCTAAACCATTTAGAGCTTTATAAGTAAGTAGCAAGATTTTAAAATCTATACGATGTTTAATAGGGAGCCAATGTAATGTTGACAGAACTGGGCTAATATGGTCATACTTTCTGGTTCTAGTAAGAACTCTAGCTGCCGCATTTTGGACCAACTGTAGTCTGTTTAAAAGCCGAGCAGAACAACCACCCAGTAGAGCGTTACAATAATCTAGTCTTGAGGTCATGAATGCATGAACCAACTGTTCCGCATTTGTCATTGAGAGCATATGTCGTAATTTAGATATATTTTTTAGATGGAAGAATGCGGTTTTACAGATACTAGAAACATGACTTTCAAATGAAAGATTGGTATCAAAGAGCACACCCAGGTTCCTAACTGAGGACGAAGGTTTAATGGAGCACCCGTCAAGTGTTAGAGAGTATTCAAGGTTTTTTCGTGAGGAAGTTTTTGGTCCAAAGATTAGGATATCAGTTTTTTCTGAATTTAATAATAAGAAATTTCTTGTCATCCAGTTTTTAATGTCAGCTATGCATTCTGTTAGTTTTGTGAATTTGTAGGTTTCGTCAGGGCGCGAGGAAATATAGAGCTGAGTATCGTCAGCGTAGCAGTGAAAACTAACACCATGCTTCCTAATTATCTGTCCTAAGGGCAGCATGTACAGAGTGAAAAGCAACGGTCCTAGTACTGAGCCTTGTGGTACTCCATATTGAACCTGTGATCGATACGACATCTCTTCATTTACTACTACAGACTGATAACGGTCAGATAAGTACGATTTGAACCATGACAAAGCAGTTCCACTAATGCCAATATAGTTTTCAAGTCTTTTTAAAAGAATGTTGTGATCGATAGTGTCAAAAGCAGCACTGAGATCTAATAACACTAATAGAGAAATACAGCCATGATCGGATGATAGGAGTAGATCGTTTGTAACTCTAACGAGAGCAGTCTCAGTACTATGGTATGGTCTAAATCCTGACTGGAAATCCTCACAGATTCCATTTCTTTCTAAAAAGGAGCACAGTTGTGTTGAAACTGCTTTTTCTAGTATCTTTGACAGAAAAGGTAGATTCGAGATTGGCCTGTAATTTACTAAATCTCTCGGATCTAGTTGAGGTTTTTTAATAAGAGGTTTAATAATAGCCTGCTTAAAGGTTTTTGGCACGTATCCTAGTGTTAACGATGAATTAATTATATCAAGAAGTGGACCTACGACCTCTGGAAGCATTTCTTTCAGTAGTTTAGTCGGAATTGGGTCTAACATACATGTCGTTGATTTTGATGATTTGATAAGTTTAGATAATTCTTCCTCTCCTATAGCGGCGAATGATTCTAGTTTTACCTCAGGGACACTACAGTGCACTGTCTGAAGCGAAACTGTAGACGGTTGCATGTTTTTAATTTTCTCTCTAATATTATCAATCTTGCAAGTAAAGAAGTTCATAAAGTCATTACTGCTGTGCTCTATGGAAACGTCAGCAGTTGAATCTCTGTTTCTAGTTAATTTAGCCACTGTGTCAAATAAATACCTAGGATTATGTTTGTTTTCTATTAAGAGATTTGAAAAATAAGTAGATCTAGCATTTCTTATAGCCGTTCTGTACTCAATCATTTTTTCTTTCCACGAAAGGCGAAAAACTTCTAGTTTTGTTTTCTTCCAACTACGTTCAGCTTTTCTCACAGCTCGTTTTAGAGCCCGAGTGTGCTCGTCATACCACGGCGTTGGATTAGTTTCCTTAATCTTCTTTAGACGTAAAGGAGCGACTGCATCTAATGTGCTGGAAAAGAGAGAGCCAATAGTTTCTGTTGCAGCATCGAGTTCTTCTAAGTTATAAGGTATACTTATTAAAGATAAATTCATTAATCTGGTGAACTTTGAGAGTTCAAAATAAAGAGCTCCAACCCATGTTGAGTATCCAAATTGAGCAAAGAAAAAGTCTGTGCATTGAGTTGTACCTGAATCCACTGTTAAAAATAAATCATCCACCCGCCAAACGCCCGATGATATTCTCTGATTTAGATATCTGAACCTGATCATGCCATTACAATTATTCACATGCCCCCTGCAGGAAAGTTTTGTACATTTTAAATTTAAATGCATAAATCTGGTGCATTCTGAGAGCAAAATTAAGTGACTAGATCAATGAAGAAATTTGTTCTCTTGTAAACAATTTTGTACTCTAACAGTATCTATTTATTGGTGATGGTAGGGCACATTAGCCATGTACACATCATATAGTAGGCTAAAAGATAGTTCATAAGTGGTCAAACATGTAGAGTACACATTTAAACCATTAAAAATATGTAGCAAAAGAGGTTACCTTTGTTGAATTCATTTATTAGCGGAGGCCTGTATCTATACATCTGTATTTGTGCAACTAATGGTCACTCTTTGACAATCCAGAAAACAACAAATTAATACAAATATATAATTATAAGCTGACCAATAAATAAATTAATAAACTAGGTGAGTATATAATTCAGCAGCAAACTTTGCACAGTAATTTTATAAAATACAAATGTTAACAAAAAGTTTAAAATTACTATTTGTATTCTTATAAAATGAAGAAAAAATAGATTAGATTTATATTTATATGTATAGAATTATATGTATTTATATTAATGTAGGATTAAAAGACATTTATTTTTAAATGTATTGTGCAGCTTTTTAATGGGGCAACAAGATATGATAGATACAACAGAACAAAATATGCTATTAATAATCTTTCAGTGTGCAAAACCATAATAATATGAAACGCTTCAAAACAGCAGCAAAAACCGCTTGAAGCAATATCGAGTCAGAGTGCGCAGTTGCGCTGCGCATTAGAAATGTTTGGCACAAAGAGAATCCCTGTGTACATCTGCATCTAACAGTCATGACATTGTTTAGAAACGGCAATAAACTCCAGCAAGATCAAGTTAGTTTATGCCAATCCACAGCCCTTTATCTACATATCAAGTATTATAATGGGAATATATCATATTGGAGAGTTTTACCGTGCTGACCGTCCTTACCGAACGCGACGCGCTGTTTGAGTGCTGAACACAACAGAGAATGATTGACAGCTGCAGCGGAGGGAAGACGAGTTTACGTGAACTTAAAAGTTAACGATGTACATATTCTTCTGTCCCTCGCATGAAGCTATGGAATGGCTTCAGATGACTTTGAATATAGTGCACGAAAACTTAATTGGTGCTAGTCTATTTCTTTAGTTCAATTACTCCCACTTTTGTTGTATAAAATAGCGCAATTATCAGACATTATTTAAATATCGCGACAAGCCTAATTTCTGTTTCATTTTGAGACTGTGGCGGGACAAATTAGAATGTGGCGGGCGCCACAGTCTAGTTAATGTAGGTAACGTCATCACACTGGTGTATGTTAACGTTAGCTCAGTCAAGGTTAACATCAACAGGTGTAGACAGAAAATATGATTATCATGACCTGAGCTAATTTACTGAATCAGCCAACTCACATCTCCTTTATTTCATTTTATGAAGTCATCTGTTGCCGTTTCTGGCGTTTCATTGCTGACTGTGCCGCAACGGCCATACCTGCTCATTAGAACCTTCACTGAGCTATTCACTGAGTGTGCACGCAACGTTCTTGGACGCGCACGCCCGCATCGACACAGACAGGCTCTCTGTGTTCTGCTCCTCCATGACGGCGTGCGGTTAAAAAAATCATAAATTAATTTGAAAGTGGGGGGGACACAAACGGGATTTTGAAAAGTGGGGGGGACATGTCCCCCCTGTCCCCAGTGGAAATTACGCCCTTGGTCCTATCAGTGGGTACCGAATATACCCGGATTCTCGGTACTACCGGTACTACAGAAATGCTGGTATCGTCACATTTTCAAAATTTCAGTACCGACTTGGTACCGAAGTACCGGTACTTTTGACAACACTACTCATAATAACGAGAAACTTTCTCGTAATAATGACTTAACATCTCATAATAATGAGAAACTTTGTTATTATGACGCATTGTGCGCTTGCGCTACGCTATACTCTACTATAGCCTACATAGGCGCCGATGTTGCTGGTGCTGATTATTGCTAACGGTGGGCCTCCGCGTGATCCATGGATTTTAAACAAATAGAGCAGTATTTCAGACGAGGACTAACAAATCGTGAAATACTAACTCTACTGAAAGAGGTACATGGAGTCAACATAAGCAATCGCACCCTTGAGCGGCTTTTGAGCAAACACCAACTTTGGAGGAGGAAGAATAAGACTGATGAAGCTGATGTGGCAGCTTTCATTCAGCAACAACTACAAACATCAGGGCAGTCACATGGTTACAGGTGGATGCATCAGAAATGCTGGCTCAATGGAATTATCACTGACAGAGAGACAGTGCGGGTGATTTTACGGTTGCTAGACGACGAGGGAGTTGACCTGAGGTCGAGGAATCGACTTCGCCGTAGAGTGTATTTCAGCCGTGGACCTAATTATGTGTGGCATATCGATGGATATGATAAATTAAAGCCATACGGAATTGGTATAAGTGGGTGCATAGACGGGTTTTCCAGAAAAATAATGTGGCTTGAAGCGTACAGGACAAACAATGATCCTCGGGTTATTGCTGGGTACTTTATGACAGCTGTCATAGAAGCGGAGGGCTGCCCTAATATGGTGAGATTGGATCTCGGCACAGAGAACGTCAATGTTGCCGAGATGCAGAAATTTCTGCATCATGGGACGCATACCGACTCTACTTGTGTCAGTTTTGGCCCAAGCACCAGCAATCAACGGATCGAGAGATGGTGGCTTACACTTAGAAGTCAGTGCATCCAGTTTTGGATGAACCTGTTCGACAATCTAAAAGAGGATGGACATTATGCTGACACTTTCATGGACAAATGTTTGATCCAATTCTGTTTTCAAAACTTAATACAGGTGAGTCACATGTTGTATTTTGATCATTTGTATTTAAAGCATATAGTTCACTCAAAATTAACATTTTTCATTCACTCACCCTCATTTTGTTTCAAACCTGTTCGAGTTTCTTTCTTGTTGAACTTAAAGAAAGATGTTCTGAAGAATGATGGTAACCAGACAGTTTTGTCTTCTTTGACTTCCAAATAGTATAAAAAAATAAAAAGTAAAAACTACTTGGTTACCAACATTCTTTAGAACATATTTCTTTATGTTCAACAAGAAAGAAACTCATAGGATATAGACCAAGGCTTGGAACAAAATGAGTGCGAGCTCATTGTCAAAATTATGACAATATTGTGGGTGAACTATCCCTTTAAGTCTATTAACATTCTGTGGACTACAATTACTTTGTATCTCTACAGTGTTGGGTGGATTACTTATGAAATGCAGTCTAGTTACATTGCACAATGCATCATTAAACCTGTGTGTGTGCAAGACCCCACAGAAATTTGGTTCAACGACTCACTCATTATATGTATCATTTAATTTTCCCAATTTCATATCTCTAAAGACTATTTAATCTGTATATTTAAAACATTTATGTCATGTTTCTGCAATTGTAATAGCTGTGTAAATGCACTTCAGATATATTTTTTTCATATACTGACTGATCATTTGAATGATAAAAACCTAAAGTGTCTTTCTATTATGTATTATTTTTTTTATTATTAAATCTAAGAATTTGACATAAAAGATGGCATTTCATAAGGCTAGAAAATAAATGGTTCATATAAAAGTAAAAAAAAAAAAAAAAAAAAAAAAAGGCCCTGGAAATAAATTTAAGGGGGCATGGACCCCCGGGCCCCTATAAGACCTTCCCTGCAGATAGGTAATGCAATCTATGTAATCAAGTAACTGTAAGCTGCAAACACGGCAGCCGTTAACTACCCAACACTTCTCACAATAATGTAATTGGTAAATTACATTATGGAAAAATATTTTTTTGTAAGGGTGCTATGGTAACCTTACTGACTAAAGATTACGAACCCATCATTTAAGTGACATTTTATTCATTTTATTTTTCAGGAGGAACTGGATCAAGTGACATCATCATGGAACAATCATAGAATACGACCAGTACATAACTCTAGATCTCCAAATGGTCGCCCAGATATTATGCATGCAGTACCACAGTTATATGGTGCCAGAGATTACTTACACCCTGTAGGCTTACAAGAAGTTGAAGTGTGTCTGGAGGAATGTGTATTCAAAGACTACCCATGTGACAAAGATGTGTTTGATGCCTGTGTTCTCCTCATTACAGAACACAATCTGGATATGTCAAAAGATGTCTATTCAACTGTGGATATTTATATCAAGCTCAGGGAGTTGATAAATGATGAACTAAGTGACACGGTCTAAAATTATTCGTGAAGTGTATCATTTGATTGCACTGGAAGCATATCAAAAAACAAATGTTATTCTCTGCTTAGTAATATACAAAAAAAAAGTTGATGTCGAACAACAATAAATTGATATGATCACAATGCATCCCTTTTTGATTTATACACTGTATTTCACTTTATTGGTGTCAACCTTGACATATACTTTTTATTCTGTGGAACGCTTAATTGAAATGAAAAAGGCAGGCCTACTAATCTTCAAAATAATTAATTAAAAAAAAAAAAAAACAGCACAGGTTTTATACTGCACAAGCAAAGCAAGTATGCAATTCTTTAAACAAAAAAATGTAAAGTTTATGGTTATATACAGTATTCAACAGGATTGGGTGTACTTTTGTTGGAAAACAGAACAACATCTTTGCATTGCAACATATCCTTAAGACATAACATACAGAAAGGAAAGCAATGCTTACTGTTGTCTCTAACAAATTTTCAACTATCAGTAACACTATAAACACAGAGCAATGCTAAAACAGGTTTGGATGTAGTGCTATTGGGTCAAAGCAAAAAAAAAAAACATCCATATCTTTGAACTAAAATTCTGCAATATTTATATACATAAGAAAGGAAATGTTCAGCGGTGAGCAGCAACTGCAACAGTTTTACAATTACCAATAAAATTGAGTAACATTGTAGTTATAAAAGTCTTTAAAACTTTTTCAAATTGACAGTACAGCTGTACATTCACACAATTAAGAAAGAGGAAAAAAACCTTAAAAACAAACAAAACATAAGGTAAGACAAATTTTATGGTGGTACATAATGTAAATGCCCACAGACTACACTTTTACATTTAGAGGCAGTAGTCTTTTCTGACTTCATTAATTAGATAATGTCCATCACCCACACATTGCATTCTAAGACTTTGTTAATTTCGGATCTGAAATCAGGATAACTGTCATAGAAAACCGACAGTTCCAATACACAACCACAAGTGTGTGCAACAGGATGTCGTTGGAAGCCCTGAATCTGTGTGAAGTTAATGATGATAGTTTTTCCCAAAAAAAGATCAGAACCAGTGCAGAATCTAAGAAACCGAGACAGACCCTGTGTGCCAGATTCCCGAAGATACGTGGTCAAATACCTTTGAATCTCCCTCTGCTGGGTATTCATATTCTCTGGGAAAGAAAGAGCCCTTAGAACCTTTCTCACAGTGGGCTGCAAGTTTTCATACACCAAGGAAATGTCATCAAGATGACTGATGGCAGTGGAAAGCATGTTTGCCCACTGCTCAATGACATAGGCAGGCTCTTGAATCAGTTTTTTGTGGGCAAGTTCTTGCAAGATTTCCTCTGGATTGTTCTCTGTTGGTGTTTTACGACAGCTATGGCCATCCAAAACTTCAAGTAGTTCTTCTTTGTCAACAGTGTTGAAGTCAGATTGCCATGCTTCAAAGACTGCTCGTTCAGATTCTGGAACAAATTTCAGGAAATTCTCAATGACGTTGCTTTTCGCATATCCAAAAGTGGCCTGCTCCAGGATTACCGGAGCTAATTTCACAGGAAGGTACTTTTCCTTTTGCCATCCAAAGGCAATTATACGGCCTACACTTTCCCAGTGCACTTGTCCAAAATCATGCCGAAGGAAAGGCACCTTGAAAGAGCTGCCCATAGTGCACTGTTCATAAAAGTCATTCCAGAACTCGGAAAGACAGTCTCTCACAACTCCTCCTTCATCGTAACCCCTCTCAAGTTTTCCATCTGGTGCAATAAGTTGAATTTTTATTTCACACCCTAACACACTTTCATCCAAAAAATGAGCAATGAGTTCTGAGAGGACATGACCACGGTGGACAACTAAGATCCTCTTTAATTGTTCACTATGTGCAATGTTGTTCAAAGGTGAGAGAGGTAATGTATCATCCAAACTTTGATTCTCCACATTAAAAATGTCTCTATTGAGAAATGTGATAGTGTTGCTGTCATTCAAAGCATTCTCATCTATGTTGGAGGAATTGATCTCCGTGGAATAAAGAAACATCTCTGGTCCTGTGTTGCTCTCAATGTCAATCACATCTGTGTTACCTGTACTTTCAGCTGGCATTGTTGTTGAACTGTTATCTTCTGTCCTTAAAGTCGCATCCGTGTCCTGTTGCATATGCAAGCTGAAGTTACTTTTCTTCTTTGTCGTGAGGTAGAATCTCAAAAGCGTCAACTTGGTGTCTGCGTACAGTTTTCCAACTGTTATGTCTTCATCTACAGACATTTCTTTGTAATCCATTAAATCTAATTCGAACTCATTGATGTCTCCCTCAGGACTTTTACCATTTCCAAAAAACAGCCTGACTGCTTGCTCAATCAAATCAGATTTCTTGGATTCTTTTGATACATCTACTTTTCGTGTGCCACCACCCCTTCTTGTTCTCACTTGTTTGTAGATTTCATTTTCTGTATCGTAATTCATCAATCCTAATTCTACCTTTCTCATAGTCTTCTGAGCATTCTTTGTTGTTTGTTGTTTACTTGTTGTAGCAGAGTCATCACACTTACATTTTTGGGATAATTTAGATTTCAATCGCTCAAAAAGTTTTGATTTCCTGTGATTTGGGTCATTCCTGTTACTGGCTTTCTGTCTGCAAAATCCCAAAATGGCCAAACGATCACCATATGATGGAAAATATGTCTTTAGCTGTTCATCTGTCATTAGTTCGATGACACTGGCATCAATCTAAAAAGAAAGGAAATGCAGGTTAAATATTTGACATTTTGAGTTTGCATGTCAACATACAATTGTCACTAATCAATGGTTGGTGAAAAATTCTCTATTTTGGCTGCAGTAATCAATCTCTCATTATTTTTTCCCTCTTTTGGAAAGTTGTGGAAACAGATTTTTTTCTTTTGCTATTTGAGCAAATGAAAACACAAAAATTATATTTGTTGTCATCTATCGTTCACCACTATTGATGTCTACCAAACTATGACAACTTCTGCTTCTGAGAATCCAGGAAATGTGAAAAGGGCCCATTGTACATAAATAAGTTGTACTTAATTTATGCTATTTTATATATTTTTTATCATCTTTATCATTCTATATATAGACCCATTTCCATCATTTCATATTATTTTTCTATTACTGTTTAATCTTGTTGTCCATGTTGCCTTCACCTGAAATTTTGAGATAAGAGAACATCTCCATCACAAAGTTATCATCAAAGGATGATGTTGTGAAGCAGTAATTTTTCATCACTTTTGCTTTAATATAATAACACTTATTGAATTTGTGGTAGTGAGACGAATTCTCATTGAGAAATTATAAAGCCTATTTGGTAACACTTTAAAATAAGGTTGTATTAGTTAACATTAGTTAATGCATTAGTTAATGTTAACTAACCATGAACAAAACCTCTGTTCAGCATTAGTTAATATTTGTTAACGTTAACTCACGCATGTATTAATGCATCTATTCACGTTAACAGTGTAAGTAGTTAACATTTGTTAATGTGTTAGTTAACATTAACTAACCATGAACAACACCTCTGTTCAGCATTAGTTAATCATTGTTAACGTTAAATCACACATATATTAATGAATGTATTCATATTAACAGAGCAAGTAGTTAACATTAGCTAATGCATTAGATAACATGAACTAATCATGAACAATGATTAGTTCATGTTATCTAGTTCATGTTATCTAATTACTTTTTTTTTTCATTTAAATGCTTTGTTAAGTCATTTTAATAGTAACACATCAGTTAATGATGAAATAGTGTACACTTTACAATAAGGTTCACAAATTCCATTAATAAATGCTTTGTTAATGGTAAGTCATGTTTATAAAGCATCTACAAATATTAGTAACACATCAGTTAATGTTGAAATAGTGTACACTTTACAATAAGGTTCACAAACTCCATTAATGAATGCTTTGTTGAATGTAAGTAATGAAGTAAAATGCATAGAAACATGAACAACATATCTGTTAATGTTCAGATGGTTTGCACTTCAGAATTATATTTACAGCCCAAATCAATGCCTTGTTAATAAATAATGCTGATAAAGTACACAATGGTATTTTTTTACCTTAATTTAGTGTGAGTGGAGAGTTAGAAATGTGTCAACTGCTACATAAACTAATGTAAGTACAGTAAGTTAACCTTAAAACATTAAAGCTAAATAAGAGCAATTGTTCATGATTAGTTCATGTTATCTAATGCATTAACTAATGTTAATTAATGTTAAAGCATTACACTGTAAAACTTTTCGCTGTAAATTTACAGTAAAATACTGGCAGCTGGGTTGCCAGCCACTTACTGTATTTTTACAGTACTACTTCTGTAAACAACATTTACAGTATAGTGCTGTAATTATCAAATACAGTATCCTGCTGTAATATTATGTACTTTTACAGCATTATACTGTTTATCTACAGCTATTAACTGCATTTATACAGCTTTTCATACTACACTTATATTTGTCATTAAATAATTAAAAAATATAGTTAGTTATGTTATGTTATGGCAAAGGAAATGGAAAGCAACATACTCTTGAGTTTTAAAACTTTTATTATTTTTTTTTATGGAAAAAAGCAGAAAATTGCAATGTTGAAAGGTCAACATTTTAAATGCACTCAGCAGTTATCAATGAACAATACAGCAATCTTATTTACATTTAACATTTTTCCAAATGTGGAGTAAAAACAAATAGTGGGCCTACAAGTTTTTCAGTACTGCTCCTTTTTTGCACAGTGTTGCCAGTCTTGGAAGTCACTTTCCCTTCTTGTTTCTTGAGCCGTGTTCATGGTTGATGTCAAAGTACCTAAAAAAGCAGAAAAGAAAGAGAAAAAAAAGGAGAGAGAGAAAACAGTAATGAATATTGTGAATATATGCACCATAGCATTTTTGTGAACATAAGGACTAACAGCCTAAGCATTTGATTGCAGTAAGTTAAAATGTCCAATTAACACTTCAGAAAAGATGCAACTAAAAAATAATGCTTATAATTGTATTCAATGAAATTGTTTATTCATTGAATGGACTATATGCACAACTGCTTCCGCGTTGTACGTCGTACTACATCTTGGGAGTTTCTGGTAAAAGCATTCAGCTCCCCTCCATACAGCACTAACCTGCTGCAGTCCAGTGCTCGTCTTCTCATTAACTGTTTTTCTCTTACTGTTTTTCTCTTACCGTTTTTCTCATATTTTATACCTGTTGAATTTAGCTTGTGTGGGTTGGTGCTCTTATCCCAGTCTTTTAAAATAGTATAATAAATAAGTGGTACCTGCCTCGAGACATTTAGCAATGTTAAATATTTAAATTCATCTTTAAGGGTTAGTTTACCCAAAAATTAAATTTCTGTTGTTAATTTCTTGCCCTCGTGTCGTTCCACACCCGTAAGACCTTTGTTCATCTTTGGAACACAAATGGAGATATTTTTTGATGAAATCTGAGAGCTTTCTGTTCCTCCATTAGGCAGCAGCACAACTTACACATTCAAGGTGAAGAATGGTAGGAAATAGATTGTTAAAGTAATCCATGTGTCTCTGTGACATGTGACAGAAAGCTCTCACATCAAAAATATCTTAATTTGTGTTCTGAAGATGAGCGAAGGTCTTACAGGTGTGGAACGACATGAGAGTGAGTAAATGACAGAAATTTCATTTTTTGGTGAACTAACCCTTTAAACAGTAACGCACTGACAGCGGACTGACAAATATACTTTTAATATTAAGAATTTGAATACTAAGAATTACACACAGTGAAATGATTGTCAATGAAAAATAGGGATTAAAATATTTAATAAAAATAAATGAAGGTTTGTCCTGAACTTATTCATCAGGTCTCACACACACTGCAGCATCGATCACTAAGCAGAAATAGGCAAGTTGTATTATTTCAAAACGTGTGTTACAAGCCTCAGTGCAAGTAGTCCATTATTTGCCATAAACCTGATTACATCACATGTGAAATTAGGTGCAATACTTACGTTAACATAACCATATTTCACAGAAGGTCATTTTCCCCCTACCTGGTTCTTGCCATGTTTAGGGTGTATGTCAAAGAGCCTAAAAGCAGAAAAGCAAAGAGAGAGAGAAAAAGAGAGAAGTGAATATTGTGCATTCATTCACCATAGCATTTTTGTGAACACAAGGACTCACAGCTAAGCATATGATCTCAGTAATGTGTCCTGTTACACTTCAGAAAAGATGCATCTTAAAATATTGCTTAAAATAATTGACAAAATAAAATCGTTTATTCACTGAATTCTTTGTCATAAACCTGATACACTTGAAAATAAGCACAACACTTACGTAAACAATGGAGCACATCAGATGATTGAGCCTGAAACGAGAGGAAAAAAAAAAACAAAATAAACAAAACAGTTTAAAAATCAGGTTGTAAGAATAACATATGCTAAGGTTGTCTATAACATGAAACATCAGTGTTACTGCGTGAAGCGCTGAGAACAGAGTAACGTTAACCGTTTGCTCATGAGAAGTTTAACATTTCAAGATCAAACCATTCATGACAAAATAGAAACGCGAACGAAAAGCTCCATAAAAGACTGACTTACCGTATTCTCAGCCGAACAATCGTTTATCCGTCTTCTCGACACAGGCAAACGTTTTGATTAATCAGGCGGAAAATAACATCTCCGTCTTCTCAGCAGCGGCGTCCGGTCATCCCGCGTCTCAGGCAAACTGACGCTTCAAAAGCTTAAAACTGCACACTATATTCACTCAAATATCGTTTAATGATAACATTAAACCCTGAAAGTCGACGTGAAACACTAAAAGCGTTGGGAGAGAAGCTAAAATGTATGCCTGGCCTAGAAATTTGAAATGAGCGCGGTAAAAAAAAAAAAAAAAAAAAAAATCAATCCCATAATGCAATGCTTCTACAGTATTATACTGTATTACGAGTGAAACGGAGTGAAAACAGAAAACTACTGTATATTTACAGACATTCTGTAAAATATACAGCATGTTACTGTTTTATGAAAATACAGTATAATACTGTTAGAAATTTCCTGTAAATTTACAGTAAAGTTTTACAGTGTAATTAATGTTAACTACTTGCCAGAGATGTATAAAGTACTAGAGACCCAGACTTGAGTAAAAGTACAAGTGCTCTATCAAAAACGTGACTTGAGTAGAAGTTGAAGTGCTCTTTAAGCACCACACTTAAGTAGAAGTACTAAAGTATTCAACATTTTTTGTACTTAAGTATTGCAAGTAGTTTATTTTAAATTTTACTACTCAAGTACTGAAAGTGAAAGTAAAAGTACAAGTATTGTGTTATGTAGTTTGAACATCATATTGTTTTTATTATTTCAAATGATTAACCTAAAGGACAATCACAATTCCTTTGGCTGTAACTTTTTGTAAACAAAAACAGATTAAGTATGTTCCTTCCCCCTTTAAAGCATCCCTCCCTTCTCTTCCCTGCTTTTTTTCTCCACAGCTTATTACCTTCTTAAACTAGTGTGCATAAAGCAGTCATTTTTGGAAGTTACACATTTTCTTTTCATCCTCAACTTGTTAGGGCAACTAAAAGATCTCAAAGGCCAGTCGGCCACATTCAAGTATTTCTTATGTAAAAACAAAAGTGATTAGAGCACCTAAAAACACTGAGCTTAAATAAACAAAAACAGATCAAGTTTATTTTGACTAATATTCTAATTGTCTACCATATACAATTGAATAAACAGCTAGCTAACAACAACTTGCTTTGCACTTTTTTTTTCTGTTTTCACCTCACTCCAGTCTAAACTAGGCTAAATTATTTTTTTAGGTAATTTCTCTACACATTGTCAAATAACCTGAAAATACTGTAGTTCATTAAGATTAAATCTTACTAAAGATTAAATTATTTGTTTGAAACATTTTATAATATGGTTTGATTTGTTAACATTACATTAGTTAATGTATTAGACTAATAACCAACATGAACTAACCATGATCAATACATTTGTTACTGTATTAACTAATCTTAGTTAATAAAAATACAGCAGTTCATTGTTTGTATATGTTACTTCACAGTGCACATTAACTATGTAAACAAATAGAGAGCAATTTGAGAGCAAGACAGCGCTCATGTTGTTTTAAGACGGTGAAGGCGTGCGCTCTCTCTCTCTCTCTCTCTCTGTGCGCATGTGCTGAGTGAGTGGACGGAGCTTTGAGTGTGAGCGTTTGACTGGTGTGGTGTGTCAGGTACGAGTGTTTCATATTTTCTTTCTTTTCTATCTTTTTTTTTCCCGTATTAGTTTCTTGGGGGTTGACAAGGAGGGTATAGTATACCAGGGCTTTGCCCTCGGTTTTGTTTGGGGGGCATGGCTGCCTCAGACAGCGCGAGTTTTGATTTTCTGACGCGCCGCCATGGTGTTAAGGTAGACTCAGCTATAAGTGTAGAGGAATGTAGCCTGGCTATTGGGGAAGTGATTGGGCCTGAGAATATTATATCCGCGTCTCGTATGAACAGCGCTATTGTTGTGTTTTTGAAGACAATTGATTTAGCGAACCTGTTGGTAGAAAGTGGGATAGTGATTAATGACATTTTTACTCCGGTTCTCCCTCTTTCCACCCCCTCGAAGAAGGTAATTCTATCAAATGTACCACCTTTCATTTCAAATGAAGTTTTGACCAAAATGCTTTCTCGCTATGGAAAAATAGTTTCCCCGATTAAGATGATTCCAATTGGATGTAAGTCCCCACTTTTGAAGCATGTTGTGTCATTTAGGCGTCACGTCTATATGATTCTACAAGATAACCTTGATGATTTAGATCTGTCTTTAAACTTTCGTCATGACGAGTTCAATTATGTCATTTTTGTTACAACAAATGGTATGAGATGTTTTGGTTGTGGCGAGACAGGGCATCTTATCCGCGCTTGTCCGGCCAAACTGAATAATCCTGCTAATAATCATCCACCGGCTGACGGTGAGAAGAATGACGATGCCCGCATTGAAGATATGCAAAATGCTACTACTGCTCTGCCTATTGTTGTTGAGGCGCCTGGAACGAGCTCAGTTCAAAATTTGGTACCAATAGCAGATACTGAAAGAGTAGTAGGAGTTTTGCCGACAGATAAGGCCATTGAAGAGGAGAGTGTTGTTGCCGCTTTTGCGGAGAAAGATAAATCATCCGCAGTGAGCGTTCAGTCAGCGGGCCAGGAGAACGAGTCGCGAAACGGTGACGGCCCTGCTGTAGCTATTGAAGCACCTCTTTCAGACAATATAGAGCAGAATCAGTGTTCCGTTATGGATTTAGATGATTGTGCTTTTAAAACGCCTCAAAAGAGAAGGTTAAAGCAACATCATATTGGCAAACAGGCTAAAAGAATGGATAATTGTGACTTGAGTCAGACTGATACAGAAAGTGAAAGCGATTTCTCTGAATGTAGTGTTTCATGTAGTTTACCTCAGAGTGGTTTTTCCAGCCGGCTTTATACAGTGGACGATATAAAGTCTTTTCTCAAAGTAACAAAAAATGCGAGAAAAGTGCGAGTTGAAGAATATTTTCCTGATGTGGCACAATTTATTGAAAAAGCAAAGGCTTTTAGGGGTGATGGAAGTTTTACTAATCAGGAAGTCTATCGACTAAAGAAGATTCTTGCTAAACTTAATGCTCAAACAGGACTCAGTAGTAGCAATGATAATGCTTAATTATCATCTCTCTGGGATTTTTTTCCTTCGGCTGTACTTGCTATGTTTTTTTCTTTTTTCCTTTATGGGGGAATTTTCTGTTGCTTCTCTAAATGTGAATGGGGCAAGAGATATTAGGAAAAGGTTTCAGTTATTTGAGATAATTAAACAGAAGAGAATAGATGTTCTTTTTGCTCAAGAAACACACAGTGATATTCTAAATACTTCTGCTTGGGCAAGAGAATTCGATGGCTTATCTATTTTAAGTCATTTGACCACAACCAGCGGTGGAGTTGCTATTTTATTTTCTAAGAACTTCATTCCTTGCTCTTATCAGGTAGAGGAAATTATAAAAGGGAGACTTTTAAAAGTTATAGCTCAGTTTGAAAATCACTCCTTTATTTTCATCTGTGTGTATGTCCCAAATAATGCATTGGAGCGAATGATCTTTCTAGATACTCTGAGTAATGTTTTAGGTAATTGTAGTACAGAGGATTTATTATTCCTAGGTGGGGATTTTAATTGCACTGAACATATCTTCGATAGAAATCACATTGAACCACACGAACCTTCACGAAAGCGACTCATTCAGTTATTAAAGTCGCATGAGATTGTTGACATTTGGAGGATTTTTAATGGTAATCAGAGGCAATATACATGGGCCCATGCTTATGACAACTCAATTTCATTAGCGAGGTTGGATAGATTCTATGGTTTCAAACACCAGCTTAGTTTTTTTAGAAGCTGTTCAATTGTTCCAGTAAGCTTTTCTGATCACAGCTTGATAAGGTGTGTTGTGTCTTTGAGCTCCATTAAGCCAAAAAGTGCCTACTGGCATTTTAATAACACTTTATTATGTGATAAACATTTTAAGGATGTGTTTAAAGAATTTTGGAACAATTTTAGAACTTTGAAGTCTTCTTTTCAGTCTTTACGGCAGTGGTGGGACTTTGCAAAAGTACAGATTAAACAGTTGTGTCAACAATATACTCGCAACGTCACAAGAGACATAACCTATTCCCTGAAAACAATAGAGAAAGATCTAGTAGAGCTTCAGGGGCTTGCTGATAGTACAGGAAATTTGACCCTTTATGAAACTTTTAATAAAAAGAAAAATTTACTAGCTGAATTGCTGGACACAGTTACACAAGGAGCTCTGGTCAGGTCTCGCTTTCAGAGCGTGGAGTTAATGGATGCACCCTCAAAATTTTTCTTTAATTTGGAGAAGAAAAATGGGCAAAGAAGGTTTATTCATGCCTTACGCTCAGATGCTGGAGTCTTATTGTCAGATCCTTCTGACATTCGAAGAAGAGCGGTTGGTTTTTATAAAGAGCTGTACAAAAGTGAACTCACACAACAAACTGCTGTTAATCTCTTCCTTGAGAATCTACCTCAGCTATCCAAAGAGGCTAATGCTGAACTCAGCAAAGCCTTAACCTTGGATGAGTTGGAGAAAGCTCTCCAAGGTATGGAGTGTGGCAAAGCGCCTGGAGTCGATGGGCTACCAGCTGACTTCTACAAGTCCTTTTGGCCAGAAGTTGGTTCAGATCTGTTGGAGGTACTTGGGGAAAGCCTAGCCAGTGGGCAATTACCCATAAGCTGCCGAAGAGCAGTCCTCACTTTGTTACCAAAAAAGGGAGACCTGAATGACATAAAAAACTGGAGACCTGTGAGTTTGCTGTGCAGTGATTATAAATTGCTCTCTAAGGCTCTAGCTAATAGATTGGGAGAAGTATTGGAGCAGGTGATCCATCCTGACCAGACATATTGTGTGCCGGGTAGACGAATTTTTGATAATATATCTTTCATTAGAGATGTTTTGGACATTGGTAAGAGTCTCAACATAGATTTTGGCCTGGTGTCATTAGATCAAGAAAAAGCTTTCGATCGAGTTGAGCACAACTATTTATGGGATGTCTTGGCAGCTTTTGGTTTTTGCCCCGATTTTATCTCTATGATAAAGGTTTTGTACAGTGATGTTGAGAGTATATTGAAAGTTAATGGTGACTTATGTGCTCCTTTTAAGGTTTCTAGAGGGGTTAGACAGGGTTGTGCCTTGTCTGGCATGCTCTATGCTTTATCAATAGAACCTCTTTTAAATAAATTAAGAACTGATTTGTATGGTTTGTATATTGCTAATTGTCCAAAAGTGTTTAAATTATCAGCATATGCTGATGACGTTGTTATTTTAATTAGTTGCCAGAGAGATGTAAATTTGTTACTAAAATTATTAAAAGATTTTAATGTTGTTTCTTCTACAAAGGTAAATTGGTCTAAATGTGGAGCCATATTGGTCGGAAGTTGGTTGAGTGGAGAGCCGAATCTCCCAGATGGTTTAACCTGGTCTAGGGAGGGTTTTAAATACCTTGGAGTGTTTTTAGGAAATGAAATGGTTGTGGGGAAAAACTTTGAAGGGGTTGTTGAAAAAATAAAAGGTCGTCTTGACAAATGGAGATTTTTGCTTCCAAAAATGTCATATAGGGGGCATATATTGATAATTAACAACCTGGTAGCATCTTCTCTCTGGCATCGTTTGATTTGTGTGGATCCTCCACCAGATTTTTTGTTAAAGGTTCAGTCAATGTTAATAGACTTCTTTTGGGATAGGCTGCACTGGGTTCCAAAAGCGGTCTTGTATTTGCCCAAGGAAGAGGGAGGACATGGACTTATTCATTTGCAGAGCAGAACAGCGGCTTTTCGGCTTCAATTTGTCCAGAGACTCTTGACTGGATCAGTGGACTCAAATCGGAAATCTATAGCCTTTGCTATTTTACGGAATTTTGAAGGCTTAGGCCTGGACAAACCTTTGTTTTGGTTGGATCCCAATAGGATGGACATTTCCAAGCTACCTGTTTTTTATCGGAACCTTTTTAAAGTTTGGTCCTTATTCACAGTAAAAAGACCCAGTAGTACAAGCTCATTGCACTGGTTATTGCAAGAACCCTTAATTCATGGTTCACGCATGGACATATCTTGTGAAGGACCTCTCCCTGCACTTGAAGGACTTCTTCTTTCTTCTGGAGTATCGACACTTGGACATCTATCAAGAATAGCAGGAACAGATTTTAAGAATGTTGATTCAGTAGCCGGACATTTGGGTCTTCACTCGAAACGCATAGTGGCTAAGCTTCTTGAAAAATGGAGGCTTGTACTCACAGCAGCAGAATTCAGACTGCTGGAGGACTATTCAAAGGGTTTAATCTCTCCAGACTGTAGAGATCCTTTTCCTAATCTTTTGTTATCACCTAATCTAGAAGAATGTAAAGGTGTTTTTTTATCATCTGAAAATTTGACTTTAATTGGTTCTGAGCTGGCTTCTGGAAAAGCCTTGTATAGAAGCTGTGTCAAATCCTTGAATAAAAGGTTTTTAGATAACAGGGTGGATACACCCTGGCGTACTATCCTCCAGTTGGAGGAAAGTTCAAAACCACAATGGAGAGCTCTTTATAAGTCACCATTAGCTAGGAAAATTGGGGATTTACAGTGGAGAATTTTGCATGGTGCAATTGCGGTTAATTCTTTTATTTCAGTTTTAAACCCTGTTGTTGGTCACGGTTGTTTTTTTTGTTCACAAAGGGAAACTGTGTTTCATATGTTTATGCAATGTGTCAGATTAAAGCCATTGTTCACTGTTTTAGAGAATTTGTTTGTTTGCTTTGGGGAAACCTTTTCTATCAGAATTTTTATTTGTGGTTTTAATTATGTGCGGAGACACCGATTTAAGTGTCAACTTTTGAACTTTTTATTAGGTCAAGCTAAAATGGCAATTTATAATACAAGAAAACAAAAAATTGAACACAACTTAGATTGTGATTTAAAAGCTGTGGTTTTCAATTCTGTGAAATCCAGAATTCTAATTGATTTTCACTATTTTAAAGCCATGAAAGATCTAGTTTCTTTTAATTTGATTTGGTGTTTTAAGGAAGCTTTGTGTGAGGTTATTGATGATAATCTGTACTTTGCACCCCTCTTAAGCTAATTTTGTGTTGTCATTTTTGTTTTTTGTTTATTAGTGTGGTATTTGGCTGGATAATGTTTTAGATTTTGTAATAAAGGATCTTTGAAATTCTCTCTCTCTCTCTCTCTCTCTCTGTGTGTGTGCGCGTGCGCGTGCTTGGGGATTGCTGAGTTGTTTGGCGTGAGTGAGAGCGATCTTGAGTGAGTTTCTTTTTTCTTATTTCCTAAATCTTTATATGCTTTAAGTTAGATAAAAGGCACTTTCTTTGTGAGTGTTGTAAAGCGTTTAGCTGACTTTGGTCGGCGTTCTCCGAGTAATGGAGATAAACGCGGGAGACTTTACAAGTATGTCTGTTAGGCATGGGTGCAAATGTATACCTGACCCCGCTGTTGCGGTGGAAGATTGCTTATTAGCCGTAAGCGCTGTGATCGGTGGGGCAAACATTTGTTCGGCATCTCGAATGAATAAGGCTGTTGTGTTTTTTTCTAAAGGAAGTTCAAATGGTGGACACTTTGATTGAGAATGGGTTAACAATAAATGATACATTTGTGCCCGTTCTACCCCTTTCAAGTCCAACCAAAAAAGTTGTTCTTTCAAACGTGCCGCCGTTTGTAAGAAGCGAAAAATTAGAGGAAATACTTAAAAGACATGGTAAGCTAATGAGCCCCATTAAAATGATTCCACTTGGATGTAGAAATGCTGAACTTAAGCATGTAATGTCGTTTAGACGACAGGTGATTATGATTTTGAATTCACAGACTGAAGCGCTGAACTTCTCCGTCAGGATGAGTATAGACGGTAAAGATTACACGATTTTTATTAGTTCTGAGACAATGAAATGTTTCACATGTGGAGGTGTTGGGCATGTTCGGCAGACTTGTCCTAATAAAAACAGAGTGGATGTAAATAGCGTAGCTGCCGCTGCTGCAAATGCAGAGAACGACGGGCAGGTACGCGGTAATGATTTAAATACGGCTTCGGTTTCGTCAGAGCTGTCTGTTGTTGAAAACGCTGAATTGAATACCTTACGTGAAGACAGTGATGTGGCAGGCGGCTCAAAACATGATTCTGTCGAGTCAGTTGAGGAGACCGCTGTTAGCAGTGTACAAAATAGGGTTTTACAGTCAGTACCGGGCCCTAGTGGAGTACAGCCAGATAATGATTGCAATTCTCATAGTGAGATAAAGCAAATACAGCTTCCCAAGATCACAGAAAATATCGAGGAGCCAATAGAAGGAGAAAGCTCTCAAGATATAAGTGTTTATCCACAAACTGAGGAATCTGATAATGACTATGAGGATTCTGAGAGTATTGTGGATGAGAATAATGAGACTGGTGCTAGTGTACAGATGCAGATTACTGGTGGTGAGAGTAAGTTAAAACTTTACTCACTTAAACAAATTAATGATTTTTTGGATTGTACTAAAGGCCTTCGTAAGCCTAAGATTGAGACTTTCTTTCCTGATCTTAATTTGTTTTTAGCATCTGGCACAACAGTAATGAGAAAAGCTTCATTTGAAGAATTTGATAAACCAAAAAGATATCGTCTTAAGAAAATTCTGTGTAATGTGAGAAGTTCTCTGCAGTCACGTGGTAAAAAATGAGTATGTTAGTAATATTAGAATTAATCTATTTTTGTTTTGTATTGATCTTTTTTACTTATAGCACCATGGCACCGTTGTGTTTTGGCTCTTTAAATATAAATGGATGCCGTGATGCTGTAAAAAGAACATCTCTTCTTGATTATATTACTTTGAAGAATAGCAGTGTTGTGTTTTTACAAGAAACTCACACAGATGTAAATAATCAAGTCCAGTGGCAGAGTGAGTGGAATGGGCAGACCATCCTAAGTCATGGTTCTAGTAATAGTGCAGGAGTTGCTATCCTTCTTGCAGTTGAATTTAAAGAACAAAATGTAGGTGT